>JANUYF010000016.1:12778448-13338448 GCA_026167975.1 Phrynosoma blainvillii
ACGCAGCAGAGAAACATTCCCAACCTTTCGCCGATTTGCTTCTGAATGGCATTTCTTGCGCTATAAAATACAATAAAAATAAATAAGAAACCATGGTTTAAATCATGGTTGAAACCAGGCAATCCTGGCAGAGAATGGATCCTTTTCCTATTTCCATGTTCATCTGTGCTAGGACCTCTCACTCGCCTCTTTGTCTTTCCGTCTTTTGCAGAAGTTGCTGTGGGTCCTCTATGATCTCGGCCACCTGGAGAAGTGAGTATTTTTTGGGAGGGCCTGGTCTCCCCTTGCTTCTGTGTTGGTTATTGACATTAACTGTTGCGTTAAAATTGTCCTTTTTGAATAAAAAGACTCGGAGCTTGTTGGAACAATTCAGATATTCAGAATTTAAAAAGGAAACATTGGCTAAGATCATGCATTGCTAGATGTAGCTATGATGATGGTGCTCCATCTGTCTATTTCTTTATTTCCTGTCTTTCTCCCATATTGGGGTGCAAAGTGGCTTGCAAAAAGCCAGAAAATCTAAAAACCGTATATCGTATATATTGGACTATACGTTGACCTCATGTATAAGTTGAGGGCAGGTTTGGGGGTCAGAGTTAACGGATTTTGATATGACCCATGGATAAGTCAAGGGTAAAACTTAGTGGCATGTGACAAAGGATGTAAAGGATGAAACAAAGGAAAACAATGCCAAAGGACTTACAGAATTCTAGCAGGCATCACTCCTAAAGGCTAGATGGAACTGTGGGTAAATCCTGGATTTATTAGGATTAATACCGTTTAAAATCTTTGAACAGAGATTAAAAACAATGTTGTTGTTGTTGTTGTGTGCCTTCAAGTTGTTTTCAATTTATGGTGAAAACCTCTCGTGGGTTTTTCTGAGGCTGAGAGAGTGTGACTTGCCCAAGGTCACCTGGTGGGTCTCCCAAGGCTCACAAGAGTCTCTTTTACACTATATAACGTAGCACTTTGATAATATTAGAACTGCTGTGGCTCCATCCAATGAGCTTCTGGGATTACGATTTTCATAAGATATTTAAAATCCTTTGCTGGAGAACTGTAGCGCCTCCCCAAACTACAGATCCCAGACTTCTGTAGGATAGAGCCATGGCAATTCAAGTGGTCCCAAAGTGCTGTGTGTTGTGTGAAAGAGGCCTTGGTCCTTTCTACTTACTAATCCTTTGAGTTTCCTCGATTTCCTTCCCAGGTACCCGATGGCGCTGGGGAACTTGGCCGATCTGGAGGAACTTGAACCCACAGCTGGCCGCCCTGAACCCCTCTTCCTTTATCACCAGGTATCGTTTTGTGTCCTGCTACGTGTAGACAGAGGGCATGTGTGTGTGTGAGAGAGAAGTTGTTGAGAAGCATCCATGGCTTGAAAATATTTATAAAAATATAAATTCCAAAAAGCAAACCTTGATTTTGCCATTTTATATAAGGGACACCAATGTATTACCCAACTGTATTTAATGCGACTTGAATATCCACGGATTTTTGTATCCACAGTGGATCCTGGTACCAAACCCCAGGGGACAACAAGGGTGCGTTGTACCTTAAATGTTGTTGTGTGCCTTCAAGTCATTTCCAACTTACGGCAACCCTATCATGGGGCTTTTCTTGGCAAGATTTGTTCAGAGAGGGTTTGCCATTGCTGTCCTCTGAGGCTGAGAGAGTGTAACTTGCCCAAGATGGGCTTTGGTGGCTGAATGTGGATTTGAACGCCGGTCTCCTAGTCCAGCGCACAAACTTCTACACAACTCTGGTTCTCTCTCTTCTACAATGCTTATATCTTGTCTTGTCTCTGGATATGATGAGATGTGTCCCGGTTACATCTACATTGTAATCTCATCAGATCCAGATTAAATCTCATTTTAACTTCCAACCCACCTCCTTTTCTTCCCTTCTAGGGGATCAGCTCAGCCAAACAGTATTACCACAATGAACACATCTACCCATACATGTATTTGGCTGGGTACCACTGTCGCAACAAAAACGTCAAGGAGGCGCTGGAAGCTTGGGCCGACTCTGCCACCGTTATCCAAGAGTGAGTTTCTTCCTCCCGTCCTTTCCTTACTTTAAGGACCGATGTGTTTGAAACCATGCTTCAGATGCAAAAAGTGAGTGGTTTCATGCACCAAATTGTTTGCATGCTTTACATGCAAAAAGTCCTGGATTCAGTCTCCAGTTATAAATAGCCAGAGAAGAAGTTGATGGTCAAGACCCTTCTCCGCTGAAGAATTGACTGATTTCCAGTCAAACGTGGAAAAATATTAATTATATGAATGTGAACTTTAGGAGGATGGTGGGTGAGGAGGGAAAGAGAAAGGTAACTTAAGTTATTTCTTTTTCTGCCAAAACTTTCCTTTCTGAAGCTCCTACAAGTTGAGTCACCCTTATTCCAAAATACTCCAAAACTTGTTTCACCGGTGGCTGAGATAGTGACGCCTTTGTTTTCTAATGGTTCGGTGTATGCAAACATTATTTCGTGCACCAAATTATTGAAAATATTCTGCATAAAATGACCTTCGGGCTATATGCATAAGGGGTGTACAGACCATGTACGTTTCATGTTTAGACTTGGGTCCCATCTCTGAGATATCGCATTATGTACATGCAAATATTCCAAAATCTGGGGGTATCCCAAATGCTTCTGGTCCCAAGTGTTTTCGGAGAAGCTGTATTTGTATTTCAAGGGATGCTCCTGTGGGCGTCACTGTCAGGCTTCCTTTGGAATGCAAAGAGGCAGGAATCTGAAAGACTGCAAGCCTTTTGCTCCCAGCATGGAAGTGTTAGCAATGGGGAGAACTGGAGGGGAGAATGGGCTTTATACTTCCACAGTTTGATGTCCTTTGGTTCCTCCTGTCCCAGCTATAACTACTGCCGCGAAGACGAAGAGATCTACAAGGAGTTCTTCGACGTGGCCAATGACGTGATTCCCAATTTGTTAAAAGAGGTGGCCAGCCTGGCAGACTCGATGGAGGAGAAGGGGAGCGTCGAGAGAGGAGAGGTGAGGAGACTGGGAAGACCTTTGGGTCTCAAAGTGAGGTAGGAGATTAAGGTTGTGCCTTGCAGACATTCCTCCTAACTGGGGAGTCCTTAGTTACAGCCATTTTGTAGGATGGATATTGTGCGTGTTAATGGTCTGTAACCATTCGTCTATGATTGATTGATTGATTGATTGATTGATTCCATCCTTTTCCTACCTGTCTCTTTTGACAGACAAGCCCCCCCCCCCCGCCTGTATCCTTTTCCACCTCCAGGTTTTCTTGAGCTGCAATCCCTTGGCTGCTCTCTTCTGAGTATCTCGATACCGCATCGGTTGACTTACCCCCCCTTTTTTTGGATCTCACGCACAGGTTTCCCCATTGCTGCCAGGTGGATCGGCCCTGCAAGACCCCGAATGTTTTGCCCACCTCTTGCGTTTCTACGACGGGATCTGCAAATGGGAAGAAGGAAGCCCCACGCCCGTCCTCCACGTGGGCTGGGCCACCTTCCTGGTTCAGTCCTTGAGTCGCTTCGATGGGATGGTAAGGTCTGGGGAAAGGGAGGGGGAAAGACATGCTAAGAGGCTGCCCCAGTCTAACAGTATTTTCTGAATTCGGGATCTACTCAAGGGTGTCAGGGGCTACCCGACATTTTAAGTCCAGGGTAGGCAAAGTATGGCCCAGGGATTCATGTGGCCCCTCAAACCTTTGCCTTTGTGGCCCTCGAGGGCTCCAGGACTCCCAGATTTAACAACCAGAAAGAATCCTGACTGCAATCCTAGTGAGTTATAGTTGACATCGTTTCTCGGCCTTTTGGCTAAGATCAAGTGTAATAGTTGACAATTGGAGTTGACAGTACTGGGTGAGATGGACCATGACTTAGTATTTAAGGCACACCTACATTTCTGCGTCTCAATCCAGAAGGTAAACAGGGTCGGATCTGGTTAGTCCTTGGATGGGAAGCTCCAGAAGGAAATATCAGGGATTTCCACAGAGGGCTGAAATCCTAAAGAGCAAGCTTCACTAGTTTAAACTATGGTTTAGCAGTTCCCAGACTTTGGTCCTCCAGGTGATTTGGACTTCCACTCCCAGAAGCCCCAGCCATCGTGACCAACGGTCTGGAATTCTGGGAGCTGAAGTCCAAAACACCTGGAAGACTAAAGTTTGGGAATCAGTAGTTTAGACCTTGGTTTACTATGGTTTACACTTGGTTTAAACCATGGTTTAGACTTTGATTTAAATCATGGTAGACATTTCTTTAAGCCAAATTACTTTAAAAACACCCACTTAATTGATTACTCATATCTCTACCTACCAATCTATCGATCGAGCTATAGTTAGATAGATAGATTTGTTAAGGTTGGCTATTATTAGCTATTTTCCAACCCTCTTACTGGAACAACATTGACTGTTTAAATGCAAACATTTTAACGTCAATAGTTTATTGGCAAGTGGTTCAATGTTAGACCTGTTGCTTCTTTTTAAAAATCCCTTTATTTTATAGTGCAAGAAATGCCATTCAGCAACAAATCCTTCAATTAACCTAACTAAGCTCAACCTAACCAAGTTGCTTTAAAAGAGCGCTTTTAAAAAAAGAATAATTAATGAATAATGAAACCCTTCTGGAGAGTTGGAGCTGCCAATTGGAGTTGGTAATACTGGGTTAAATATTTTTTAAGCCATTTTCCCCAGACTTTCTGGAGAGCTAGGGCTGCCAGTCAGAGCTGCTAGTACTGGGCTAAGTGGACCCCGAAGGGTTTGATGCAGTTACGGAGCCGCTTTCTATGTCCGATCCCTTTAGGTCCGGCAGAAGGTGACCCTCGTGAGCCGGGAGGTGGAAGCGAACGATGAAGATGACCAAGGCAGCGAAGACCCCCGGGAGGGCCGCCGCCGGGGTCCACGGCGGGAGTCCAAGCCTGAGGAGCCCCCATTGCCCAAGAAAGTGACCGAGCGCCGGCGTCCCAGCTCTGGTCAGCGAGTGGACAGACCCCCTCCGGAGAAGGAGGAAGGCGCTAGCAGCGGTCCTAGCCCACCTCCGGAAGGGCCCGTTCTCACCTTCCAGAGCGAGAAGATGAAGGGCATGAAGGAGCTGTTGGTGGCGGCCAAGATCAACTCAAGCGCCATTAAACTGCAGCTCACGGCCCAGTCCCAGGTGCAGCTGAAGAAGCAAAAGGCCTCTGCCCCTCGGGACTACACTCTGGCGTTCCTCAAGAGACCCCGCAAGTCCCTCTGAGGCCACTAGAGGTCAACAATGCTCTCTTTAGTGATTATTCTGAGATATGTCTGTCCCTCCATGGACCATAGAGACTTTTTTTTTTTGTAGCCAGCAGGGAGTGGGAAGGCTGAGATTCTTTCCACTTAAGCAAGGGGGATTGGGGAGGACATTATTTTCTTTTCCCAGCCATGATTCGGCTCCCCTTCCACCCAAACGCTGTGGAATTTGCCATATCCCTAGCTTGAATCAGCCACAGGGATGCTCCTCTTTACTCCGTTGGAAACTCTTTGCTGCTTACTAGTAAGCTCCTGGCTGGAAACAGGAAGATCTTGTCTTGAGTTCGAATTCTGCCTGTGCCCAGAGAGACAATTCTCAAGTGGGGAAGAAGCGAAACGGGGAAGTGGAGGGATTTGGATGGGAAAAGGTGTCTGTGTGTCATCATTTCTGCTCTCATATCTGCTTTACAAGAAGGGGTTTTTGCTTTTGTACTGGCCGAAATAGTGTAAAAACTTCGTTGTTTTCTTTTTTAAAAAGGTCAATTGAATTAATAAATTGTGTGGATGTGTTTTTCGGGGTGAAGGGAGAAGAAGGATCATCTGATCATTTGCTTTTTTGAATGCACAGGCTCTCCTCTCTCCTCTCTTTTGGAAACCCAAAAGATTTTGGGATTATACCAAAAGGGCAGATGAGTGGACATGAACACAGTTGAGTGAAGGTCAGTGGCTTCCAGACCAGAGGAGTCAGTGAGTTGTTGTTGTTATTATTATTATTATTATCATCATCATCAATAGCAATAATAATACCAATAATAATGGGAGGAGGAGAAAGGAAGAGAAGATGAAGAGGAGGGATGTAGATAATAGTTATCATTATTAATGTATTTACATCCCACCTTTTTCCAAGATCGGAACTGAAAGCAGCTTACCACAATTGAAAATCATTGCTAAAATCCACAGATTACAAAGGTTAGATAACAAACAGGAAAAATAAACACAGACACACATCAGCACAGTGATTAGCAATATCTGAGAGATTGCGGTGTAAGTAAGATAGGCTTTAATATCATCACTCACCAAATGCCTGTGGAATAGAAAAGCCTTTGCAAAAAGAGAGCCGGGAGGGTGCAAGGGAGTTCCAGAGCATAGGAGCAACCACCAAGAAGTTGCCGTGAGATGAACCTGTGATGGAGTTGAGACAGAGAGAAGGACGATGGAGCATATTTGTTTTCTGCAGCTCCAGAGACCAGGACACGGAGCAATGGGATTCATGCTACAGGAAAAGAGATTCCACCTCAACCTTAGGAAGAACGTCCTGAAGGTAAGAGCTGTTTGATAGTGGAAGATGCCGTCTCGGAGGGTGGTGGGGTCTCCTCCTTTGGAGGGTTTTCAACTGGATGACCATCTGTGACAGGGAGTGCTTCGATATTGTCTTCCTGCATGGCAGAAGGGGGTTGGAATGGATGACCCTTGGGGGTCTCTTCCAACTCAATGATTCTATGCAAGCATGGCATGCAGGAATAGCACCTCGGTGGAAAGCAGACCACAGTGATTCCCAAACTTTGGTCCTCTAGGCATTTGGACTTCAGCTCCCAGGAGCCCCAGACAGCTTGGCCAATACTAAGGAAACCTGGGAGCTGAAACATCTGGAGGGCCAAGATTTGGGAATCACTGCAGCTTGCTCAACCATCAAACAATCCTGATGTTCTACATTTGCTTTGTCAATCCCTATTACAGCTGTCCCAAATCCCCAACGAATTACTCTCTGTGTGCATGTGCCTCCAAGTTACCTGTTGACTTCTGGACAAGCTTATGAAATTCATAGGGTTTTACTTAGGCTGGAAATACTCGGAGGTGGTTTTTGCCAGTTCCTTTCTCTGAAATGGAGCCTCCAGCATTTGTATTCCTTGGTGGTCCTCAATCCCAAATATTAACCGGAACTAGCCTTGCATGGCTTCCAAGAAGAGACGTCGTTCTGGTGCTATCGTCGATGCAATATTTGGATGCTTTTCGTGTTCAACAAGACTTGGCTTGTTTTTTTTCTTCCCTCCCATTGCCGTTTCATAATGAAGGTTGTTTTTTCAAGTCCCTGTTTTACTTCCATAAAGTCCCCCTTTCTTTGCCTTTCTGCTAAGATAACAGAGTTGAGATCAAAGCTGTCTTGCCAATAATCCCTTGCCTAGGAATCCGCCTTTGGGGCTTCTCTCCGCTTCCGATGATAGGAGCAGACAGCGCAATTTTATTTTATTTTCAGAAGCCGACTCTTCCAACACGCTCCGTTGCTCCTGATCAACATCACCATTGGACAGGGGGAAAAATAAAAAATAAAATATCAAACCAAGCTTGTCTGTCCTGGCTTTGGACAGTGTCCCTTCAAAGAGATCTCCTCCTGGAGTCCTTCCAGAAAGCTTTTTTAATCCCTTTAAGTGACTTGTGCTGGGCAAGGGCAACAACCTTTTTGGTTTATGACTTGGCTGCCTTCCTTCTGAATTGTTTGCAGTGTTTGGGATAAAAGAAGATCTCTTTTTGATCAGGCCAAAGCATTCTTTCTTCCAGTTGTTGTTCATAGAATCATAGAGTTGGAAAAGACCCCAAGGGCCATCCAGTCCAACCCCTGCCATGCAGGAACTCCCAATCAAAGCATCCCTGACAGATGGCCATCCAGCCTCTGCTTAAAGACCTCCAAGGAAGGAGACTCCACTACTCTCCGAGGAAGGAGTGTCTTCCACTGTCGAATCACCCTTACTTGTTGTGTGCCTTCGGGTCATTTCCGACCGATGGTGACCCTAAGGCTGCCACCTAACCGTGGATTTTCTGGGGCTGAGAAAGTGTGACTTGCCCAAGATCAGCCACTGGGTTTCCATGGCTGAGCAAGGAATCAAACCATGATCTCCAGAAAACCTCCATGTGGCCATATAGCAAATCCAATAATATCCAAAATCCACCAAACAGGGATACCTTTATTGGCCAACCGAAACGCACAATATCTGTGTTGCAAGCCTTTGAGGCTTCACCGGCTTCTTCATCAGGCAAGGTATTGAGTTTAAGTACCTTTCTTGGCCAACCAAAAATGCACAATGTCGCAAGCTTAATGTTCATTTTATTTTAACACCCGTTGCCTGATGAAGCCGGTGGAGCTTTGAAAGCTTGCAACGTGGATATTGTGCTTTTTGGTTGTTCCAGTAAAGGTATCACTGTTGGGTGGATTTTGGATGTTATCGGATCCGTGATTTCCAGAGTTGTGGTCCAATGCTTAGACGCCTACTGGGTCAATTCTGTACATTGCTGCTACTATTATTTTCATAGGAAACTGACAAAAGAGCCAGTGGTTTGAGCATTGGACAGTGACTCTGGAGACCAGGGTTCGAATCCCATTGAGTGTAGGTCACACTTTCTAAGGCAAAATGGCACACCGCCTCTGAACAAATCCTTCCAAGAAAACTCCATGAGATGTTATCTTAGGGTCACTATAAATCGGAAATGACTCAATGGCACACAATAACAATAAATTATTATTATTATTATTATTATTATTATTATTACTGACGCATAACCATTTTTTGAGGGGAGAAAAAATGAATAGCCAGATCCTTGTTTCTTTATTATCTAGCATTGCCATCTTCTGGAAAATTCGCAGCACTGCCATTGCTGAAACCCAACAGGTCTGCCATGCATAGTAACCCAATATTGCTGAAATTGCAGGACTCTTGTACAGAAGAAAAATTCCCCCAAAATTGCAAATGTGAAACTGATTAAATCGCCCCCACTTGCCTGACGTGCAAAATATTTGACCCAACCATTACATTTTCTGGGTACTCCTAGGTCTTTCTCCAGCTGTTGTTGAGGTGCATTAGAAGGCTGCAGTTGTTGTTGTGGTTGTTGTTGTGGATTAATAAATGGATTAATTCTTTAAAATCGTGATGACTGGCGTGGAAAATGCTCAGGTTCAGGTTATCTGGAGGACTGTAGTCTTGCTTTGAGATCTTCTGGGGGAGATCGTCCTCTCTGTCCCATCATCCTCATAGGTATATTGAATTATATTTTAATGTGCCTTTTTTGTATGCTTTTAATTGTATTTTTTTAAAAAAATATTGTAAGCTGCCCTGAGTTTTGGGGAAAGGGTGGCTAATAATAATAATAATAATAATAATAATAATAATAATATCATCTTGTGGGAACATGTGAGAGAGCATTCTTGATCCTTGCAAAAGGATTTACAGAGCCTGGAAGCAGCCAGCAAGGCCTTCTCACATGTTCCCACAAGATATTAGATATTAATATTATATTTATTATTTATTTAATATTTATTATTATTATTATTATTATTATTATTATTATTATTTAAAATCATTGCTGTGTTTTATGTTGTTTTAACTTGGATTGCTTTAATAATGTTTTAAGGGCAGGGGGAGGGAATTTGACTTGTTCTGTAATATTTTATTGTTGTTAGCCGCCCCGATTGACCTCAAAGGGGCGGGATATTAATAATAATAATAATAATAATAATAATAAAGTTATTATTATTATTGTTGTTGTTGTTGTTGTTATTATTATTATTTTCCCACTCTTTTCCAGAGAGACTTTTCTAGCACCCTCCTTCCTATCTTTCTGCAAGCAGGTAAAACCCTTTTTATTCTGGCAGGCCTCTCAGAATTGATTTTTAGGAGCCACTTGCCTTTTATAACATGCTGGACTTTTGTTTGCATTTTTCCAAAATGGTATATATATATATATATATATATATTGTAGCTTGTTTGCATTTCAGGATGGTTTAATTGTTTTTAAAGGTCCTCCTCTAGTGAGTTTCAACTCTGTTGCTTTTCATTGTTTCTTTGAATTGTTGCAAACTGTTTTGAGCGAGAGGAGGATAGAAATAAAATGGACTTGTTGGAGATGTGGGGATGGAAAAGAGTGCTCAGTATCCAAAATCCAAAACACCTGGAGGAGGACCAAAGTTTGGGAATCACTGTCCTAGAGGAAAGGTTCCCAAATTTTGGTCCTTCTCCAGATGTTCTGCACTCCACCTCCCAGAATCCCTAACTGTAGGCCAAGCTGGTTGGGGATTCTGGGAGCTGGAGTCCAAAATACACCTGGAGGAGGACCAAAGTATGGGAGCCAGTTTCCTGGAGGAAAGGTTCCCAAACTTTGCTCCTCCTCCTCCAGATGTTTTGCACTCCAGCTCCCAGAATCCCTGGCTGAGAGCCGCTTCTGGGAGTAGAAATCCCAAACACCTGGAGAAGGAGGAGCAACCTTTGGGAATCAATCACAGCCCGAGAGGGAAAGTTCCCAAAAGTTGCACCCTAGCTCCCAGCATCCCCAACTGGGACAGGCCAAGCTGGCTGAGGATTCTGGGAGCTGGAGTCCCAAATACACCTGGAGGAGGAGGAGGGGCAAAGTTTGGGAACTTGGAGAGGAGAGGGAGGGCTTGGGGGGCTTCTCCTGCAAGCCTGGGCTGCTGCTCTTTGGGGGGCTGCCCTCTGCACATGCCCCGGGGCCCCCTGTCTGCGTGGCCTGGGAGGCCCTTCCTTCCTTCCTTCCTTCCTTCCTCCCTTCTTTCTCTCCTTCCTTCCTTCTTCCCTTCCTTCCTTCCTTCCTTCTCTTCTCCTTCCTTCCTTCCTTCCTTCCTTCCTTCCTTCCTCCCATCCTCCCTTCTTTCTCTCCTTCCTTCCTTCCTTTCTTCCTTCCTTCCTTCCTTCTCTTCTCTTCTCCTTCCCTCTTCCCTTCCTCCCATCCTCCCTTCTTTCTCTCCTTCCTTCCTTCCTTCCTCCCATCCTCCCTTCTTTCTCTCCTCCCTTCCTTCCTTCCTCCTTTCCTTCCCATCGTCCGCTTCTCCTCCCTTCTTTCTCTCCTTCCTTCCTTCCTTCCTTCCTTCCTCCCTTCTTTCTCTCCTTCCTTCCTTCCTTCCTTCCTTCCTTCCTTCCTTCTTCCCTTCCTTCCTTCCTTCCTTCCTTCCTTCTCTTCTCCTTCCTCCTTTCCTTCCTCCCATCCTCCCTTCTTTCTCTCCTCCCTTCCTTCTTCCCTTCCTCCCATCCTCCCTTCTTTCTCTCCTTCTTCCCTTCCTCCCATCCTCCCTTCTTTCTCTCCTTCTTTCCTTCCTTCCTCCCTTCTTTCTCTCCTTCCTTCCTTCCTTCTTTCCTTCCTTCCTCCCTTCTTTCTCTCCTTCCTTCCTTCCTTCTTTCCTTCCTTCCTTCCTTCTCTTCTCCTTCCTCCTTTCCTTCCTCCCATCCTCCCTCCTTTCTCTCCTCCCTTCCTTCCTTCCTCCCTCCCTTCCTTCCTTCCTTCCTTCCTTCCTTCCTTCCTTCTCTTCTCTTCTCCTCCCTTCCTTCCTTCCTCCTTCCCTTCCTCCCATCCTCCCTCCTTTCTCTCCTCCCTCCCTTCCTTCCTTCCTTCCTCCCTCCCTTCCTTCCTTCCTTCCTTCCTTCCTTCTCTTCTCTTCTCCTCCCTTCCTTCCTTCCTCCTTCCCTTCCTCCCATCCTCCCTCCCTTCTCTCCTTCCTTCCTTCCTTCTCTTCTCTTCTCCTTCCTTCCTTCCTTCCTCCCATCCTCCCTCCCTTCTCTCCTTCCTTCCTTCTCTTCTCTTCTCCTTCCTTCTTCCCTTCCTTCCTTCCTCCCTTCTTTCTCTCCTTCCTTCCTTCCTTCTCTTCTCCTTCCTTCCTTCCTTCCTCCTTCCCTTCCTCCCATCCTCCCTCCTTTCTCTCCTCCCTCCCTTCCTTCCTTTCTCTCCTCCCTTCCTTCCTTCCTCCTTTCCTTCTCCTCCCCTCCCTCCGCCCTGGCGAGGCGGAGTCTTCCCTGCCGTCCGCCCCTGGCTGGGAGGCGGTGGCTCCCCGGCCGGAGGGACCATGACCATGACGGCGCTGCGGGAGGTCTCCCTCCAGGACCCGCGGCTCCGCTTCCAGCTGCTCCGGCGCATCGGCTCCGGCACCTACGGCGACGTCTTCCAGGTGCGCGCGATGGGAGAGGTCTGGGGGGCCCCGGTTCCCGGGGGGCTGGCGGGGAGGGGAGGGGGAGCAGGGAGGGGGGCCTCGGGGGGGGCCCCCAAGGACAGCCCCACGAACGAAGGCCAGGAGAGACCAGGACTAAGGTGGGGGGACTTTTTGGGGGTGGCCCCAGAGGAAGGCCAAGGGGGAGTGGGATCTGGGGACCAGGACTCTTTGGGGTGGCCCTGAAGGAAGGAAGGAAGGAAGGAAGGAAGGCCAGAGGGGCTCTCAGGTTGGAAGACCAGGGGGACTTTTCTTGGGGGGGGGTGCCAAAGGAAGGCCAAGGTGGCTCTGAGGTTTAGGGACCAGGACTTTTTGGGGGTGGCCCTGGAGGCAAGCCAAAGGAGCTCTGGGATTTAAAGAGCAGGACTAAAGAAGGGGGGCTTTTGTTGGAGAGGGGGGTGCCAAAAGAAGGCCAGGATGTATCTGGGGTTTAGAGACTTTTTGGGGGTGGCCCTGAAGGAAAGCCAGAGGGATTTAAAGACCAGGGCTAAAGAAGGGGACTTTTTGTTGGGGTGCCATAGGAAGACCTTTGGCGGGGGGGGGGTGGCGAAGGAAAGTCAGGGGGGTTCTGGGATTTAGAGGGAACCCAGGATTAAGGAGGAGGGACTTTTGGGTGGGGGTGGGGGTGATGGTGGTGCCAGAGGAAGGCCAGGGTGGCTCTGCGGTTTGGAGAGCAGGACTTTTTGGGGGTGGCCCCAAAGGAAAGCCAGAGAGGCTCTGGGATTTAAAAACCAGGCCTAAAGCGGGAGGACTTTTTGGGGATGGGGTGCCAAAGGAAGGCTAGGAGTGGGAGGACTTTTTGGGGATGGGGGTGCCAGGGGAAGATCTCTGGGGTGGGGGTGGGCGAGGGCGAAGGAAAGCCAGAGGGGTTCTGGGTGCGTAGGCAGGGCTCTGGGGTTTAGAAACGAAGGCTTTTTGGTGCTGGCTCCAAAGGAAGGCCAGAGGGGCTCTGGGATGGAGAGAGCCCAGGGTGACTTGGGGGTGGCGGTGGTCCCCAAGGAAGGCAAGGAAGGGCTCTGGGACCGATTTAGAGATTAGGACTAAGGAAGAGAGTGGGACTTTTGGATGGTGGTGCCAAAGGAAGGACGGGGGGGGGGGGTGGGGATCTGGGGTTTAGAGACCAGGACTAAGGAGGGGGGACTTTTTGGTGGTGGTGCCAAAGGAAGGCCAGGAAGGGCTCTGGAATTTAGAGATCAGGACTTTTCGGTGGTGGCTCCAAAGGAAGGCTGGGAGGGGGCTCTGGAGTTTAGAGAGACCCGAACTAAGCCTGGGAACCATTGCCTGAGTCAGACCCCTGAAGCATCCGTTAGCCCAGCTCTGGCAGCGGCGGTCCAACTCTCAAAACAAATTCGAGGTGTCATAGTTCTGAATGGAAATGAACAGGGAGACGGATTATACGGCAGAGGAGGCTGGATCAGAGGCCTGAGGCATTTCGGTTGCATGCAAAATATTATATGGCTTGCAAAGTATAGACGAGGGGCAGCTTCTCTTTCTCTCTCTTTCTTTCTCCGCTCCGGCTTGTTGGCAGAGCTTTTTGCCTGCATTGGTTTGGAGCCACTGACAACCACGTTTTTATTTTCTGTCCCTCCTCTTTGGTCTCTCTCGGTATGTGCCAGAGAGTTTGGGCACCAGTTGACCTGGCAGTGGCTGTCATTTCTGCTGCACTATTGTGGTGTGAGTGTTCGACGATGACTCTGAGGGACCAGGGTTCGAATCCCGGCTTGGCCATGGACCTTGGGCACGTTGCGCTTTCTCAGCCTCCGAAGAAGGCAAAGAGGCACCACTCTGGACAAACCTTGCCAAGAAAACCCTGGGATAGGCTTGCCATAAGTCGGAAATGACTTGAAGGCACCACAACCACTGCAACAACTTATCAAGAAAACTCACCAGCTGGATCTGGGCTCTCTTGGCAAAGAAAGGGATGCGTTGCCTTTCCTAGAAGTCTCCAAAGGCCTACAGGCAGGGATAGGAAAGAAATCCTGCTCCAAGCCAGTCAGGGATGCCAGTCATCCTAGACAATTGCAGGTTAGATGGTGTGAATGGCCTGACTTATTTACCCCCGGGAGACGTAGTTTGCCAAAGCCAGATGAGGACTTTTGGCCACTTCTGGTTTTTTTTTCTTTCTTTCTTAATTTTCATCATTTCTGGCTGTTCTTTCAGCCCCTGAGATAATCCCAAATGTAACCCTTGACCTGTCAAATCTGCTCCCCTGGAACAGATGAAGGAATGGAGAAGAGAGGTATGAGTGCGCAAGGAGGCATTTGCCTCTGTGCTTCTGATGGGTTGGACTGCAACTCCCATAATCCCATAGCAAATTCTGTAGTTGGGTTGGGCTACAGCTCCAAGGATCCAATAGCAAATTCACAAACGGGTTGGGCTACAACTCTCAGGATCCCATAGCAAATTCTGCAGATAGGTTGGGCTACAACTCCCAAGAACCCACAGCCAACTTTGCTGACGGGTTGGACTACAACTCTCATTATCCCATAACCAGCTTAGATGGCTGTTGGATTCTGGGGGTTGTGGTCCACAGCATCTGCAGGGTCCCGGGTCGGTTAGGGCTAGGAGACATATTTTTGAGACAGGGACCTGGCAAAACCCATCCGACGCTTTGCTCCGATGGGATCTGTTGAGGATTTGGATCCTGGACCAGAAAACATCACCCACCTGCCTCTTGACAGCTGGGCTACCATTTTGCAGGAGCAAAACTATAAGTGCCCACCCCTTCCGTCTAAAGAGCAAGCAAGCCTCACCATGTTTGGATCTGTTTTTCCCATTCAGGCATTGCGTGTGTGGGATCCGTTGGGTCTCCTTCTGGCTGTCAGATCTGCCAGGGCTCACATAGAGACAGGAGGGTGATGTCAAGGGCTTTCAGCCGGAGCTTGCTTTGTCCTTTGTATTGAAGGGGGTTGTGGCTGAGAAAAGATTCCTCCCCGCAGCCACCATCTAGGCCTTTAGATAGCAAGTGCCAAGACCGTGTCAGCCGTTCCAGCAGTTTTTGCACGCATTGGCGAAAACCCTGGAAGAGACGGGAACAAGTTGGCTCTTTACTTGAACGCTTCTGTGGAATTCTCCTCCATGCACTGCAGAATCCAAAATGACAGGACTCCGTCACTGCAGTTTGAGACCCAGTATGTTGGAAAAGGCTGCATCCGCACTGCAGAATTAATGCACTTTGACACCACTTTAATGGCCATGGCTGAATGCTATAGAATTCTGGGATTTGATGTTTTTGAGATCTTTAGTCTTTCCTGCCAAAGAACTCTGGTGCCACAACAAACTACATATCCCACACTCCAGAGTGCTGGTTATTAAGCCGCTGGGCTGCATCCATACTGCGGAAATAATCCAGTTTGACACCACTTTAACTGCCATGGCTGAATGCTATAGAATGCCATAGTCCAATGCTCAGACCTCTACACCGCACTGGACATGCCAGCTAGCAAATTCTGGGAATTATTTGGTGCTAAAGGAGATGTTTTCACGCAATGCCAAGGTGTGCGTGTGTATTTGTGGTCCACTGGACACTGGAGAAAGGCCATCCCTTTCTGCTGCTTCCTCCTCCTTCCTCTTCCTCCTCTTTTTGCTGCCAAATTTAGGTTGTGGTTTGGACTCCCTTTGGAGACAGGATTGTCCCCTGCTGAAAAAGGCATTGTTTGGATCCAGCGTGGCATTTCCTGAGATTCTTAAGACAAGGATGGGTCAGAGAGCCGGCCAGCCGGGAGCCAAAGCTCCTGGGTCCTATTTGCCGCCCTGGGACACTTTGAAGGATGATGGGTTATGAGATTGGGCTTCCTAGGATATTCCCTCTACAGTGGCATTCTTACCGACAGTAAGAGCACTCCTTTGGAGTGTTTTGGAGTCTCCTTCTTTGGAGGTTTCTAAACAGAGGCTGGAACCGACTTGGTTCCGACTTGGAAAAATGGCCTCCAGAATGCATTTCCCAATTCGGCTGCAAGAGCGCATTTCCTAATTTGCATTGGAGCGGGGATCTACTCTGAAGTCGGATTACACTGCAAAAGCTGTGCAATAAAACACGGCGCGAATTAGAGTTAAATTCAGGAGAGGTAAGGAGTATTATTTAAGGCATGCGATAATCGCCTTATAGTCGAGTATATACGGTATTTAGACATGCATGGATCTATATGTACATACCCCAAAAATGTATCTGCTCTGCAGATGCATGCATGCATATAGACGCAGATTCCGCATCCACTCGCAGCTCCACAGAGATCCCAGAATTGTGCCTGAAATTGCACTGGGATTGCTGATGGTTGCAAATTTTTAGATTGTTACGTGGAAATAAATTGTGATAAAAATGTAAACTTTCCCCAGTATTTAATGTATGTATTTCAGTTCAGCTCTTTGGCGTCACGGCCACAGATTTATGGTGAAGTCTTTGGTGAAATGGGTGGAGAATTTCCTGTGAATAATATCTCCGGAAACACGGAGCAAAAGGACGTCTGTGTCTTATGCAGTGCGTTCACTAGTGATGCACCTGTGAATATCTCTTGCACCAATGCTCCCCCATAGTTCTTATTGTTGTGATAGAGGTAGATAGCTCTGCATGGTCATTTTTAATTAGGATTAGCCCCACAAATTTTGCTGCCCGAGGCAAAGCAACACAGTCCCGCCGCAACACCCAAGTCAAGGTGTACAGCATCCAAAGGTAACCAAATAATCTTGTCCTATGAAGCAGAGAATCTGTTCAAAGGCATCTACACTCCTGTATTGTCTCCCCAAATCCTGTTTTGTGAAATTATCTTATTGATTTTACATGGTTTAATGGATGTTAAAATGCCGCCCATAATATCAGATTGGGGGAGAGGACTGTCCTGGGAAGCAAAGAGGATTTTTCTTTCTCGCTGTCCCCTCTTTCCATTGTTTTTATTCTTAATACATTTATTTTTTTCCTCCTTGCAGGCCCATGACACGGAGACTGGGGAACTGGCAGCCGTAAAAATTGTGAAAATTGATCCAGGTAAGGCAGATCTCAGTTCCCGCTGCTCTTGGAGTTTTCCAATTTCTGTATTTGAAAGAGAGAAGATTGATTGATGATTGATTGATGATTGATTGATTAATTGCATTTAAATCCCAGTGAGGCGTAATGGTTTGAGTGCTGGACTATGACTCTAGAGATCAGGGTTAGATTCCCTGCTTGGACATGAAAAACCGTTGGTTGACCTTGGGTGAGTCACATACTCTCAGCCCCAGAAAATCCCAGCATAGGTTCACTTTTGGGTTGCCATAAGGCAGAAACGACTTGAAGGCACACACCACCACCACCACATTCATAAATTACATTTCTGTCTTTATGAAGGGCCAGCACCCCAAAAGATAGGATTTTCTGGCATCTAGAAGGAAAAGGATTTCCAAATACAGGACATCCTTTATTATCAAGGAATACTTGACAGTCCTACCTGAATTTTACAGGTTTGGTTCTATTGTGAGAGCTGGCGTATAAAACCACAAATCTACCTTGGAGCCAATTCACTTATTTTTGCTACAGGTTGAACCTCCTTTATCCAGAATTCCAAAATCCAAAATACTCCAAAATCCAAAACCGTCCACATGAGTGGCTGAGGCACCTTTGCTTTCTGATAGTTCAACGGACACAAACTTCATTTCATGTACAAAATTATGACATATATTGTGTATAAAATTACCTTCAGGCTATGTCTATAAGGTGCATATGAAACAGAAAATGAATTTCATGTTTAGACCTCGGTCCCATCTCCAAGATTACGTACAGTCGGCTCTATATCCACGGATTCTTTATCCACGGATTCAAGCATCCGCAGCTTGAAAATACTCAAAAATATATAAATTCCAAAAAGCGGACCTTGATGTTGCCTTTTATAGATCATTTTATTGCAATCATAGTATTTAATGGAACTTGCGTATCCATGGGTTTTGGTATCTATGTAGGGTCCTGGAACCAAACCCCAGCAGATACCAAGAGCCCACAGCATATTCCCAAAAGCAAACCTTGATTTTGCCGTTTGATCTAAGGGACACCATTTTATGGCATCGTTGTACTTAATGGGACTTGAGCATCCACGGATTTTGGTATCCGCAGAGGGTCCTGGAACCAAACCCCAGAAGATACCAAGGGCCCGCTATATATGCAAATATTCCAAAATCTGGGGGGACAAAATCCAAAACCCAAAGCACTCCTGGTCCCAAGCATTTCGGATAAGGGAGACTCAGCTTGTATTGTTAAACTGCTGCAGTCTGGTCTACCTTCAACCTTCCCCCAAGATATTTTGCATGCAAACTAAAGCATGTGCTTTTAAGTCAGATGCTTGTCTGCTCCTCGTTGCCTTGAGTCATTGCTTTTATTACTCGTCGGCCCAGTTTGCCCACAACCGTAAGCCTAGGTTTGCCGTCCGTTCTGAATCATCATTTTGGAGCAGTCCAGGAATGTGGGAGGCTGCCGAATACTTTGCCAGATTATCTGGTCCATCGACACCCACCAATGTTGCTAACTCCGGCTGGCAGCGGCGCTCCGGCGTTGCAAACCAATTATTTCCTATTGCGATGCGGATGTGTGTTTCTTCACTGTCCGGCTTTTGCAACCGTACATAGAAATTGGAAATGCAATGGCGTGGGCAATCCTGTCTGCACCGGCATAATAAAAGGTTGCACAAATTGTTATAATAATTTCAAAGGTTGCCTAAGGATGGTCCCATGAGCTGCCAGTCGCTTTACAAGTTTTCCGACAATCCTCTTTCTTATTTTTACCCTAGTGTCCGATGGACAATTGCCCAAGTTGTGTCTGTTGCACAATTGTGGGATCTAGCTTAACCATGTAGGCATATATTTTGTCGTTGTGTGCCTTCTATTTGTTATGATGACTCTAAAGCCCCTATCATGGGGTTTTCTAGGGCTGAAAGTGTGTGACTCGCCCAAGATCGCACCATGGGTATCTATGCTTGAATGGAGATTTGAACCCTGGTCTCCAGACTCATACCCCAAATTATGATGCCACACTGGCTCCTTGGCATATATGTGTTGATGTTGTATGTCTTCGTGTTGTTTCCGACTTATGGAAACCCTAAAGCCATAAGTCTTTATGGCAAGACTTATGGCATCATTGTACTTCATTGTACAATGATCATTGTAATCATTATACAATGATTTATGGCATCATTGTATGGCAAGTTTTCTTGGCAAGCTTTATTCAGAGGAGGTTTGCCGTTGCCATCCCATGAGGCTGAGAGTTTGTGACTCCCCTGTGCTAAAATTATACGGGATCATGGCTTTAGTAGATAAGGACTCAAAGTGGCTCATTGCAATGTTAACTCCAAGGTGCAATAGAAGCCCAAAATGTCGTGGTTTTGTGTTGCGCCGTCAAGTCGCCTGTTGACTTCTGGCGATCCCATAAATTTCATAGGGTTTCGTAGGGAGCCCTGATGCCAGCCAGAGTTTGCAACCCTATCCTAGATGGACCAGAGGATCGGACAAAATATTCGGCAGCCTCCCACTTTCTTAGACTGCTCCGAAATGATGATCGGGCAAAGAATACTCAGAAGTGGTCTTGTCGATTTGTTCCTCCGAAGTATCGCCTACAGCGCCTGGGAGTTGTTGGCGGTCTCCCATCCAAGTCCTAAGTCTGGCCCTGCTTAGCTTCCAAGGTCTGATGGGATCTGGTGCCTTTGGGATCGTAATATGGCAACATCTTCCCTCTTGTTCAGTGCTGCAAATCCACATGCTTTCTATGGTTTTATTTCTTCCAGGTGATGACATTGGGTCCATCCAGCAGGAGATCACCACTCTCAGGGACTGCCGCCATCCCAATGTTGTGGCATATTTTGGCAGCTACCTCAGGTGAGGACTTGGCCCTTCGGCCAGGTGAACAGGTGCCCTCCTTTTCCAGGACATGCCCTACATTTCAACCTTCTGTCCAGGAGCAATTCCCCAAACGTCCCCCATTTTGAGCACGACTAAAGATCCCATTGCTATAAGGTTTGCTATAGAGAAACCATAGGAAACGAATGGATACCAAGCGTGCTTAGCTTTTCCTTTTGCAACCTCCTGCATTTTCCCCCGAATGTCCTACGTTTTGTGGTGTCTCGTCCTCCTTTGCAGTGAGGGCAGCATCCTTTGCAGTTAGGAACGTTGAGGCTTTCGCAAAGGAGTTTGCTGGAGTTTGGAAAGCCAATTGTGAGAAACGATGGGAAGTTACAATTTCTATATGTTTTGTCACGCGTAAAAATTTATTGGTATTTTAATGTAAATACATGAAGGAAATAGGTAGACATATATATATATATATCTCCTTTGGCGGCTAGTATTGTGTTGAAGATTTGGCTTAGTATGATTTCATCAGTATGTCTCAAAGCTTATTTTGTTACTATTATTTTTAAAATTAATAAAAAAGTAAAGAAAAAGAAAAACCAATTATGTTTGAAAATTCCTTCATAAGGAGTTGTTGCTATTATTATTATTATTATTATTATTATTATTATTATTATGGGTGGGATTTGGGATTTTATGTTCTGTTTAATATATAGTATCTGTATGGAAATTTTAATGTTGTAAGCCGCCCCGATTGCTCTGCAGAGGGGTGGGATATAAATACATATTATTATTATTATTATTATTATTATTATTATTATTATGCATTCCTCCCACTCAGACTCAGAGTTGTTGTTGCTATTATCATCATCATCATCATCATCACTAGTTTTTTATATAGTGTATTTTATATTTTGTATCTGTATTCTTGTATTTTTATTGTTGTAAGCCACCTCGATCCGCAATGCGAGGCGGGAAATATTAATATTAATAATAATAATAATAATAATAATAATAATAATAACCATCCTGTTTCTCCCCCAAAATTGGGACTCAAAGCATCTTACAGTCTAAAAGCACAATACAATTAAAAACGTACAAAGGTGACAATTAAAATGGAATTAAACCAGCGTTCCAGTCTTCATGGATGGATTGCTCCAGCCTTGTCATTCTTTTTAAAACTCTTTTCTTTTTCCTAAAGATTTTGGTAAATTGATTTTCTATCTCATTATAGCAGCGAGGATTAACTATGCTGCAAAATGGAAACAAGAGGATATCCCACTCTTAAAGATTGGAATATGAAAATTTATGATTTCATGGAAATGGATAATAAACTCACTGAAATGTTAAGGAAGAAAGGTTTAGAAAGTTTTAAAAGAAATTGGAATCCAGTGTTTAAGTATTGGAGAACTGAATGGGGAGCTCGATATTCGATAGGATTGGAATGATATGGTGAACTTCACATGTTGTGGATAGGATAAAATTTAGACATAATGAAGATGAAATGTAAGTCGAATTTATTGTTAGGTGCAAAAAAGTAACTTGACGAAAAACTTAACTGGTAAAGATAAGAGAAGTAAGATAACTACGGGCAGATTAGCGAGTCATGATTGACAGGGAAGTAATTGTATATGTTTTTGTATTTATTTATGTTTTTTTGGTACAATAATGAAACTGATATTTTGTTTATTTTTTTTAATCAATAAAAATTAAAATAAAATAAAATAAAACCTCTTTTCTTTTTCCTGCGGTATAGGAATGACCGGCTCTGGATTTGCATGGAATACTGCGGAGGAGGCTCTTTGCAAGAGATCTACCACAGTGAGTTTCTCTCCAATCCGCTATAAAGGGATCTTGGACCGTTTGGATCCTGCTTTGGTTGTACCAATTTAATGGGCGCACATTTGGAAAGTCTGGGAGGATTTGGGGGTCTCTCTGGAGGGGCTTTGGGCTTGGAAATGCACCAATCTCTGCACTCCTCGAAAGCAAAACATTTGGCTTTGTGTGTGCAGAGACTCCCCGTTTCTGTGCAGCACCGCTTTAAAAACAACAAACCTGTTGCAATACAGCGATGTTCTTTCTAAATATTATTTTACTTCCCCTTCGGCTTTCGGTGGATTGCATGCCACGGAGAGGAGATTTAAAAGAGGAACTTCGGTTTGCCCGACACAGCCTCCTGTGTCCGTTTTGTAGACTCAAAGAGTTAGAGGGGACCCCCAGGGGCCATCCAATCCAGCCCCATTTTGTCATGCAGGAATACATAACCAAAGCACCTAAACAGATAGATGGTCATTCACTGTTTTGTTCTGCTTTAATCAATATTGCAATGAGGGCTGGTTCTTTTTAATGCATTTATTTTAAGTCTGCTTTTAAACTTGTGATGCTGTTTAATGCTTTTTTAGGGGTGGTGGGTTTTGGGGTTGCTTGGGAGGGGACGGAGACTGTAATGATGTAAATTGTAATGCTGTAAGCTGCCCCGATTGCTCTGGCGAGGGGCGGGTGTAAATAAATTATTATTATTATTATTAGCTGCTTTTGAGTCTCGTTTGGGAGAAAAGCAGGCTATAGATCCAATAAATGAAATAATCATAACACACCGTCTTCTCACTTTCAGCGACCGGACCGCTCTCGGAAAAACAGATTGCGTACGTCTGCAGGGAGACTCTGCAGGTGAGTTTACAGGTGTGGTTAAGCTTATGACCCAGGTGTGTTCATACCTGTGATCCAGGTACCATTAGCATCTCCTTCTGTCCTGCAGATGTCCATAAAATCTGAGCTCAGCAGGCATGCAAGGTGCCCAGGGCAAAATTCATCCCAACTCTGGTTTATGGCTTTTAGCTTGGGAATGGTTGCAAAAATATAAGATTGGGAGTCTGGATTCTTTCGGAGCTTAATTTGGAACAGGTACTTAGACGCCAACATGGTGTAATGGTTTGAGTTTTGGTGTAAAGCTCTGGAGATCGGGGTTTGGTTCCCTGCTCGAGCGCAAAACCCCACCTTGGGCAAGGTACACTCTCTCAGCCTCAGAGGATGGCAATGACAAGCCTCCTCTGAAGAAACTTGCCAAGGGAACCCTATGCCCTTAGGGATGCCATGAGTCAAAAATGACTTGGAGGCACACAACGACGACAAGGAAGCTCATTGCCTTCCAAAGCAGGAGACGTATTGTAATCAGCCTTCTGTATCCATGGATTTTTTAAAATAATAATAATAATAATAATAATAATAATAATAATAATAATAATTTATATCCTGCCCCTCTGAGATCAATCGGGGTGGCTAACAAAATTAAAAGTACAATACATCCCATTATTATTATTATTATTATTATTATTATTATTATAAAATTTATTTATATCTCACCCCTCTGAGATCAATTGGGGCGGCTAACAAAATTAAAAGTACAATACATCCCATTATTATTATTATTATTATTATTATTATTATAAAATTTATTTATATCTCACCCCTCTGAGATCAATCGGGGCGGCTAACAAAATTAAAAGTACAATACATCCCATTATTATTATTATTATTATTATTATTATTATTATAAAATTTATTTATATCCCGCCCCTCTGAGATCAATCGGGGCAGCTAACAAAATTAAAAGTACAATACATCCCAACCCTATCCCCACCCCCCTTTAAACGAATATTAAATCAAATAAAAGTTAAAAGCCAAATAAAATAAAAACTGCAGCAATTAGCTGCAACAGTAGTAATAACAATGAAATGAACAGTTAGGAACAGTTAATGAACAGTAGTAATAACAGCGAAATGAATTCATGGGAATTCATATCCATGGATTCGTGGGAAGTATTGCGATAAAGGATAAATTCCAAAAAGCAGACCTTCGTTTTGCCATTTGATATATGGGACACCATTTTACTGTGCCGTTGCATTTAATGGGACTTGAGCATCCGCGGGGTTTGGTATCTGCGGAGGGTCCTGGAACAAACCCCAGCCGATACCGTGGAAAAAGGGGTCCTTGGGTCATGTGCAGAGTGATTTCCCCCCTGTTTGCTTACTAAGTACAATTAGCTTTTTGGAAATCTGGGATTCAGAGAAGAGATTTCCGTAGACTTTCTATTTCTCTTTGTCCCGACAAAGACCTTCCATTTTCCGAGCCTCGTGACTCCGCAGCATCCATACCTTGGAGAGAGGAAATTCCATTTTTTTCCTCTGCTTGCTCTCTTCGTTTCCCGTCTTTCTGTAGCAAAAACAGTTATAATCGAAGGACGAGAAGCAAGCAAGCAGACGGAAAAGCAGGGACCCTCTGTGGATCTGGAAGCTGACCCTACAAGAAGAGATGCCAACCTCCTGGGATTTCCAGATTGAAAAAAAGAGGGGTCAGCAAAGTGTAGACTTGGCTCTAATAATAATAATAATAATAATAATAATAATAATAATAATTCTACCTTCTCCAAAATGTTTGGGACCAGAACTGTCTTGGAAGTTTTTGGATTTTGGAATATTTATTTGTATATACATAATGAGAGATATCTTGGAGATGGGGATCTACGTTTAACCACGAAATTCGTTATGATGCCCGTAGCCTGAAGGTAGTTTTATACTCAATATTTCAAAATAATTTTGTGCACAAAACGGAAGTTTGTGTACATTCCTGAACCTTCGGAAAGCAAAGGCGTCACCGTCTCAGCCGCCCGTGAAAAAAGTTTTGGATTTTGGAATATTTTGGATTTCGGATATCTAAGTAAGGGAAACTCAACCTATATCGGTTAGTGCAGTCTATAGTATGGATGGACCCTAGATATGGCAAGCTGCATTAGTCTAGGGACAGTTGGATTACCATCTACACCACAACTATGCTACGCTGGCTGGGGATGATGGGAGTTGCAGTCCAAGTGGCCAGGACTGCTGGGGCTTGCAACTTAGCAAGATCTGCAGAGTCAAGTCCTCTCCGTACTAGATGTAAGAGTAACATTTCTCTTATTTTTCAGGGTCTCCACCATCTGCACACCAAAGGGAAAATGCATAGGGACATTAAGGTGAGGCTGCGATGCAGAATATTGGAGCCGGGAAGGAATGAAGAACCCTCCCTTGTCTCCGTTCTTTGAGGAACTGCATCTACACTGCAGAACTAACGCAGTTTGACACCGCTTTAATGCCATATCTCCATGCTATGGAAACGTGGGATTTGTAGTTTGGTGAGACGCTCGGCCTTCTCTGTTGGGAGAGCTCTGATGTTGTTGGGTGCCTTCACGTCATTTCCGACTTAGGGCGACCCTAAAGCAAACCAACCTGGCAAGGTTTGTTCAGAGGAGGTTTGCCATGGCCAACCTCTGAGGCTGAGAGAGTGTGACTTGCCCATGGTCTCCCAGTGGGTCTCGTGGCCGAGCTGGGAATCGAACCCTGGTCTCCAGAGTGATAGTCCAACACTCAAACCATTATGCCTTGGCAAACTACCAATCTCAGGATTCCATGGCAGTTAAAGCGGTTTCAAACTGCATTAATTCTGCAGTGTAGACGAAAGCCGAAGAAGGAGAAGCCAGATGCAGGGTGGCTGAAATGGAAAAAGAGTAGGAGACCTCCCTCTTTGCAAAAATAACCTTCTCGCCTTCCTCTTTTGATAGCCTTTGTCTTTTTTCTTTCCTCTCAGGGGGCCAACATCCTGCTTACAACCAACGGAGATGTGAAACTCGGTCAGTTCCTTCTCTCGGGTTCCCTCCTCCGAAAAAGCGTTTCCTACCCTTGGAAAGCTCACTCACTCCCAAATTTTCCCTCTCGGACTTATTGAACGACTTTAGTTGTGCATGCAAAACTCCACAGATAATGGGCAAAGGGCATAGAGACAACTTCTAAGTGGGACTATAATTCCCATTAGCCACAATGGCCAAGGATGATGGAAGTGAAATATATATATATATACCAGGCTGCAGAAATCCGGTTTAGAGAGATTCCCATGTCAACATTGCTGGGGTGTGTGTGGCTTATTCATTTTGAATTTGTTGCACCAGCTTATTAAATTTATTATTAAATTTTATTTATTCATTGCTCTTAGTATCATAAAACAACGTGTAAAATGTACAGGCATAATCTAACATCTACAAAACACATAATTCAAAATAATAATATACACAACACTTACTTATTTACACAACCCACAAAACCAAAATGTAACAAAACATACAGATGTTTAACATATGACTTCCAGCCTGATAAAGTTTGTCTTTCTTTCTTTCTTTCTTTCTTTCTTTCTTTCTTTCTTTCTTTCTCTCTCTCTCTCTCTCTCTCTCTCTCTCTCTCTCTCTCTTTCTTTCTTTCTCTTTTTCTTTCTTTCTTATGTATCTTGTTTATCTTAATCTATATCTTTGGATTGTAAATCCTGTTTTTAATCTAGCTGTTCCAACACTATTCTTTTCTATTAATGTTGCTCTTCTTCTTATAGTTCCTTTTCCATTCCAAATGCTTGTAGATTCTGTTATTCCATTGCAAGCCTTGTCTATCCTTGTTTTATTTATCTATGTCTTCCGAATTTAATTATTGCAATTATTTAGGCTAAATTGTTAACAATTTAGATTGAGATGCAATAATTGTTGCACCTGTTTATGTAATCTTTGGTATTCTTCCAAATAATAATAAGAAGAAGAAGAAAGAGAGGATTTCTTGGTATTGTTTGTTAGAAGCTAAACTTGCCCCAAATCCCCTCTTATGCACAACCAGGGTGAGCAGCTGTCCTCCTTTCCCAGGACACATCCTACATTTCAACCTTCTGCCCCGGAGGGATTCAAAAAATGTCCTCCGTATGGAGCATGACGGAGAAGCAGGAATGTCCATTTCTATTCTTGTTTCGAGCTTTGATTTGGTCATGCCCTCCACTTTGTCCTCCTTTGCGGTTAGGACATCTGGTCACCCTGGGCACAACCCTTGTCCTCCTTGTCCTCCTTTGCGCTTAGGACATCTGGTCACCCTGGGCACAGCCATTTGAAGGGCAGGAGCCCTTGCCAGTCTGGCCACCCTAATGCCAAGGATGATAGCCTTTCTCTTTCCTTCCTACCCGCAGCGGATTTCGGAGTCTCTGCGGAGCTGACCGCGTCGGTGGCCAAGCGGAAATCCTTCATTGGGACTCCTTATTGGTAATTTCATGGGGATGGGTCTCTTCTTATGGGGTCTAAATACCCTCAAGGCACCAGATCTTGTTTGATTTTGGATGCTAAACAGGATCAGCTACAATGAGAGTTGTAGTTGTATGCCTTCAAGGTTGTTTCTGATTTATGGTGAAACGACTGAGTCGGAAGTCAGAGGTTTCTTTTGGGTCTCGGCAAGGCTACACACCTTTCACCTTTCCAAATTCTCGCTTTCGTTCTTCGCCGGCAGGATGGCACCGGAGGTGGCTGCGGTGGAGAAAAAAGGAGGCTACAACCATCTCTGTGACATTTGGGCATTGGGCATCACCGCCATAGAACTGGCCGAGCTCCAGCCGCCTCTTTTTGACCTTCATCCAATGAGGTGAGGAAGACCCAGATGAGAATTAAATCTGTTTTTACCCCGCAAGCCTTAAAAAAGGGGTGATCTGTTGCCATGCTGGCTCCATTATAAGGTGTATATGAGAATTAAATGAATTTAGATGTTTAGACTTGGGTCCCGTCTCCGAGAGATCTCATGATCTATATGCAAGTATTCCAAAGTCTGAAACCCGAAATCCAAAACGGTTTGGGTCCCAAGCGTTTCGGATAAGGGAGGCTCGACCTGTATGTTTGCATTGCTGCCCGGTTTCCCAAATGCAAGCAGAAGCTTTGAAAGAATGCAAAGAGAGAGGAAAGACCTGCCATTGAATCAAAGTCTCTGAACATTTCATTGCATGACAGCAGCTCAGCCCACGGTTTGTAAGGCGACGCAAGCGTGCAAAGAAATGGCCCTTGTTAATTTAAAGTATGTGTGCAAAGCAGAGAGAGAAAAGAGCCCACACTCTCATTTTCCTCCCCATCCAGGGCCTTGATGTTGATGTCAAAAAGCAGCTTCCAGCCCCCCAAGCTAAAAGACAAAGCGTTTTGGTGAGTAGAAGATAGAGGACACCATCTGCTTGGCTCAATATTTGTTGGAAAACTACATTGCTGGTTGCATTCCCTCCCCCCTTGTTGTTGCCAAAAAATGTTGGTCAGGTTCATCAGGGTGCTTTTTATCCACTGGGAGCTATTAAAGGGCTAAGGAAGGGAAAGAGTGGCCCTCCAGATGTTGCAAGACTCCAGTGCCCATCATCCCTGGCCATTGGAGGAGTAAAGCCGCCTGGAGAGAGGCCTGATATTGGGATGAGGATGGGAAGGTTTTATGGGGTGGGGGGGCTAATCCGATCCACAACTGGCTCCAGTCAAGCCATCAATAAAGTCCATCTCATTGGTTGCATGTGGCCCTTGGGACCCCTATGTATAGCTCCAGGAGCCCACAGACCCAAATTTCAGGCTGATTTTCGGGATATACATACGGGCTGTTTGTTGTTGTGTGCCTTCAAGTCATTGCCGACTTATGCCGACCCTAAGGCGAGCTCATGGTTTTCTTGGTTTTCTCGGCAAGATTTATTGAGAGGAGGTTTGCCATTGCCTTCCCCAGAGGCTGAGAGAGTGTGACTTGCCCTTGAAAAGCTGAGAATTGAACCCTGGTCTCCAGAGTCACAGACCAACACTCAAACCTCTATGCCACCCTGGCTCTCCTATCTCTCTCTCTCTCCCTCTCTCTCTCTATCTCTCTCTCTCTATCTCACTCTCTCTATCTATCTCACTATCTATCTCTCAGTCTCTCTAGCTATCTTTATCTCTCTATCTCTCTTATCTCTCTGTCTATCTCTCTCTATCTATCTATCTATCTCACTATTTCTCTCTCTCTCTCTCTATCTCACTATCTCTCTATCTATCTCTCTAGCTATCTCTCTCTCTCTATCTCACTATCTATCTCTCAATCTCTCTAGCTATCTTTCTCTATCTCTCTATCTCTCTATCTCTGAAATATGCTTCTGAGGAAGTAGGCTGAAGTCTACGAAAGCTCATGCAACCAGCCTCTTTCTTTCAGTCTCAAAGGTGCTATAGGATCCCTTTGCATACCGATTTTCCAGACTTAACTCAGCTAGACTTTTGAATGCAATGTTCATGGTAAAGCTGGGAGCGGATTCATTGCCCCCTTGACATGGAAGGCAGCCAGGAGCGGCTGCTGAAACAGCAATTCGGAGCGTCTCCATTGATTCCTTGTAGATGCACCATCGCTCCTTTTCCTTCCAGGTCTGCAGATTTCCACCATTTCCTCAAGCTCGCCTTAACCAAGAACCCCAAGAAGCGTCCGGTGGCGGAAAAGCTCCTGCAGGTGACTCAAGGCTGGGCTGGAAGACCCCCATCCCACCAGGGTAGGGGGATGCAAGGGAGGCAAGAGGAGATGTAACTCTACTTTTCAAAAGAGAAAAACCCTTGAGACATCCTTCCAGACAGGACAAGTACAGGTTGAGTCTCCCTTTCCCAGATTTCCAAAATCCAAAACGCTCCAAAATTGTCTACGCGGGTGGCTGAGAAAGTGACACCTTTGCTTCCCGAGCGTTCAGCGGACGCAAATGTTGTTTCGTGCACCCAATTATTTAAAATATCGTGTATAAAATATTGTGATCTTCGGGCTATGTGGTGCATAAGGAACATACCTGGATTTCATGTTTAGGCTTGGGCCCCATCTCCGAAATGTCTCATGATGGATACGGAAATATTCCCAAGTCCAAAAACAATCCGAAATCCAAAACACTTCAGGTCCCAAGCATTTTGGCATAAAGGAGACTCAAGCTGTATTCAGAAATATTAAAGTTGTTGTTTATGGGGGCTCCTTCCAAGTATGTGATTCTGTAGTAATAATAATAATAATAATAATAATAATAATAATAATAATAATAATTATTATTATTATTATCCCACCCCTCTGCAGCGCAATCGGAGTGTAGTGGTTTGAGTTTCTTTTTAATTATAATTTTAAAAATATTTTTAATTGAAAGTTTATGGTTAAAACCAAGGGTAGATACGTAACAACAAAGAAAAGGAAAACAAAAAGGAAAATACAAACCAACATCCCATTGCTACTTATACCTACAAACATTAATAAACACATACTAACATGCACACAATAAATGTACTACTAATAAACACAGTAAAAGACTTCCAGCTTAGGCTAAGTGTGGCGGTTTGAGCGTTGGACTCCAGGGTTGCATCCGCACTGCAGAAATAACCCAGTTTGACACCACTTTAATTGTCCTGACTCAGTGCTATGGAATTCTGGGAATTTCAGTTTGCGGTGGCACCAGGGCTCTCCTGGTTGCTGTTTCCCGGGTGCCTTTGAATGCAACTTCTTTTTGTAACGTTGCAACTTTCTAAGCTATTGCTCCAAGGTATGATGATACCCAGAACCCTGATTTATTCCTATCATCGCCGTGTCTTTCAGCATCCTTTTGTTTGCCAGTCTCTGGCCCGCACACTAGCCGTCGAACTTCTGGATAAAGCCTCGAACCCCGACCTGGCATCTGCCACCTTGGATGACGACGATTTTGAGGTACGGTGGACCCTTGGCATCTGCAGGAGCTTGGATACCAAAATCCCTGGATGCTCAAGTCCCATGATGGACAATGCCATAGTCAAAAACGGCGTTTTGCTTTGCAAAGAACATTGTTCTTTACCCTTTCCGGTGATTCCCAAATTTTTGGTCCTCCGGGTGTTTTGGACTTCGACTCCCAGAAAGCCCTAGTCAGCTTGGCCAACGGTCGGGAACGTTAGGAGCCAAAGTCCAAAACATCTGGAGGACCAAAGTTTGGGGACCTCTGGCTTAGACTTTTAATTGTCCATTGCTTGGGGAAGGTTTGAACATCTGTTTCATCGATTAGGAGAAAAAGGCTGATTTTCTCCTAATGATAGCCGCAGCCTCCAAAACATTGGAGTTGAGGCGGAGGCATAGATTCCCCCGTCTCTGCTTTCCGCGGATGAACAAGATTGTTTTTGCAAGTGGTTCTGTTGGAAAGAAATGCCGTTTCCTTGTTTCCGTCCAGGCGTATGAGGTTTTCCCGGACAAAATCCGTTCGCACCGGCAGCATGGCCAAGTCGAGGGGACCCTTGCGGAGATCCAACGTACGTTGTCCGATCTGTAGGTCTTTTTCCTCCGGATCCAAGCCGAACCCCCATATATTTTCAAGTTCTCCGTAATGCACTTTCTAGAGAAAGTTGGTGGCTCTCCTAGGAGAGAAAAGGGAAGGTTAGAGGTGGCTGGGAACCTGCTTTTGACCTAATTTGGGTTTTTTTTTTTAATGCCTTTATTAGTTAATCAGGTGAAATTTGGTCCGCCGCTCAGGAAAGAAACAGAACCATGGTGCAGCTTGGTAAGTTGCATATATATATATATATATGTGTGTGTGTGTGTGTGTGTGTTTGTTGCTGCGTGTCTTCATGTTGTTTCTGACTTATGGCAACCCTTTCCTGGGGTTTTCTTGGCAAGATTTGTCCAGGGGAGCTTTGCCATTCCTTCCCCTGAGGCTGAGAGAGTGTGACTCGCCCAAGGTCACCCAGTGGGATCTCATGGCAAGGCTGGGAATCGAACCCGGGTCTCCAGAGTGGTAACCCAACATGCAAAAACCACCGTGCCATGGTGGTTTTCGGATTCTGTGACATACACAATATATGGGTGCAATTTGGATGAGTTGCTTGGCTTAGGTTTGGAAATGGAAAGTCTTTGGGATGCTGAATACAGTGGATTTTTAAAATTTATTTCTATTTTTGGATTTCCCTGCTTCTTGCATTTACAGTGGTGGTGTCCACTGGGGTTTGGTTCCAGGACCCCTGTGGATACCGAAATCCGTGGATGCTTAAGTCCTATTTTATTCAAAGGGGTAGTGAAATGGTTTCCCTTATATAAAAATTGCAAAATCAAGGTTTGATATATATATATATATATATATATATGTATGTGTGTGTGTGTATATATATATATATATATATATATAGTCAAGCCGTGATACAAAATCCACAGATATGGAAGACCACCTTCCATGTATAGTGAGGGACACGAGGACAGACAGTGTGACCCAGAGCCCCAAATTAACTATTCTTATGGTTTGGCGGTCTTTCTGCACAATCTCTTAGAGCAAAGGCTGTTTCCAGCCTCTCTCTTTGGCTGAATAATAATAATAATAATAATAATAATAATAATAATAATAATAGTTTGTGTACAGTGAACCATCAGAAAGCAAAGGTGTCACTATCTCAGCCACCCATGTGAACAATTTTTTTTTGGAATATTTTAAATTTTGGGATGCCAGATAAGGAAGACTTAGAAAGAGATCAGATCAAGAGATTTAGTGGCTGGAGCTTTGTCTGCAAGACCCCCATGAAGCCAAGAGACAGAAAAGAGGGAGGAAAATGACTTTTCCAAGCATTGAGGTTAATGGTATGTTTTGTTTGCTTTGCTTTGCAGAAGGAGGAAGAAGAAGAGAACTGGATGCTCTCAGGAGATGGAGAGTAAGGAACTGGTAGAGTCTGGAAAGATGGCAGAGGAAGGGACAGGTCCTCATCTTATCACCTTTTTGTTGGGTGCCTTCAAGTCATTTCTGACTTATGGTGACCCAGTTGGACTATGACTCTGGAGACCAGGGTTCGAATTCTTGCTTGGTCACGAAAACCCACTGGGTGATCATAGAATCACAGAAGGCTAGAGTTGGAAGAGACCCCAAGGGCCATCCAGTCCAACCCCATTCTGCCATGCAGGAACTCAAAATCAAAGCATCCCCGACAGATGGCCATCCAGCCTCTGTTGCAAGACCTCCAAAGAAGGAGACTCCACCACACTTGTCCCAGTCACACTCTCTCAGCCTCAGAGGAAGGCAAGGGCAAACCCCTCTTCTGAAGAAACTTGCCAAGAAAACCCTGCGATAGGTCCGCCTTCGGGTCGCCACGTCTCGGACGCAACTTGGAGGCAAAACAGCGCAATGCAAGGCGTCTCCATCACAGGGTTTCCTTGGCAAGGTGTGTTCAGAGGGGACTTGCCTTTGCATCCCTCCGAGGCTGAGAGAGTATGACTCGCCCAAGGAGAGCCAGTGGATTTCCGGGACCGAGCGGGGATTCGAATCCAGGTCTCCAGAGTCATAATCCAAGGCTCAAACCACTACACCGCACTGGCCCTCATACAGAAATCAAAGTCAGAACAGTTGTGAAACAGCTTGAATGCTTGGATCACTCTTTCTCCCAAATAACAAATCAAGATTGCACCCCTTATTTTGGGAAACAGGATTCCTACCTTGCTGGGTAATAATAATAATAATAATAATAATAATAATTATTATTATTATTATTATTATTATTATTATTATTATCCCGTCCCTCTGCGTAATGCAACTGGACCCACTCCTTAAAATACTATTAAACAATGACATATTAAACAAGGATTGAGTGTAAAGGATAGGATGGATGGAGATTTTTGGGGTGCAAGAGAATGGTAGGTGACCTGAGAACACGAGTGCGAGTTGTTGCCGTTTCTCCCAATTTTTCAGGAGCCTCCTTCAGTCAGTGGAAGAAGCCCTGGAAGAAAGGTAAGCAAAGACTTGGGTACTCTGCACATGCTCAAGGGAACTCTGTTCTTGGATGCTTTTTCCTTTGTGGCACAGCGCAGAGCAAGCCGCACCGGGAGGGTTAGGTTTTCGCCACCAAGTCCAACCAAAATGCCTCCAAATTTTCCTCCCCAAAAATAATTTGTGCTATCTTTGGTGTTTATGATCAAAATAGTGTATAAATGACTTATCATTAAATGACAGAATAAGCAGATAGACAATTATGCATCCGTTATCCATTCTATTCTATTACTGTTAAATCCCCCCGTTTCCTTTTTTATATATATCTCAGTACTTGGTCCCAGTCTTGGTCACAATTTGTTATACAATCATCATCATCATCATCATCATCATCATCATCATCCTGCTGATTTCCTTGTCCAACTCTTTTTCTTCTGCAGGAGTCTCACCATTCGCCCAGCCCGCCCCACCGAACAGGTACATCCCCGTTTCTCCAACTTGGTCCATCCATTCCTTCATCCCTCCCTCCATCCCTCCATCCTTCCTTCCTTGCATCCTTCCATCTCTCCGTTCTTCTCTAACGAATGGCATCTTCTGCTCCTTTGCTCAGCCTCGGGAAGAGGAGCAGCCCAGCGATCCTGGCGAGAGCGACTTGGACACCATCAGAAGAGGTCCTTTCTGGGATTTTCTCAACCTGGAGCTGGCCTACAAGGCTCCCTGGGAGCATGAGGAAAACGCCGAATTCTCGGAGTCCGAGCGCCCGAGAAGCCAGACCCTGCCAGGTAATAATAATGGGAAGGTGGACTCTCCGTCTTTTAAGAGAGGGTTGAGAAGTTTAGATGTTGGGAGACCCGAGTTCGAATCCCCGCTCAGCCATGGAAACCCATTGGGTGACTGTGGGTGAGTCATGCTGTCTCAGCCTCAGAGGATGGCAAAGGCAAACCACTCTGAAGATAGTATGTAGAGAGATCTTGTAGCCCCCTTGAGACGAACTGAAAGAAAGAAGTTGGCAGCAGGAGCTTTCCTAGACTTCAGTCTCCAAATGCATCTGAGGAAGTAGACTGAGGTCTATGAAAGCTCATGCTGCCAACTTCTTTGTCTCAGTCTCAGAGGTGCTACAAGATTTCTCTACATTTCTCACAAAATAGTATACAATCACACTCCTTTATCGTATACAATCATTAAAAGGATACAGTATAGTATACAATCATAATCTTTTATCCTGTACAATCATTGAAGTATACAATATTGTATAAAATTACACTCCTTTATAATATACAATCATTAAAGTATAAAGTATAGTATACAATCATAATCTTTTAATGTATATAATCATTAAGGTATACAGTATATATACAATCACAATCTTTTATCATATACAATTATTAAAGTATACAGTATACAATAACAATCTTTTATCGTATACAATTATTAAAGTATACAGTAAAGTATACAATCACAATCTTTTATCGTATACAATCATTAAAGTATACAGTACAGTATACAATCTCAATCTTTTATTGTATACAATCATTAAAGGACACAATATAGTATACAATCACAATCTTTTTAATGATTATATACTGTGCATATTTTGATGATTGTATACTATATTGCATACTTTAATGGCTGTATACTACAAAAGAAAACAAAATGACAGGCTTTTAATGGATAGATGTGTGTGTGTGTGTGTGTGTGTGTGGTGATTTTAATGGGTTTTTAAAATTTTTGTATTATCCAAATTTTTGTGATCCAGCTCCAGGAGGAAGGCACCTATAAATGAAATAAATGCATATTCTTGTGGGTTTATTCTCGTGTGAAAAGCAATGTGTTTTGGAAAGATTTGCAAGAGGTGGCGCCCGAGAAGAATGCCCCCGTTTCTGACTTTTTGTTTAATTGATGTTTTAATTATCATGTTTTTAATTACACTGGTTTAATCTATTTTTTAAGGGGTGGGAGGGTTTGTATTGTATTTTAATATGTTTACATGAATTTTAACTACTGTAAGCCGCCCCGATTGTTCGTCAGAGGGGCGGGGTAAAAATAAATTATTATTATTATTATTATTATTATTATTATTATTATCATCTTGTTTTTGGATGGTGGTTTGTCTTTCCTGTGCCTATAGGCAATACAGGGATGAGCGACAACTCCGAAACTGGTTCCCCCAAACCTTCAGATTCGCTCCTTTCCACCGAATGGGCCACGATGAAGAAGAAAGAAGAGGCTACGGTAAGGGGTTATTTTTTGGGAAAAGAAGACCCTACATTTAAGATCTCAGAAGTAGAAACAAATAAGTAGAGTCGGAATTGGGAAACAAGTGACCTGGGCTGCATCCGCACTGCAGGATATATATAACCTGCAATTCATTGATCTCTGCAGGTGATCTCTGCAGTGCGGATGCAGCCCAGGTAACTTACGTAGATTTTCCTCTTTATTTTATGTCTCCTCTTGTCCCCGCAGAGGCTGCTTTGTCACGGGTTGCCCCCAACGCCAAAAGTCCATGTAAGTCCCACGCGCTTCGCGGTTGCGCAGGATCCCTTGCGTATGGCTGGGAGACCGTCAATGAATACCAGATGTTGTAGCTTATGTTTCAGAGGAGGAACATGGTAAAATGACCTCTGGGTAGTCCTTGCTTGAGAAAACCCTACAGAATTAATGGGGTCGCCATAAGTCAGCAGGCAACTTGGAGGCACACGACGGTCTTCAAGGCGATGAAACATTTTGCAAAGGTTTTCCTCTCCCTTTGCCAGATGGGAGCCTGTTTCTCCAAAGTCTTCAATGGTTGCCCGCTGAAAATCAATTCGGCCACGACGTGGATCCATCCCGAAACAAGAGGTAAAAACCCACCGTCTCTTTACCTTTCGGATATCTTTTGATTTGGGTACCTGATGCTTTCAAGGATGCTGGTTCTTTGGTCTGTCCCTTGATGCTTTCCCCGTTTTTTCCTTGCAGATCTGTACTTGGTGGTGGGTGCGGATGAAGGCATTTACACCCTCAATCTCCATGAACTCCATGAAGATATGATGGAAAAGGTGAATTTTCCTCCGACCCGCCTGGCAAAAAGGAGGATTTAATACGGAAGAGAATCTGTATTAAATCTGTATTAAATCCCATGCATCCAAGGAAGCATGGGCAATGAGAATCTGTATTAAATCCCATGCATCCAAGGAAGCATGGGCAATGGAGTACTATGTGGAATAGGGGACAGATACCCCCATCTTGAATCATCGTGTGATGCTTTTTGGCTGCGTGCCTTCAAGAAGTTTCCGAAAAATACATGTGTCCCAACGTGAATCCCAGCCAAGGAGCATGAGTCTCTGCGATCCGCAATCCGGCTCCATATTTGTCCATATTAGACAAGCCCTAAATCTCTAGTAATTTGGGATTTCTCATCCCCAGTTTGCCTTTTCATCCACCCTTGTCCTTAAATAATATGGCTGGAAAGACGAAAGGTTTGGATCAAGGGCTTTTTTGTGTGTGTTAGGAAGGAGGACTATGAGTTGAGATCAGTCAATTCCTGTCCTCCGAATCCATTCGTTTTTAGTATAATGTCTTTTTGTAGCCGGCTCCAATTTGGTGGATCTCAAGGTTCCCGTAAAACACGCCAAGTAGACCCCATAATCCTTGACCATCCTTGTTTTAATCCTCATTATCGTTATTTTTAATTTTTACGAGCGTCATAATTTATCTTGCCGCTGTTGGCTCCTCTCTATAAAACCAAACCAAACTAAGCACCGTATGATTTTTATGGGGTTCGGCATATTGAACCCCAAGTGCTTTTCGTGCGATGAAAATAAAAAGTCATCCTCCAAGAACCAATAAAAGATTTTTAAAAAAGAAATTCTCCTTTCCCTCCCAGCTCCTTCCGCATCGGTGCTCTTGGCTCTACTGTATGAATAATGTACTACTGACTTTAGCCGGTGAGTAACTACCTGCAGAAATAAACCTGGAAAAATCCCCCTTCCAAAAAAACCTTCCCCAGGGTATATGTCTTGTTAGCAGGAGGATCAATTTATTGGGGATCAATAAATTGGAATTGGAGGAGCACTGTGTCCAAATCTAATTGCTAGTCCCAATAAGATGTAGGTAACTTCCAAGGGCCATTTTCTTACCCTGCAAAAATCCTGCAAAAAACCCCAAAATACTATTATCCATTTGCCAATGCGGTCCTTCTCAAAATGGCGACAAGAAGCAACGTCGCATCGCTTTGTGTCGCCATTTTGAGAGGAGATGTATGCATTTTAATTGTCAATTCTTTAATAGTATTTTAAGGGGTGGGTGGGATTGTGGGATATAAAATAAAATATATATTTTAATGTTGTAAACCGCCCCGGTTGCGTTACTCAGAGAGGCGGGATATAAACGAATTATTATTATTATTATTATTATTATTATTATTATTATCATCATCATCATCATCATCAAATTATTATCAAATTATCATCATCATCATCAAATTATTATTATTATTATTATTATTATTATTATTATTATTCCATGCTCCATAGTCGTTGGAGTGTTGGACTAGGACTCTGGGAGACCAGGGTTTGAATCCACGCTCAGCCGTAGAAACTCACTAGGTGACCTAGGGCACGTTGCACACTCTCTCAGCCTCAGGATGTATCCGAACGTCTTGCCTCTTGTTCAACAACTGACTCGAGTCTCCTCTCTTCTGCTTGGCAGGGAAGTCGTCCCAGATCTCCTCTCACAACCTCCTGGGACTCTTTGAACAGCGACGGCAGCTGCAGAAGCGGCAAGTCCCCCTTTCCCTCGCCACCAACCGGCTGACAGAGCGCATCATCCCCAGGTGGGCAGAGGCGATGGGGATGATGGACTGCGGGGTCCCCAGGGGAGAAGGATGAGGAGTAAGGAGACAAGAGGAGGAGGAGGACACTATATAGATTGAAAACGGTGTCCATATTTCCAACCCAGTGTCTTCCAGATATGTGGGAGGGCAACTCCCATCATCCCCAGACAGCCGGCGATTGCTTCTTTGGGGAGATTCATTTATTGAATTTCCACCCCCGTCGTCTCCATTGAACCCACTGTGGATGGATTGGAGCTTGTGGAGTTATTTCTCTTTTGCATTTTGGCTTCTAAGCTGTTGCAACGTCTTCTTTTTTCCCTCCAAGCTAAAGCCAAGTCCTTTCTTTCGGCAGGAAATTCGCATTGTCAGCCAAGATCGCAGACACCAAAGGATGCTTGAAATGCCGCGTAGGTGAGCCTCGGCTTCTTTGCATTTCTTTGTGCTGGAAAACGGTTACCTCTTTTTGCAAAAGAGAGACGGAAAGAATATTGGAAAGGGGTTCCAAAACAACTTGCTTTTTTTTCTTTTAAAAATAATAATAATAGAAATGTTTGTTTGTTTATTGTTGTCGATCCATAGGGAGAAGTGGGAAAGAAATTATTATTATTATTATTATTATTATTATTTGTAGTTTTTTGTGGGTTTCCTGGACTGTATGGCCATTTTCTGAAAGAAATTATTCCTGACGTTTCGCCTCCATCTTCATGTGATTTTAAAGATTTCTGTTGATTTTATTGATGTTTAGTTTAATACTTTTTTAATAGGGAGGGATGGGTTTTAGGGTTTCCAGCTGTAAATCGATGTATTTTTAATTGTTGTAAGCCGCCCCGATTGTTTTTAACAAAGGGGTGGGGTATTATTAATAATAATAATAATAATAATAATAATCCATCTGGGGCTGGCACCTTCAGAGAAAGATGCCCGCCACATTTGCAGGCGAAAAGTCAGGAATAAATTCTTCTAGAAAATGGCCATATAGCCCAGAAAACCCACCAAAAAAACCCCTATGGATGCCGGCCATGAAAGCCTTCGACTTCCCAATAATAACTTGGTTTAATCCCTGGTTTATCCCCGGTTTACTGGGACAGTGGCGTGGCTGCAAGGCAACCCCTCCAAGCCCAGATCCATCCTTCGCCTCTTGCCTTGCAGTCCGAAATCCGTACTCCGGGAGTACCTTTCTCTGCGCCGCCTTGCCCTCCAGCCTGGCGCTGCTGCAGTGGTACGAGCCTTTGCAGAAGTTCATGCTCCTGAAGGTATGTGTCTTGACTCCGGGTTCGAGATGCGCCAGGCAGCTGAGAAAGCAGCCTTGCACCCGTGCCTGTTCTCTTGCATTTTGCATTTTCCCCTTCCCAGCACGTCTCCGTGGTGCTTCCCGATCCCTTGACTTTATTTGAGCTGTTGGTGGTGGAGACGGAGGAATACCCGCAGGTCTGCTTGGGGGTAACTGGCAGCGACCAGCCGGGCACAGAGCTCCATTTCAGCATCCTTTCGCTCAGCACCGGCCTCAGCATCTCAACCCCTTCCGGTAGGCGCTGGGTATGTTTAGCCTAGGGGAGAGAAATAAGAGGCATGGCGGCTCTTGTGCCTTGCGCGCCTTCGTTTCCGAATTACGGCGACTCTATCCTGGGGTTTTCTTGGCAAGTTTCTTCAGAGGGGGTTTGCCACTGCCGTCCTCTGAGGCTGAGAGGATGTGACTTGGCTACGGTCAACCAGTGGGTGTACAAGTCCGAGCCAGGATTCTGATAGTAAGAGCTGTTTGCCATTGGAAGACGCTCCCTCGGAGAGTGCTGGTGGAGTCTTCTTCTTTGGAGGTCTTGAAACAGAGGCTGGATGGCCATCGGTCAGGGATGCTTTGATGGAGAGTTCCTGCATGGCGGAATGGGGTTGGACTGGATGGCCCTTGGGGGTCCCTCCCAACTCTAGGGTTCTGTGATTCTACCTGAACATGCTGCATCCGGGATCTTCTGTTTTGCATGCCCACTTTGTGCCTTGCCTCTCTCGCCTTCTTCTTGCAGGCCGGCCTCTCGTCTTGGCCAGTCACGTCACCCAGATGGACCGAGACACTGTCCTTGTGTGTTTCGAGCGTAAGTGGCTTTGCCATTTTGACCCCCCCCCCCCCCCCCCCGCTCCTGGAATTGTCTCTTTGTCCCCTTGGCCATTGCTCTTTCTCTCTTCTCCCCGCAGGTTGCGTGAGGGTGGTCAACCTCCGGGGGGTCCCTCAAGGACCACTTGCTCCCGAACTCACCTTCCACTTCCCGATCGAGACCATTGGTACGTGGGGCTCTGGGGACCCAGAGGATGCTTCAGGCGTAGCCACACATGGCTTTCTTGCTTCTCCACATCATCATCATTATCATCGTCATCATCAACATTGGCTGCATCCGCACTGCAGGAATAATCCAGTTTGGCACCACTTTAACTGCCATGGCTCAATGCTATGGAATCGTGGGATTGGTCTGCATCTGGATGCATCTGCACTGCAGAAAGAATCCAGTTTGAGCCCACTTTAACTACCATGGCTCAATGCTATGGAGTCATGGGATTGGTCTGCATCTGGCTGCATCTGCACTGCAGAAATAGTCCAGTTTGGAACCACTATAACTACCATGGCTCAATGCTATGGAGTTGTGGGATTTGTCTGCATCTGGATGCATCTGCACTATAGAAATAATCCAATTTGGCACCACTTTAACTGCCATGACTCAATGCTCTAGGATTCTGGGACTTATCTGCATCTGCACTGCAGAAATAATCCAGTTTGGTACCACTTTAACTGCCATGGCTCAATGCTATGGAATCGTGGGATTTGTCTGCATCTGGATGCATCTGCATTGCAGAAATAATCCAGTTTGGAACCACAATAACTGCCATGGCTCAGTGCTATGGAATAGTGGGATTTGCCTGCATCTGCACTGCAGAAATAATCCAGTTTGGTACCACTTTAACTGCCATGGCTCAATGTTATGGGATTCTGGGGTCTGTAGTTTGTTGTGGCACCAGAGAGCATGGTTTGAGCATTGGACTGTGACTCTGGAGACCAGGGTTTGAATCCAGCCATGGAAACCCACACTCTCTCAGCCTCAGAGGAAGCAAAGGCAAACCCCCTCTGAACAAATCTTGCCAAGAAAACCCTACGATAAGTTTGCCTTAGGGCTGCCTTAAGTCAGAAGTGACTCGAAGGCACACAGCAACCAACAAGAAGCGGCACCGCAGCTCTCCGGCAGAGAAGGCTAAATGTCTCACAAAACTACAGATCCCAGAATTCCATAGCATGGAGCCATAGCGGTCCAAGGGTCCAATATAATGCTAAAAATCACAATCTCTTCTCTCTTTGCTCTCCTGCAGTGTGCCTTCAAGACAGTGTCTTAGCCTTCTGGAAACATGGCATGCAAGGCAGAAGCCTTGAATCCAATGAGGTGAGTAGCATTTGAATCCAGGACCGTGGATGTCATTAAAATAAAAGCATCCTAGAATTGGAAGAGACCCCAAGAGGCCATCCAGTCTTTTTTGTTTAAATATTTTATTTATAACCTTTATAACATATACAAATAAAACCTAGCTAATGACTAGATTTACATACTAGTCATTTCTAGTAATTAGTTATATTTATGAGAATGAAAACCTTCTACCTTTGTAATAGCTGAGAACCAATTACTTCCTTTTAACTCTTAACTTTGTTATTTTCTTTTTACCTTATACCTAGTATTTTAAATCACACTATCAACAGCAATCTTTACTTTATCCAAGAAGTTTTTCGTGGATCTGCTTCTTACAAAGTTACTATAAAGTCACTCAAAGTTACTCTTGCAGAGTTACTAAGGTTTCAAAATAAAAAGTAGAACAATCAAAGAGGTTATTGTTAAATAAAAACCCCAGCCATATGCTTATATCGAGTTTACAGTCTTCTTGTAAAATGTTCATTTCCTATTCGTTGCAAGACACTATATGATGATGATGATGATAATAATAATAATAATAATAATAATAATAATAATAATAATTTCAATTTCTAGTCTGCCTACTTCCAAAGGGAATCAAGGCGGGTTACAAGCATAAAAATAAAAGAAAGCAATAATATAGAAGTTGCATAAAAAGCAAATGACTTTGGAGAACAGGGTGCAAATCCCCCACTTGGCCATGGAAGCCCACTGGGTGACCTTGCACAAGTCACACTCTCTCAGCCTCCTCTGAACCAATCTTGCTGTGTGTGCCTTCAAGTCACCTGTAGACTTATGGCGACTCCATCAATTTCTCATAGGGTTTCCTTAAGCAAGGAGTCTTCAGAGGTGGCTTGGTCAGTTCCTTCCTCTGCAGCACCTAGTATTCCTTAGCGGTCTCCCATCCAAGGACTAGCCAGATCTGACCCTGCTTAGCTTCCAAGATGAGATGAAATCTGGTGCCTTTAAGCCTAGGTTCGCCTTCGGAGCAACTTAAGTCGAAAACCAAGGCACGCAACAATTACTTTATTGTCTTTACCCACGTGCGTCGTGTGCTAAGTTGTCATTTTGTTCTGCAACAGGTGACGCAGGAGGTCACGGATGAGTCCAGAGTTTTCCGGGTCTTAGGGGCTCATAGGTAAGTCTTTCAGCAAGTCAGGAAATTATAATGATTATAATTCTTCACTGCACCTGCACTGCAGAAATAATCCACTTTGATGCCGCTTTAACTGGGGCAATTGGAAGGTATGATATAGGACTATATTCCAACTTTAGCTGCCCTGACAACCTCCGATAGGATCCTGCAGCTTGGCTAGGATTTCTCAATTGGCAATTGCTTGCGAGGGACTCAGGTTTCATCCGCACTGCAGAAATAATCCAGTTTGACACCGCTTGAGCTGCCACCGCTCAAATGCTATGGAATTTGGGGATCTGTAGTCTCTTGTGGTCCCAGATCTCTTGGGCAGAGAAGGACAGAGGCTGGGTGGCCATCTGCCAGAAGTGCTTTATTATTATTATTATTATTTAAAAACATCAAGTGCTTTGATGGCATATTCCTGGATAGCCCTTGGGGGTCTCTTCCAACTATAGGATTTGAAATATCTCACAAAGCTACAAATAATAATAATAATAATAATAAATTTTATTTATATCCCAACGCAACAATTTAAAACATCATACAATTTTAAAATGCAATCCAAAATCCCACCCCTTAAAAAGAAATTAAACAATCCCAGAGCCGTGGCAGATAAAGCGGTGTCAAACCGCATTTTATTTCTGCAGTGCAGACTGGACCTTCCTCCCACAAAGGTTTGCACAATGCTCTCTGGGTTGCACTTTTCCTTCCGGTCGTTGCTTTTTAAGAGGAGTGCAACCATGCCCAGCGCTTTCCATGCGCCCTGTGCCGCTCATCATTATTTAAAATTTAAATAAATTTTATTATTATTATGCTTATTGCTATTTTAACTATGTATCTGTTTTAAGGGGGCGGGTTGGTTTTTCTTTTTGGGGATATGTTATACGGGTTTTATTGTAAGCCGCTTGGATTGTCTGTCAATAAGCGGGATATAAATAAATTTTATTATTATTATTTATTAGCCTTTTTGGTTGCCTTTTTCCTCCTCCGTCCAGAGACATCATCCTCGAAAGCACGCCCACGGACAATCCCACGGCACACAGCAACCTCTACATCCTGACGGGCCACGAAAGCAGCTACTGAGTGCCATCGTCCAGAGATGCCCGTATGCCTGGAGGTGCCCACCTTGGGATACGAACTGTTGCTGCGGAGGACTGGTGGCTGGCCATGATCCGTGCCCGTCATTTGCTGAAGCCCATGGGTTCTTTCCACTGCGCCATGAGGACTGGGCAAGAAAACTCTGGATGCCATCTTCACCCCTTGGTCTAGTCTTCCTGAGATTTTGCGTGACCCCAAGAAATATGGGGTTGGGGAGGGACTCTCATCCCCATCTTTGATTTTTTTGGGGGGGGGGAGCGGGGGGCATCATCTCCTGAGATATTTTCTCTTGCAATAATTTGGCTGCGATTGCAAATGATGCTGCAATAATTTGACTGCGGCCGCAAACGATTCTGTGACAATTTGGCCGCTGTTGCAAATGTTTTTGCAGTAATTTGGCTGCAGTCGCGAATGATTTTGCAACAATTTGGCTGCTGTTGCAAATGATTTTGCAGTAATTTGGCTGCGGTCGCAAATGATTTTGCCCTAATCTGACTGCGGTTGCAAATCATTTTGCGATAATTTGACCGCTGCTGCAAATGATTTTGCAATAATTTGACTGCGGTCGAAGAACATTTTGCAATAATCTGGCTGCTGTTGCAAATCATTTTGCAGTAATTTGGCCGCCGTTGCAAATCATTTTGCCATAATTTGGCTGCAATTGCAAATGACGTTGCAATAATTTGGCCGATTGTGGAAGACTTTCCTGTCTTCCCCGACCAATGCCTTAGTCCTGCTTGAATGCTTTCCCTTCTCTCCTCCCGTTTGTAACCTTTAAAGTCCCCTATGGCGATGCCGTGTGTGGGCACAATGACTGGACATGGCTGCCGGTGGTCAGACAATCGTCGGTCAGGGTGCCAAAGGCTGTTTTCCCCTTCCTTTGCACTTGAGCTTTAATTTTTTAAAAAAATCTTTCAGGGCACTTTTGAGATTCAGGCATGTCCCTCGTGCCACCCCGAAATAGTCCCGGGGTGGTAAGGGGAGATAAGGAACAGGGTTTTATTTTGTGACTGGACAACTGAGTAGAGATAATAGGTCCATGCCCCAGATGGGCAGAAATGGATGTGTGTATATGTGTGGCATTGTGTGGATGTTGCTGAATGGCAGAGTAAGTGCAGAGGAACGGTGGGCACAGACTGGCAGGCAATGCAGATGGGTAGCATGGCGCCTGAACCCATCACTCTGTGACCCTTGAGTCTTTTGTGTGTGTATGTTTGTGTGTCACACTCCAAAGTCTTTCCTCAGATCGAAAAATTAATATAACCCCCAGCCCCACCCCAAATGGCTCTTTCCATTTCTGAACGCGATTTTTGCCTTAAAACAAAAGGCAGGACCTTCCTGCACCGTCTTTTATCCCAAACTCCTCCTCTGAAACCAGAGATTTGCTTGAGGCCACTTTTGAGTTTTGGTTTCTCTGCAGGGCCGGGGGAGATGTAGTGCGCCTTTCAGGGGATTTTGGGAGCTGAATTGTGGCCTATAGACCTTGCCCATCCTACCTGTACAGCATCCAAAGTTCAAGAAATAAACACAAGCATATACCTCTCCAGTGATGCCCAAACTTTGGTTCTCCAGGTGTTTTGGACTTCAACTCCCAGAAGTCCTGGCCAGTTTGGCCAACAGTCAGGGATTCTGGGGGCTGAAGTCCAAAACATCTGGAGGAGCAGAGTTCGAGAACCCCTGCTGACGTCTAACCAATTCCCCCAAACTTTTCCATCCATCCCTTTTTTGTATCTCCTGCCTTTTTCCTAGACTGGGACAGAGATTTGGCAACCGTAGTGGCGGAAGGAGTATTTTTATTTTTCTGTTGGGGTTGCAGGAAGGATTAACCCTCCGTACATGTGCAAATACTAATTTTTTTTTGCAAGTAAATCTTGCAGTCTAATTCTGTTCTGACGTTTCTTTCAAAGGCAAAATCAAACCCTTCAGACCTTAGTGACAGCATGACAAAAGAAACTGCATCAGAGCATCCAGGAAGGTCAGGTACTGAACAATACTGCTATGCGCTTATTTACGAACGAAGAACAGCATATGCTTGGTATCACTGGGGCATACAAAAATGATTATATACAGTCACTGCCAAGTAGAACAAAGTCACCAAAAGGGCAATCCTATGCCGCAGTCATATACCCCAGTAACCAGATCCTAGTCTTGGTTCATAGGTGCGATCCCTTGGTTGTGTGCGATTGTGCATTGTATGCCTTTGTCTAGCCGCAAGCAGCCCAAATGGAGTCTGTACCGGTCACTTCAAATATCCCGGATTATTATTTTTGCCATATCATAGAATCATAGAATCATAGAGTTGGAAGAGACCACAAGGGCCATCCAGTCCAACCCCCTGCCATGCAGGAACTCCCAGTCAAAGCATCCCCGACAGATGGCCATCCATATGGAGGGGAAGAGGAGGAGATGTTTCTTTGCTGCCTTGGGAGCCATTCCTCTGTCCAAAAATCTCCTCCTCGGAGCGCCAGGGCCAACCGCGATCCCACTTAACGTCGGATGCCAAGGCCTCTTTCCCTTCCCCGAAGGCTGCTAATAATTTCTCGGTGGTTTTTAATTGCTAGAGCTGGAATTTTTATTGTCCTGAGGGAAAAAACAAACAAAAACAAAACAAACTTGAAGAGAAAATGGGTATTTAACAAAGAAACGGATATTAAATGGTGGTATTTTATGTCTCCGGTGGAATGCGTTGGACTCTTTTTTGCTTTGCAAATCTATTGGGGGGATTTGTCAGAAGGTCTGGCTCATGCAAGCCCCTTCCAGTATGGTATCTGCCATGTTGCTGCAGGGATGCTCCTTGGACTGTAAATCCCAGCAGTCCCTGGCCAGTATATTTAGCAGAGAGTGATGATGAGGGTTGCCTTCAGACTGTAAGTCCCAGCAGTCCCTGGCCAGTATATTTAGCAGAGAGGGATGATGAGGGTTGCCTTCAGACTGCAAGTCCCAGCAGTCCCTGGCCAGCATATTTAGCAGAGGGATGCTCTCAGACTGTAAACCCCAGTAGTCCCTGGTCAGCATATTTAGCAGAGAGGGATGATGAGGATTGCCCTTGGATTGCAAATCCCAGCAGTCCCTGGCCAGCATATTTAGCAGAGAGGGATGATGAGGGCTGCTCTCAGACTGTAAATCCCAGCAGCCCCTGGCCAGCATATTTAGCAGAGAGTGATGATGAGGGTTGCCTTCAGACTGCAAGTCCCAGCAGTCCCTGGCCAGCATATTTAGCAGAGGGATGCTCTCGGACTGTAAATCCCAGTAGTCCCTGGTCAGCATATTTAGCAGAGAGGGATGATGAGGGTTGCCCTTGGATTGCAAATCCCATCAGTCCCTGGCCACTATATTTAGCAGTGAGGGACGGTGAGCTTTGCCCTCAGACTGCAAGTCCCAGCAGTCCCTGGCCAGCATATTTAGGAGACCAATACAGGTTGAACCTCTCTTAATTCGAAATGCTTGGGACCAGAGGCCTTTTGGAATATCGCTTCAACAGCAATGGCTCCATTCTATGGAACATTGGGATTTGGAGTCTGTTGTGACCCCAGAGCTCTCTGACAGAGGGCCTCAGCAGACGGAGGCCCCGGAGCCGCCGCCGAACGGAGCGCCGCGGGGCTGCAGCCTCCGCATCCAGGCGCACCGCCGGCGACTCTAAAAGGAGCACCAAATTGGCGCTCCTTTTAGATGTCAGAGAAAGTGCGCCGCAAAAGCGGCGGGCGCACTTTCTCTGACTCAAACGGCGCAGCGCATGTGGGCGCTGCGCCGTGAGGTCATCCCCAATGCGCCGGTCGTGCGGACGGCCGGCGCATCTGGGGGCGACCTCGGGGAGAGGAAGGGGCGCCGCTCGTGCGGCTGCCCCTCCTCTTCCCTGCCCGGAAGACGACTTTATTAGTCGTCTGCTTAGGGCCAGAGAGGGTCGAATGCGATCTCAAACTGGGTTAATTCTGCAACGTAGACGCAGACTCAGGCCCAAGCTCCCATGAGCCTCTTGGATCCAGCGGTTCCCCGCCAATCGCCATCGAGAGCTCTTTGTTAGAGAACGTAGGCCAATCACATCCTCCTTTACATCTCTGGTCAATTCGCCGTCCAATGGGAGCCAGGCGTTGCGTTGACGTCACACCCTCTCGAAGGCCTTGTACTGCGTGCCTGTAATGTACGCAGAAAGGCTCGCTTCGCGAGGCCATGTGGCAGGAGAGGAAACCCTCCCACCGCGATTGACCAATCCAGGCGTTCCGTTCCTCCTCCAGAGCCCGCCCACCATGCTTCTTCGCCAACGGGCCCTCGAGTTGCCGCAGAGCTCCTTTTGACGGACAACAAAGCCGTCCAACCCCCTTTGAGCCCCGCCCCAGAAGTAACGCCATCCAATGACTCGCCGGGAAACTGATGGACGCGGGCGTTCATCCAACCACGTCAACTAACCGGCGTGAGCGATAGCCGCGCGGGCCAATGGGCGCCGCGGGCCTTCTGTGAGGAGAAGAGGCCTCGTCGTGGAAGGTTCCCGAAACGGCCTCCGGTCGCGTCTATGGCGACTGGAGCGAACGCGACGCCGCTGGGGAAGCTCCACCCGCCGCCTCCTCCTCCTCCGGGCAAAGCCGGATACCCGCTGCCGCCTCCTCCGCCTCCGCCGGGCCTAGTGATGCAGGGGCCTCCTCCGCCGCCTCCGCCGCCTCCGGGCCCCGCGCAGGCCCAGCCTCAGCCAGCCATCCCCAGCCTCATGGCCGCCGCCGCCGCCGCCTTCCCCTTCGCCGCGCTGCCTCCTCCTCCTCCGCCGCCGCCCCCTCCTCCGCCGCCGCCCCCTCAGCAGCCCCAACCGCCCTCCGCCCAGCAGCCCCAACCGCCGCCGCCGCCTCAGCCCCAGCAGCAACAGGGACCCCCCTACGGCCAGTACCGCTTCCCCTCGCCCCCGCCTCCGCCGCCTCAGGCCCAGCAGCAGCAGCAGCCTCAGCCGCCTTCCTTGGCCCACGAACAACAGCAGCAGGCCCAGCAGCACCTCCTCCTCCACCACCAGCAGCAGCAGCAGGATGAGGGAGGCCAGGCCGGGGCTGGAAACCAAGGCAAGTCCACCGAGAAAACAAGGTTTTCTTTTCTTTGAAGGTTTTCCTCTTTACAGTTTCCTCCTCATAATGTTTGGGGTGGTTCAGATCCTTTCCGAGTTCTGTGGCGACCCTAAGGCCGCCCATCTGAGCAAGGCTGGCCAAGAGAGGTTGAGAGAGTGTGGCCCTCGCTTGTGAAGAAAGGGCCTTTGCAGACTGCTAGAAATAGTACAAAGTGAATCCACTTTAAGGGTTAGGGAATCATGGGAAGTGTATTTTATTGTGGCACCAGAGTTCTCTGACAGAGAAGGCTCAATGTCTCAGAAGAAAAACCACGCAATTCCCATGATTCCCTAGCACTAACCCTAACCCTTAAAGTGGACTCAATTTGCACTATTTCTGGCAGTCTGCAAAGGTCCAAAGTCTATAAAGAAAGTCAGAAGTCAGGAAGCTCTGGCTCCACAACAAACTACAATTCCCAGAATTCTATAGCATTGAGCCGTGGCAGTTAAACTGGGGTCAACCTGGATTGTTTCTGCAGTGCAGAGGCTGCCTTTAAGAAAGTAGTCAGAAGCCATAACAGTGAACTGTAAGTGGATACATTCCTGATGTCCCATGTAAACATCCTATTGGAAGTGAATTGGGGGGAAAGTAACCAATCTGTAACCACATTAAAGTTACTTTTTAATTTTTCTTGGGGCAATATGCTTTTGCTCTTGTAACAGTTTTCCCTTTGAACTTGAACTTTGAACTTTTGAACAAAGTTGCTTGTATCCTCTCTCAACAATTGAGTCTTGCTATTGTTTTCACAATTTAATTAGGAAACAAGTATCACCATATGAGGCCTTAAGTAACATTAATTGATATACATTGTAAAACCAAAAAGAAGACGGCCAAACTAAAGTGGCTTGCTGTAGGCATGCCATATATAAAGTAAAATGGGCGGTATATAAATAAAATTTTTTATTATTATTATTATTATTATTATTATTATTATAAAATGAAGTTAAGTTCCAGAGATTGCAAAACTGCCCCCCTGGTTTTGAGAGAGACAGTTTTCCAGACCTCCTGTGTTGACTTATTAACAGGAATTGGAGTGTGACTTATCAGAGTGGATGTAAAAAGGAAAGGTGCTTGGGCAGTGCCCAGGTTTATGGTGTGTAGTTGGGCGACGCTGACTCTGTCTCTGGACACAAGCATGGCCTGAGCCTCGCCTGTAGTAATTGTTCCTATAAAGAGGCATAATGTGTTTGCAGATTATCCTAATAAGAAAAGAAAGAGGAGCAGATGGAACCAAGACACCATGGATCAGAAGACTGTCATCCCGGGAATGCCCACCGTCATCCCTCCTGGGCTTACGCGTGAACAAGAGAGAGCTTATATAGGTAAATCCTTGTTCTGTTCTTTCATGTGTTCATGTCAGTCCTGATCCAGAAACAGGTTTTGGCTGTTGTGCGTTCAAGGCCTTCTCAGTGTTTGCATTCAGAGGCGTGGGATATTGTGGCCTTGTTCTTGTCGCCAAAATATATAATCTAATTTCTGCTCAGAGTGGATCATGCTCCATCCCAGCTCCCTGCCCTGTTTGTCTGAAACAGTGTCCTCCACAGGCACATTAGAAGCCAAAATCCTAAGAACTTGGGGACATTTAGTTAATTGGCCACGGAAACTAATAATCAGGATTTCTTGTTAGCATCACAGACTTCTTGCTAGCGGAGAACACTAAGAGTCCCTTTTCAAGCTGTACCGTTTGGAAGCAAGTACCTCTTTCACAGTAGAGTATTTCGATGTGGAATATTATAATCTAACCATGGTTCCCTTCTCATCTTTATAACATTGCTAATGCTAATTATTCAGAGTTAAAATTGAGCCTCCAAGATGGTGAAGATTGTTGGCGCAACTTAATAGAAGGGAAAGTTTCCTAACCTCTGATTTTTTTATTTACTTATTTATTATTATTATTATTACTACTACTACTTTGATGTCATGAAATACTTGAGGTTGGGTTGTGTTAACATTAGGCTGGGGGTTCTGCAGTCAATGTACACCATTGCTGGAAAAGGGATACAGCTTGGTTTTGTAAGATTTATGGTGTTGAAACTCTTAACTGTGAAGTGGCAAATATTATTGTACTGTCTACGGGAGTGAGGAGAAACTATATAGTATTTGTAATAGAAAATGAAGCGTGGATGTGTTTATGAATGTTGATCACTACTTAGATTCAGATTTTTCTAGGATACTCTGTCTCATTGTCATTTGCAAATTTATTTTAACAAGGCCATTATGGCCTGTTCATCTCACTGACGTTGCAAAAGAAGATAAGTACTCCTTTCTTGTGCATAAATCACTGAGAATTTTGATATGTAACACTCCACTATCCATATAACACTGAGAGCTACTTTGCTCCTCTAAAGCCTGATACTGGATTGCTTTCAAAACAGGGTAGTTTCTACAGAATAGTTTGCCTCAGAGTGAGGTAAAGTTTCTGTATAGGCAAAGTGTGTCACTTAATGCATATTGGAAAAGCTTGTCTTGTTATCTTATGCACTGGATACCACAAGAGGCAGTTTTCCTTAATCTCAACATAGGTTTGGTTCTGCTCAGCTTTATCAAGATATGCTGCCTGATCATGAGTGTAAACTCATACATAAAATGAATATGTGGTCTTTTTATAATTTAATTTGTAAAGGCTGGGTAGAGGGATTGATGGGAGGGCTCAGAATTGACTGACTTGAAAAAACAGATGAACGATTAGTTCCTAATGTTGAACCATTAGATTTAGAAATGCAGTTCTGTATTCTTTTTAAAAAATCTTGATATATTACCTGTTGAGCAGCTCTGTCAGACCCATGTGGCTTGAAAGAGCTGTGTCGAAATGGATAGAATCAGGTCAGAATTCTCAGTCTGTGCAAAGATACGAGTGCTTCACCTCCCTAACTAACTGTAGTTGCAACTCACAGCTTAACTGGATAAATAGGGGGAGGAGAGCGATGTGACCTAAAATGAACCAAAGGACTCTGTAGCAAAGGTACACGTACATCTGTGGTAATTGGGATTTGTGAGCAAGAGAACTACCAAATACATGTGAAAATAATAATGAACTTCTTCAGAGACGAGCTGTCTGCACACCAACAGATAACTGATCAGAAACATTTCAAAATGTATTTATGGCAGGTGATCAAGCATTACTAAGAAGTAGGTGGAGATCTGACAATTTGACGTTTTCCAGTTTGCTAGTAGAACAAAGAATAAAATCTATAATAAAATACACATTTTATTACGGATTTTATTCTATGTTAACTGTTGTTAAAGAATATAATCCAATGTCTATTTTGAGAGCCAGATTTTGAAATGGAGCCCGAGAGTTTAGCATACTACTGTGGGGGGTTGCAGACTGCCAGAAATAGTGCAAATTGAGTCCACTTTTAGGGTTATGGTTAGGGAATCATGGGAACTGTATTTTATTGTTACACCAGAGCTCTCTGACAGAGAAGGCTCAATGTCTCAGAAAAAAATACAATTCCCATGATTCCCTAGCACTAACCCTAACCCTAAAAGTGGACTCCATTTGCACTATTTCTGGCAGTCTGCAACCCCCCTGTGTCATCGCATTAGGCTTTTGGTCAAGTAGAAGTAATACTAGTTTCTTGTATTTCTTTTGTGTGTGAAAGCTCAGTGAAATAGAGAGAGCTTCTGCCCTTCTCCTGCACAAGGAAATCATTTCTGTTTGCTGTAGGTTGGTTGGATCAAACAGAGCTATGGACAGTCTCTTGTGTGGAATAAGAGACCTCTTCCCCATATTATCTCCAGTTAACGGGGAAAAAATGTGGTGGAGTTGCAGATGCATAATACTTTCCCAAGTGAATGCCTTATAAATGGTGAATCGCTCATAAATATGGATGTAGGTGTGCCTTTGCTGCATAGTGGTTTGGGTTGCAACCCGCAAGCCATATTCTCCAGAGTGGCTTGCCAGATGTCAGTGGGACTAGAACAAAAGCCGCCTGGGGGCAAGGGGCTTAAGGCCTGCATCCCAAGCCAGCTCTTGTTCTGTGTCTGATGCTCTCCACTAGCTGAGCAGATACAAATTACCTTGGAACTCCCTTTGATGAACCAATGTCAAAATACTATATTTGGGGTCTAAAAAAACAAAACAATTGCTAATGCTTGACATCTGTTAGTACTGCATTTGGGAATACTGGGCATGTGTGCAGAATTGTGTAGAGCACATAAAGGTTTTGCATAACAATATATTTTTAGTGTTCAGTGTTTGTCAGTTAGCAAAGGGTCACGTTATATACATTGAATTATGCTCTGCAAGCCATAGTCTCAAGAATATTGACTCCTGCTAAACTGGTATGAAATGTGATATTTTTTAAAAGCCCAATCTCTAATTGGCCTGTACAGTCAAAACGAACAAGATTGTCCTGATGTTTCAAAGAAATATGAATTGGTGGTGTCTTCTATTCCTGTCCTTGTGCACTACCAGTTACAGCAAGTCAGAATGGTTATCTTTCAATGGCTCAGGATTCAGAAAGATGAAGTATGTCCCCCCTCCCCCAACTCTCATATGAATGCTTTGCTTCCTGATGAATAATTATTTCTGAAGACTTGCTAGAAATAAAGAGGGTTTTTTCTAGATTCCTGTTGAAGGTATTTGACTGACATGACATTGTAGGATCTCCTGATTTTTATGTTGACGTATCAGTCGTCCTTTACAAATTCTCCAGTTCTTCATGCTTTGATGTTGAGATTTGAGATGTTTTTTGGTAACATTGTCTTTTTTTCCATCCTTTTTTCTTTCCTAACCTGGTTTCTTCCAGTGCAACTGCAGATAGAAGACCTGACTCGTAAACTGCGCACAGGAGACCTGGGCATCCCCCCTAACCCTGAGGACAGGTTGGGAAACAGTTTTAACCAGCTGACAGTAACACTTTTTACCTTTTTCAATAAATTTTTGGTGGCATCGTAATGTCAGTTCAATGAGGTTCCTTCCTTATGAAATGTCTTCAGTGATCTGATGTGACAGATAGTAGCTGAGGTCTTATTGTTAGGGAAGTATGAAGCCAGAAAGGGATTGGGTTCCATCCTTGGTGTGGGATTTCCAACTTGATTTGAGAGGAAAGAAATGGTGGCCAACTAATTTTAACATGTGCAGTGCTGGTCTTGGGCAAGTGTCCAGAGGTCTTTCTCACAGGTTCACACTGAGGAGTCCTCAGCACAGTCGCTGAGTCTGAGCAACCTGGGAACTTTTTCTGACCGCTGATTTTGCAATACTTTCCAAATGGTGGCTGATCATGGTTTTTTAAACCAGATGGGTACTAACCAGTTTCTTCGGGAGCAGCTCCTACACAGCAGTGGCCAGTATCTTGGGAGTTGGGGCCCAAGCAGTACTGCACTAGAAAGTGTGCAGAATTGGACACTTGTGGTTTTGTTGGGCTTCAGTGTCCTCCAACAAAATAACGTGTGTTTTTTCTTTTTTTAAAAAAAATTGGCTTGTAAACAATTTCTTTATAGCAAGGTATAAGCTGGGAGTTGTTGTGTTATAGCATGTTGCACAACTTATGAACTAGTTTTTGCCCTTAATAAATTAAATTCTTTTCTTTAAATTCAAGCCTCCTGAAACCCTAATCCTGGGCAGTAAATAAATATTGATGACACTGCCTTTAGTTTTGGAAGACTTGCAAGAAAGGTTTAAATGGCAGCTTTTAGGCATGACATTGCTTATTTTAGTTCACAAACAACAGCTGAGGAATGCCTTTTTGATTTGTTCTATTAACCATAATATTGGGGTTTTAGGTTAAACTTGATAGGTGAACTTGTTCTTGATGGCAATAGATTTACATACTATTTGTGATCAATAAGAGTGAAATGAGGTGGGAGGCAGTGGAACTTAACAGGTGAATTGGGATGGTTAATGTAGAACAAGGGGTTGCAACTACTGTGTTGTCTTGTATCTGTAAAATGCTTATTTGTACAGCCTGTTTATGGAATAAGACCATACTGGTTAAAAGACTCGATAATAAATATATAGTAGAAATCAGTTCTCTCACCTAACTTTCAAAAGGACAACTTCTGCTGCGGAAGGCATGAAATGATTAGGTACATTCCGCTTGAAACTCTTTCTTGAGGTTTAATCTTGGAACCAATCACTTTATTAATTTAACAGGTCTCTTTGTGTTTAAAAGGATCTACTAAGCTAGTGGATGAGTTTAAATGGCTAGTAAGTGTGGACTCTGGGAAAGAAAAGTGTTCACATTTTGCTGTGGGGCTGTAAGACCTTCTCATGTCCTAGAAATGGAGGTGTAATTTAGTTGTGATCACTCCTTACCAAATATGACCTTTTTATTTCATATTCTTGTGTTAACTATTCACTTCAGGCTGAGAAGACATTGGGAGCAACTGACTCTAATCAATCCTTTAACCAGCTAGGAAGAAAGATTGTCTAATTAAAAACCCCGGGTTTAGTTTTCTGGTTACTTCACGGATGTATTTTTTTTAATAACATGACCAATATCTCTTCCCTTCTTGCAGCTAACTCTAAATTTTTATTTCAATATGATTGGGGGGGAAATATCCATAAGCTTAAGCACAGTTCTAAGAGTGTTGCTTTTTTACCGCAAGTGCAGATGTGGTAAAATTATATTGACTCTCTTTTTGTTTTTTGGAAAAAGAATTAGTTATAACATTTTTGTTTGTTAGAGCCTCTGCTTTCTGGGAGCCTAAACCACATGGAGAAAGCCGGTCTGTCTCTATCGGTTTACAAGCCCAGAGTGCGGCATGAGAATTTTGGGCTTGTTCAGCTTGTACCCACCCCAGCTATCTAACTCTTAAACACAGTAAACAGGTTCAGTCGGTCTTGATGCAGCCAGCAAAGTGGAGGTAAAGCCAGGACCGAAGCCTTGACCCGTCCACGTGGTGCCAGTGGAATAGACTTAATTTTGTTATTGTCAGAAAGAATTCGATAGAAGCTTAACCTGTCTTGTTACTTTTCTGATTTTAAAAAGCTGAGAGTTAACCTGAATAATTCTTCATTGATTTACCTCCTGTGCCAGGGTTCTTTCTAAATGTTTGGCTCCATGGAATAATGAAGTTGGAAAGTTTGTTCTCTGTGTGAATCAACTTTCTCCATCTTCCCTGCCCCTCTCCCCCTTTTTTAATAACAGGCACACCCATGGCAGAACTGTTGTCATGGCTGTGTATATGACCCCTCACTCTCCTTTCTGCACCTTTCCTCCCTCAGTAAAATACCCCAGTTTTTTCCCCCCCTCCTGGTAGCAGGCAGTGGTTTGCTACAGCTGCCTTGTCCATGTGATATTAACAGGCATGAGTGAGCTTACACCTTCTTTTCCTATGGTCTCTTTAATTTTGTTTTTTCTAAATTGCACTAGAATTGAGGGGAGCCTGTACTTAATAAGTGGCCTGAAGGCTCAGCTGCATGAGAAGTCATTGGGAATTATTGTTCCTCAGGTCTCCTTCTCCCGAGCCCATATACAATAGTGAGGGGAAACGCTTGAACACCCGTGAATTCCGCACACGCAAAAAGCTGGAGGAAGAGAGACACAACCTGATAACAGAGATGGTGGCGCTCAATCCGGACTTCAAGCCCCCAGCTGATTACAAGTAAGTTTGGGGAATGGAGAGGAGACCTGTGTAGGCAAGGTTTGTCTTCTGTGTTAACTTGTGCTTGCTTTAATTTGGAATAACACTATTCTGCCTCTTAAGCAACTCTTAAGGAAACAACTCTTCAGAAAACTAATAGCATTTGAAAATAACACCATCAGAAAAAATTAAACAAGAATAAAAGCAATAAATAGTATTTTGAAGAATAGTCGATCATTGAGCAGTGTTAAAAATCAAATGGCATTGGAAAGTAACGGGTGATCATTCACATACCTCTAGCTAAGCTTTAAAATTACTACCAACATTTTGGAAATAAGTTGAAGACAGTTTAGTTCTTTAACTGCTGCAGAATAAGTAGGCTATCATCTGAACTGGTTAACAATCTGGGCCTTGAATTTTGAACCAGTTGAAATTTTCAGGAAGCTTTCAGATGTAATCTAGTCACCTAGTGTGGTTGTTCATCAGAGTGTGAATAACAGTGTCCAGGTTTCATTCAAGAGGGGCCCCAACCAGCATAACAGCTGAGTAATCATTTACACATTAAACATTCTGTATTGGGACAGGTGCCTCTTCCAGAGCTTCAAGAGCACTGCCATATGGTCTTGGTCTTTAATTGTTTTCTACAGTTGTATGGGTTTTTGTTGGGGAGAGGGCAACTAAATCTTGATATTTGTGGTCCTTTGCAGGCCTCCAGCAACTCGAGTGAGTGACAAAGTGATGATCCCACAAGATGAATATCCGGAAATAAACTTTGTTGGGCTTCTGATTGGACCCCGGTAAGACTGTAGCTCTCTTGGAGAATGTCTGATGGCAAACCAATCAGGTCAAGAAACTGACTGGGGTTTAGTTCTAGGACTTCCCGTGGATGCAAAAAATACAATGGCATTGCAAAATGGTCTCCCTTATATAAAATAGCATCATCAAGGCTTACTTTTTGGAGTTTACGTCATTCTGGAATATTTTCAAGCCATTTGGATTTATCTTTTTGTCTCTCCAGAGGGAATACCCTGAAGAACATTGAGAAGGAGTGCAATGCCAAGATTATGATTAGAGGCAAAGGGTCTGTAAAGGAAGGGAAGGTGGGAAGGAAGGATGGCCAGATGCTGCCTGGTGAAGATGAGCCACTTCATGCTTTGGTCACTGCCAACACCATGGAAAATGTGAAAAAGGCTGTGGAACAGGTAAAGTGCCAATTGCTAACTTCCAAATAATGTAATCAAAGTAGATTCAGGGACCAAAAAGTTTATTTGTTCCTTTGTAGCACAATAGAAATACTGATGCAGCGGCAGTACGATCATGCCATGTTTTCTACAGCCAGAGAGGAAACAGAACCTCAGATGGGCAGGGAACTCCTATAGATGAACCAAGTGGCATGTTTGGAGGATAAGCAAAAATATAAAACAAAAGCTAGCCACTAGGCAGTTGAAATTGGGGGATGACCTTTGCCTGACTTTAAACGTGGCAACTGGCCAGCCCACAAGCATGAACATGAAAGTACTTTCAGCAGAAGCTAATGTTTCTGCTTACTTAATTTATATCCTGTTCCATTATTGAAGTGAAGGCATGGTGCATATTGCAGTCCCAGGGGTCTTCCTCTGCAGCCACTGGCAAGGCCTATTTAGATATATCAGAACACCTTCAAGTCCTACTCTGGGATGTCACACTGGTGGGCTTAACATTATGTTTCAGGAAACAACATGGGGGTGGGTGGGTGGGGGGTGACCAAGGATTCTCTCACTCCAGTTCACTTCCTCCCCAAGCTGTCTGATCAAATGTTAACATTAGGCATCAAAGCCCATTGTCTAATGTGTCTCTGATCTCCAGTTGTCCTCCCTGAAAGGGGGAAGAAACTCTGGGATAAGCTCTCAGTTCCCAAAATATGCTTTGGTGGTGAAAAATAGAATTTGCCTGGGATAGAGGAAGACAGAACCACATAATGAAGGTAATCCATCATTATGTGAGATCCTGCATTGCACACATGGAGCATAATGCCTTGTGCTTGCGGTTCTCCCTCTCTGTGGTAGATGCCAGTGCCTGAGGGATGCTGCTGTGGCCATTAAATGGCTGTGGAAAGGGTGAGGGGGTGACAGAGGAGACTGAGCAGTGGGGACTGTCTCCCTCGTTGCTGCAGTTCTTTAGATAGAGAGAGAAGACATGGGTCCTTGTTCCTCTTCTCTCTCACTCCTGTAAATTGCAGTGGAACAGAAGGCAGTCCTCCTCACTGATTGGCTCTCTCCTTCCTTCTTCATGGCCATGGCAGCTGCCAGGGTGGTTAGGAAGGAGTACCAGTGACTAGTAAATAGCCCCTTGTGTGCCATCCAAAAGAAGACATATATCAGCAGATTTTGTCATAGATAAGATTCTGACCATTATCAGATAGCACTATGCGAATATCTGAATCCTACCAGCTTGCCCATCTATTAATAGTACATAGCTGGAGTAGAACATTTGAAATGAATTGTTTTATTTCTGCTATTTATAAATAAAGACATTTAACTGCTCTGGACTGAGTTAAACTGAAGCAAGAAGGTGACCTCTACACACTGAGTATGTCAACAAGACTTGGGTGTGTGGAGACTGAAATTCAGGGCTCTGTTTCCAGAGAGACAGGGTATTGTATATCCATTTGAGCTGTCTGTCTCCTCCCATGAAAGGGCACCTGCTACTTTGGAACAGAGTTACAGTCTGTATAGGCTGACATATCTAAGAAACAGCACAGGGAGTAGTACTTACGCACACTCTGAAATATGGCATAAGAATGATTGACCAGATGCCTTTAGGTGAACAGATTTTGTCACAGTCCATAGGTTTCTGAGTGTCTCTTATTCTTGAAGCATATTATGTCCTCCAGAAGGCTGGCAAATGAGTTAATCTTGGTGATGCAGAAAAATGCCCCCTCTTCTCTTTTCCTAGATCCGGAACATTCTGAAACAAGGCATTGAAACTCCAGAGGACCAGAATGATCTGCGTAAGATGCAGCTGCGGGAGCTGGCCCGCCTCAATGGGACACTGCGTGAGGATGACAACAGGTGAGTGCTGGGTAGCGCTCAGTGATCTCTTCTGAGGACTTTGTCTCATGTTACCAATGATTTGACCTGATTTTTGTTCTTCAGGATTTTACGTCCGTGGCAAAATACAGAGATTCGTACCATCACCAGTACAACAGTATGTACCAAGTGCGGAGGAGCTGGTCACATAGCATCAGATTGCAAGTTTGCCCGGTAAGCACCAGTCTATATTTTGGAGACTGAAATTCCCATCAGCTCCAGCCAGTGCCGAGGGGAGGTATTGCTCAGCAACATTTGAATAGCCATATATTCCCCAGCCCTTCATGAGTTTCTTAGATCAGGTACTTGTTTTCCAGTGTAATATGATGGGTGGATGGGCACAGTTCTCTTCCAACCATGTCTGGTAGTTGTATCTAAAGCAGCCTTTTTCAACACAACCCCCTCCAGCTGTGCTAAGCTACACTCTCTTATCAACATCAGTAATAAGTTGTTCTGCCAGGGGGGTGCTGTCCAGTTATAGAGTGATGTGTTTTGGAAGGCTGGTCTAAATTTGGACAGGCTTTGAGGATTTATTGTGTCTGGCCTGTATGAGGGTAGGGATACTGACTGATATTCCACAGACTGGATGTTGTCTCATTCTCTCACTGATTTTTCTCACTTCAGGCCTGGGGATCCCCAGTCAGCACAGGACAAAGCACGCATGGACAAGGAATATTTGTCCCTGATGGCCGAGCTGGGAGAAGCTCCTGTACCAGCCTCTGTAGGGTCGTCTTCTGGACCCTCCAACCCGCCCCTGCCAAGTGGCCCAAGACCATCAGGGCCAGGAAATAATCAGCCACCTCCTGTGAGTGATGGGTGTCTTTCATAGTTGGAATGTCTTGGGGCAAATTGAGAGTCAGCGAGTTGACTACCCATATGTTAAGAAGAAAGTAGTAGGATGGGATTGGCCTGAGGTCTCTGGTAGGATACCTGCGAGAAAGATTGACTAGGGCCTGTGGCTTTTGGTGCTGAATGGGAGTAAGTTCATATAATTGGAGACAAAAGAAGAGCATCCTTGAAATTTTTGTACATCTACAAAGTTAGGCTTGAGTAATGCTTGGGGTAGTGGATTGGATCAGGGGATGGGGGAGGCTTGGAGGACAGTGGAAAGGATTTAAGGGTAGTGCTCATCAGTATCAAAAGTCTGTCTTTCTCCCTGTGCATAGCCACCACAACCAGCTCCTTTCCTCTCTCTCATGTTCATGGAGTGATGCTTTGTAACCAGTCTATTTCCTCTTAGAACCGTCCACCGTGGATGAACTCTGGCCCCTCTGAGAACCGACCGTTCCATAGCATGCATGGTGGTGGTGGCGGCGGCGGAGGTGGAGGCAGTGGTGGTGGTGGCGGCGGTGGCGGTGGAGGCCCCACAGGGCCTGGTGGCCCCCACAATTTCCCCCACCCCATGTCAAATATGGGGGGACACGGAGGCCATCCAATGCAGCACAACCCCAATGGCCCTCCACCTTGGATGCAACCTCACAATCCACCCATGAACCAGGGTCCACATCCTCACGGCCCCCCAGGGCCCCACCACATGGGTGAGTACAATCCAGAACATTATGAGGGTCTCTTCCAAGATGATGGGTGGGAGGGGGACTGGGCTGGCCTGTGCTTGGCTGGCTTATGAGCAATCTCATGAGTGATGGCCATGGTGCAGTCTGCTGGTAGGGGTTCTTCAGCTGGACTCTTGTGGCAGTGTCCACTTGGCCTCCCTTGCTAGTGGCTGGCTTGGTGAGAAGGGCATGCTGGGGTCGGCTTGTTGTAACCGTTGCTAAGGCTATGGTCTCTCATTCCCTTAAGATCAGTACCTGGGCAATGCGCCAGTGGGCTCTGGGGTCTATCGCCTCCAAGGAAAAGGTGAGTAGTGTGTGCTTGGGGCAGGGGATGCTGTGGGGAAGGGCAAGTGCCCTACCAGATTCTGCTGAATGGTCTTTACCTCTGACCTTGGCAGGTATGATGCCGCCTCCGATGGGTATGATGCCGCCTCCGCCCCCTCCGCCCAGTGGTCAGCCTCCCCCGCCTCCCTCTGGTCCTCTCCCCCCATGGCAGCAGCAGCAACAGCCTCCACCCCCGCCTCCCAGCAGCAGTACTCCCTTGCCATGGCAGCAAAGTGAGTAAGAGCACTTCTTTTTATTACACACATCTGGGACTCTGCTGGTCAATCTGTGCCCAGTTCTTTCACTTTTCTTCGTGTGCCTTTACGTGAAAGGCTAAACTGGGCAGACGTAAATGGTTTTGGAGTGGTCTTGTGTACCTACGAAAACTCCTGTCCTACCTGAATGTGCAGTCTCATGCATATATGAGCCAGACTCCTCAAAGAGAGTGGATGGCTGCCCTACTTGCAGCTTCCTAGTATTTGGGCAGTGGAATTCCTGCTTTGTGGGGAGAAGAGGAGTTCACTGTAAGGCCCGTCTGTGGCTTGTAGACTAGTTGTCTTGTGGATAATAGGAGGAAATGCTGAAATACTAGTGTGGTTATGAGTCTGGGAAATTGCTTCCTTGGGTGTGTGTGTGAACAGTTTTTCCAGTTTCTGGAACTTAAAGCTCCCTGTCTCTGATCTCTTGAGGTGACTTAGTTCTGTTTCATATCCTAGATACGACGACCACCACCACCACGAGCGCTGGCACCGGGGCCATCCCTCCATGGCAGCAGCAGGCGGCGGCAACTTCTACGGGGGCCCCACAGATGCAAGGCAGCCCCTCCATGGTGCCTTTGCCTCCCGGGGTCCAGCCTCCGCTGCCCCCAGGGGCCCCGCCTCCTCCCCCACCCCCGCCTCCTGGCTCCGCGGGCATGATGTACGCCCCTCCCCCTCCCCCGCCTCCCATGGACCCTTCTAACTTTGTTACTATGATGGGGGTGGGGGTGCCCACCTTGCCACCCTTCGGCATGCCCCCTGCGCCCCCACCACCCCCACCACAAAATTGAAGAATGGTTTTGGTATCTATCCAGTTGTGTTTCTCACCAGTGTCGAGCCAGGAATTGGTTGTGGGGGGAATAATGAAGCCCAGCCAGGTGTATCTGAGGGATATCCCCCTCTCCTTTCCTCTCAATGTTTCTGTAGAGAGGTTTGAGCCTCTTGTCTGATTCCTGTTTTTGATGACTTGACTGGTGTCCTTCCATAGCAAAGCCTACCTTTCCCACCAGGACACTAGTGCTGAGTCTCCCCTTCCAGCTGAGGGGGGCTGCCCCATTTTCCTCTAGGGAAAACAAGGAGCTTGTGTGATAGACTTACTGGGGAATTGCTTGTGAAGCTGCCAGGTCCAGCTATGCTGGTGGTAAGGCTCCTTCTGTGACTTGCCCTGCTAGGTGGAACAATAGCTTTTGTTAATCTTCTAGATTTTTAACTTCATCTCGAGACGCCCATTTTCCATAGCTGGTGTGCTTCTCCACTGCTAGCACTTCTGCCAGCAGAGCTGAAGAAACAGTGGGCTTTATTCTGTAGAGTTCCCTCTGGAATTGAGGTCCCAAGCACCACCCCTGAGCTGGGCTTAACCAGTTCTTTGTTTGTTTCCCCCCTTCCCAAGTCATTCTTTAGTTGGGGAAGGCTAGATTTCTTAGGGTGGGTCTGCCTTTTGAAATTGGGCTTTAACCCTCCCCACCCATTGAATAATTAAAGATGGAAGTCAGCATGGGGAGGGCGTCTCCCTCTAGAAGCCCACTTTGTCTCTTTGTCCATCTACTTAGAAACTCCTCTTTCTTTTCTTTTTTAAAAACACATCTGAGTGTTTTGTGGTTGGGGTGCCTCCCGCCCTCGATTGAATGATTCTTTGTTGACAATGATGTGCGTATGTATGTACAATGCTTTCATTCAGTCTCCTGTAACCATTTTCTTAATTGCTTTTTTTTGGGGGTGTAAGAATAAAACCTCAATAAAGGGGAGGTTCCAATTAAATGCCGCTTTTAAAATAGTCCTTGTGTTTCATTTAAAGGGTGTGGAGTCTGTTGCTGGCTGTTCTGTCGGTAGGTGGCGACCAGCTCACACAATGCCAGCTGGACTTGTCCTGAGAGAGCAATGGTCAGTCTTTAGAGGCCAGAGGGTTCTTCCCTTCCTGTGCCCAAAGACCCTGTAGGGAAACGGGCATTCAGTCCACTCAGAGGTGATCTACCAAACTGCTTTTATCCACTGTATCCATGGCAGAGCTCTTCCATTCCCACCAGTTGGCTGTTCTCATTATTTCACTCAAGTCAGTTTTAGATATGAAACTGAAATTGCAAAGGATTACGGTACTGGTTTTTAAAGTTACAGTCTGCCTAAGCGTAGTTTGTTCTATGGGGTTCAAGGGAGATTGATTTCTAAAACACGAATCCTAACATAACTCTTGGAAGGCTTCTGTGTGTGTCTGACATGTTTTCTTTTGTTGGGTTGTTTCTCCAAAGATCAGGAAAGGTTGGCGGGTAACCCTTGCCGCATCGCGAGCTCGCAGTATCCTCCCTGCTTTTGCTTGTGGTACCTTGGGTATATGAGTTCTTTCCTCCTCACTTTGTGGAAAGGATTATTTCAATGTCTACAGGTTGAGTCTCCCTTAACTGCAATTCCAAAATATTCCAAAAACCAAAACTTTTTTCCACAGGTGGCTGAGATGGCAATACCTTTGCTTTCTGCTGCTGCAGTGTACACCAGCTTTCTTTTATGCACAAAATTATTGAAAAAAAAATCTGTATAAAATGGCTGCCAAGCTATGTGTATAACGGTGTAGAGCAAATGAATTTTGTGTTTAGACCATAGTCCCATCTCAAACCCGAATACAGGCATTCTAAAAACCCTTCTGGTCCCCATGCATTTTGGACAAGGGAGACTCAACCTGTAGTACATTTGGGTCTCGGCTCAAGTTGGTACCTTTGTGCGCCATCTGAATACAAAAGTGCTGCAACTAAGAACACTCTGTTCTGAGCCCTAAGCCTGTTGTCCTTGGATCAGTTTGCCCCTGTTAACAGCATTTGAATTGCAGAGGAATGGCATGGAGCGAGGAGGGAGAATTAGCGTGGCCAAAAAATTGTGGGCCATGCCTGCCTACCATCCTTGCCCACTGTTTGGGTGCTGTGTTTTTTGTCTTTTCTACTGCCCTCTGGACCTCAGTTGGGAAGGGACATTATGGCAAAGGAAGGGCAAAGCTGTTTGGCTGTACATCTTGCCACCATTTCTCCCCTGCAATGTATGAAGAGTGCCTCCCTCCTACCATTTCCTGCCTCTGCAAAAGGTTTGGCATTTAATTTAGGCGAGAGACAAAGTGCTGGCGTATTTCCCTTCGCTTAGATGCCACCTTTCTAAATATTTGTCAGTTTACGGACAAACCACCACACGGCACTGGATATGCTGAGGAGGGTGCATTCAGTAGCGCACAAAGAGGAGACCAAAAGCCACAAAAAGGGGAATGAGAGCCCTTACCCTGCCGCCATCTCCTAGTGTGTTTATTGTATGCTTGAACATGTCTGCCATATTACTGGTGCACAGGACTGGATAAGTTGAGGATGGATTCCGTCAAGATGGTTATATATTATTTTCACTTGAGGCAAAATGCTTCTGTACATCATTTGCTGGGGAATGAGAGACTGCAGGTGCAAATTCACTCATGTCCTCTTGCCAAAGTTGGTGAGGAATCTGAATTGTTGGAAGGAGTTCAGAGGCCGTTGCCCCTTTCCTTGTGGGCAAAAAAGGATATAGAAATGCCACTTTGGGGGGGGGGGGGTGTACTTCATAAACCAGCCCTTTTTCTGAAAATGGTTGAACCCCAGATTGCTTAGTTTTCCCAGTGCGGCTTTAAAACAGTTCAGTTGTTTGGGTTTTTGCTCTGCCACTTTCAAAGTGTGCCACATATTGGATACGTCTGTGGAATTTCAAACCTATCCATCTCTCTGGCAAAAAGGAAGGCCTGGATGGAGTTCCTCAACTCTTTAAGATCAGTTCTGTTGGCTTTTGGAAACCATCCCTGAAATGGAGGACTTTGCTCTCCGAGGCAGACATTTGGGGGATATCTAAGGGTCTGCATTTCTTTTAGACTTGTTCTGGCCTGCTAAACGGATCCAATTTCATCTCAGGCTGTCACCCAATGCTGCTAGCGTTTATGTCTGACCTTTGGGCAGATGGTGCTGGAATTTCGTGGGGTCCTTGCCTTTACTCTTTAACTTGCACCTGCAGACAGATTCAGGTTCCCATCTAAAATTTAAATTTAAACACCTCCTAGTGTGAAAGCAGGGGTTAAGCAAACAGGTCCGTTGCCTTCTCTACCTGTGGCAAGCCAGAAAGTCAACATTTGGGTGCGATGCGGAGGAGGACTCTTTTAATTTTTCAGAGAAGTTCAGTGTCTTGGCTCAACCAGCCAAAGTGCTAACAACACCAGTTGCTTTTCAGCGCATTTGGTCTTCTGTCCTGGAAATTAGGCCACCCAGCTCTCTGACTGTAATAGATTATGCTAAGTAAGCAAATTGTGCATAATTTATCCTGACAGTTTGGGGGTAAGAAGCGACGACGACGCGGCACTCAAGTTTGTTTTCTCTCTCCCTTTTCCTGATCCGGTTTCTAGGGATGCTCCGAGAGTTTCCCTGGTTGCTCACAGTGAATCCCTGCACCGCGGTGCTGTGGGCGCAAGGAAGAGAACTTGAGGAGAAGAAGCCCATAGCGGTGAAAAATGACCAAGGACTGCAGGCATCAATAGGTAGAGCTCATGTTGGGGAGGGGGCTTCAAATGGGGGTCACTCCCTGGAGTTCATAGCAAGGTGCAAGGTGGCAGGAGGAGAGAGGCAGTGGAGACATTGAGGGAAGTAATAGTACCGCTTTGCTCAAGCCTCACCTGGAATCCTGCGTCCAGTTTTGGGTGCCACAATTCAATTCAATGGGACCCTGGATAGAGTTGAATCCACATCTGGTTCCCGAATGAATAGCTGCCCTTTAAATTGCCCACCGCTTCCAGGGATAGTATTCTGGCCTCTCCTGTTTACTATCTGTACGTGGCACACAGGACCATGTCTGTCCTGGTTCTTACAAGGAGAAACCCGAGGTGTTTCCCTTATCTCGGAGACAATGGAGATGTAGCCGGATCATTCACTAGATCCAATAAAGAGAAGTCAAGAGCAGGCCAGCGCTTTCCTTGCCTTCCTTGAGGCAGACAGGTGTCATAATCCTGTTACTCCAAGCTCAGCCGCAGCTAAATCTGGGGGTTCTTTGCACAATCGGGGCACCAAAGTGCACCTACAAGACATAAGGTGGCCAGCTATACCTGTTACAAGTGCTGATCATCATTATTATTGAGTGCCAGTGTGGTATAGTGGATTGAGGGTTGAACAATGACTCTGGAGACCAGATTTTGATTCCACGTTTGGCCATGAAACTTACTGAGTGACCTCGGGCAAGTCATACTCTCTCAACCCTCAAGGGACGGCAATGGCAAACCTGAATAAATTGTGTCAAGAAAACCTCAGGATAGGGTCTCCATAAGTCAGAAACAACTTGGAAGGCAGAGAACAAGAGCGAAATCCTCCTCCTCCTCGTCATCATTATCATCATCTATTATTATTATCGTTGATTATTTATTAGCCTGGTTTCCCGGAGCCTTAGCCCAGCAGTTAGAATAAGCATAAAACAAAAAGGGGAAAATGGGGGAAGGAGAGAGAAAGAGGGACATTTTAGAAGAAGCTGAAAAAGTGGGACGACCGAGGATTAATCGGGGCTCTCCTTGCCAAATCGGAACAGCGGGAAGATATGAATTTCTAAGAGCTCCAAGAGACGCCTGTTTTGAACATGTATGGAGTGGCATAATGTTGGAGCGTCAGTGCAGCATATCATGTTGAGGTTGAAGGTTCCCTCAAAGGTCATCCAATCCAACCCAACCCATCGACTTAAGTCAGAACATCCAGATCTTGAGCATCTGCAATGGATCAAGCTTCTACTTGAAGACTTCCAGAGAGGAACATCTCCCCTTCTTTCACATCGTTGGCTCCCCATGAAACTGCTTTTGTGACGAAAATGCAAAAGGAGACGCACGGTTAGGAGGAACGTAAGAGTCAGAGTCTGGAGAAGACCCTTGGACTTGCTGGGAGTCTGCAACTTGTCAGGCATGGTTATGTAGCTAGCTAGCAGAACTACATCTCCCAGTAGGCCATAGTGCCCATAGTGTCCTGAGCTAAACGACTGAGTGGCAGGACGCTGTGCTAAATACGGCACAGTCGGTGTCCTGGCCAAGTATCATGACCTTTCTCTGAAAGTCACTGTATTTATAGGGCTGTTGATGGCCTTGAGTGGCGGGCACAGGAGAGATTTCTTCTGGTCTCGCCTGTGATCTGCAGTTTGAGCTGTCTCCTGGGCCTTGCAAAACAGGGCAACATCTCAGTCTAGGATTTGCTGGGTACCTCAGACTCACGGTTCTTTCTCATCTGTAAAATGGACACAAGGCTGCTAGGATAACTGAGACTGTGAGGGGCTCCTTGCAGCAAGTCGTCGTCATGATAAAATAAGAAAGATTACATATTGTGTCCCAAACATTACCAGGAGGAGCGGAGGCAGCATGAATGCCTGGAGGCTGGATAAGCAATAGTTCAGCCAGAGCAACAAGGCAGTATGATGTAGTGGTTTGAGCACTGGGCTTGGCCTGCAAGAGACCAGGGTTCGAACCCTCTCCCCACAGAAACCCACCAAGTGACCTTGGGTGAGGCACATTCTCTCATCCTCGGAGGAAGGGAATGGTAAAGCTCCTCTGAAAATAAAATCTTGTCCAGAAAACCTTACGGCAAGATCACCACCAGAAGTAGGAGTCAACTTGAAGGCGCATAACATTGGCTGCCATTGTGGCTTGCAAGTAGGGAGGGCAGGAAGGAGGGAGGCAATGCCGATGATGATGATGATGATGATGATGATGATGATGATGATGAGAATATTTATTTCTTACTCGTCTCTCCCCATGGATTGAGGTGGGGAACAACAGCAGTTATGAAGATGCAGCTGGCCTGGGCATCTTTTCATGCCAAGTTATGCATGGATTGTATGACGCAGCCCTTGTGTTGAATGCCAGTGTTGCAAAACTGAATGCATACCCAAACATGTATCCAAGGGTGCATGCGTATCCATGCACACTGCATGTGTGTCTCCAAGTGCCATGGTGCCACATGCACAAATGTGTTTCCATAATCTTGGACTGAATGGTAGCCAGTGCCCACAACATATGGGCATCTTGGGGTGCCAGCATGAGTTACTGCACTGGGGTGACCCTGGGGATGCCATATGCGGGCACCCATTTCACAAGGGTCGCCAGTGGAGTGACCGATGTGCCACGGGAACTGGCACACATCCGGACACCAGCTAGGAAGTGCCAAAGTGTCCAGTGGGCATCAGAAGTCATTCCTGGCCACTGCGTGGAGAACATGTACCAAGCTTTCTGTAATGCCAAAAGGACCCCAAAAAATCTGGAATTGGGGAGAATTTCTACCTGGATGCTTTTTGCCAGCAGTGTGAGAGACTAGGAACACTGTCTGGAGGGATTAGATAGATGCGTAACCAGATTAAAGGGAGAAACCGAGTGAAATTAGGTAGACTGATGGATAAGGATCAAGGGGAAGAGAATTAGAGGGAAGAGTATTAGGAATCCAGATCAAGGAGGCTTAGAGGGAAAGCACAGAGAGACGTAGCATAAAAGGGGGAGATGCGGAGTCCGGGGGTAGGAGATTTGCTCGGTGTTAATACAGTTTTTTGTAGTAGGGTCTAAAAATCTGTGTCTGGGTAAATCAGGACAGGAATAAAGCAATTCTCCGTGGCTCACCTGCGTTCGCTGGAATGCCATGATTTCACGAAACATTTTAATACCTTTGTCAGCCAAATTCAAACAGTGCAACTTCTGTGAAGCGAATGGAAGGTCGGCCACAGTGGAGAAATGTAGTGCCGTGAGATCTAGCATGGCATAATGGTTTGAGTGTTGATTCCGGAGATCTGGGTTTGATTCCCCACCTGGCCATGAAACACACTTGGGCAAGCCGCACTCTCTCAGCCTCAGGGGAAGGCAATGGCAAACTACTTCTAGTTTTGCAAGCCTTCTGTGCCAAAGAGCAGTGGCGCCTCACCAAACTATGAATCCCAGGACTCTGTAGGGAGAGATGGAGCCATGGCAGTTAAAGTGTGGTCAAAGTGCATTTTTTGTAGTATGTAGATGCATCCTGGGTCCCATGCGGGAACGAAAATGGAATCAAGCTATTGGTTTAAATCTGTCCCTGGGGGATTCTGGGCACTGCAATCCAAAGTATTACTTTTCCCAAGCTCTCAGCCTGAAGGAAGAACAAAGTCCTGGCTGAATTCTGAACAGGACAGAGAGTCCCTAAAGATCAGTTGTGTGTGTGTGTGTGTGTGTGTGTGTGTGTAAAGGGAAGGAAGACCCCCCCCCCCATTGCAAAGCCTTGTTCTGTTTCCTGCAGAGGGGTGTCCACAATCCACAACCCTTCCTACACACCCACATCCCTTTCAGCCTCCATTCTAGATCAACAGGGTTGGTTTACAACAGCCTTCTCCATCTTGATTCCAGCCTAAATCTGATGCCCTTTGGCTGTGCCGGACTACAACTTCCATTGTTCCCAGCCAGCGCGATGGGGATAGTGGGAATTGTAGTCAGCACAACTGGAGGGCCCTGGAGTCTTGCTGGGGGAAGTGGAGGCTGGTTTGATTTGCATCCCTAAAATCGATTTCTGCAGTTCTTGATCTGGATTCCTGAAATCAAATTCTGCAGTTCTTGGCCTGGATTCCTAAAATTGATTTCAGCAGTTCTTGATTTGGATTCCAAACATGTATTTCTGAAGTTCTTGATCTGGATTCCTAAAATCGATTTCTCCAGTTCTTGGCCTGGAATCCAAAAATTGATTTTTCTGCACTTCTTGATCTGGATTCCTAAAATCGATTTCCGAAGTTCTTGGCCTGGATTCCTAAAACCAATTCCTGCCGTTCTTGATCTGGATTCCTAAAATTGATTTCTGCATTTTTTTGGCCTGGATTCCTAAAACCAATTTCTGCAGTTCTTGATCCGGATTCTTAAAATTGATTTCTCCAGTTTTTGGCCTGGAATCCAAAAATCGATTTCTGCAGTTCTTGATCTGGATTCCTGAAATCAAATTCTGAAGTTCTTGATCGGGATTCCTAAAATCGAATTCTGCAGTTCTTGGCCTGGAATCCAAAAATTGATTTTTCTGCAGTTCTTGATCTGGATTCCTAAAATCGATTTCTGAAGTTCTTGGCCTGATTTTCTAAAACCAATTTCTGCCGTTCTTGATCTGGATTCCTAAAACTGATTCCTGCATTTTTTGGCCTGGATTCCAAAAATCGATTTCTGCAGTTCTTGATCTGGATTCCTAAAATATTCTTTTCCTCTTCCTTCCTTCCTTCCTTCCTTCCTTCCTTCCTTCCTTCCTTCCTTCCTTCCTTTCTCCCTCTCTCTCCCCAAACTAAGCAAAGCAAAACCCTTCTGCCATTTTGTGGTTGAGAGGCCTAAAATTAGAAGAGAATGTCTTCTGGGAAGCCTTTCTGGCCGGCGGCAGGGAGGGCATGGGCGATATCGCGGGCGACCGAGTGGCACCTGCTTGTCATAACTCAAACCGGGACGAGAGATTGCGAGCGTTGGCTTTATCAACATGGAGGAGAGCTGGCGCTGATGGTCAGCGAGAAGGAAAATGGCCTTAACTCTTGACCGCTGTTGGGCTCCGGCCACTATTATTTTCATCATCTGGAATCCTGTTGGTGACTTCTGTCTTCGGAATTGGACTTAGATCCATGGGCAGTTTTGAGAGCCAGCGTGGCATAGTGGTTTGAGCATAGGACTACGACTCTGGAGACCAGGGTTCGAATCCCAGCTCGGCCCTAGAAACCCACCGGGCGACCTTGGGTGGATCACACTCTCTCAGCCTCAGAGGATGGCCATGGCAAACCTTCTCTGAAGAAACTTGCTAAGAAAACCCTGTGACAGGAGAGCCGGCATGTGGTTTGAGTCTTGGACTAGGAGTCTGGAGACTCAGGTTTGAGACCCGTTTGTGAAGCATGTCAATAAATGGAAGCAAACCTGTGCCTCTGGGCATGTGCAGAGTCCCAAGCATGTGCAGAGAGAGAGAGGTCATAGCAATTGGTTTAGTGGGATTGTCAAGAAGCAAAGATGCACCAGTGCCTCTGGGCATGTGCAGAGTCCTAGGCATATGAGATTAAATGAGTGGCAGTGGGATTTGAAGTGTGTCAGTAAGTGGAAGCAAACCTGTGCCTCTGGGCAAGTGCAGAGTCCCAAGGATAAGGAATAGGGAGAGTCGTAACAATTGATTAATGGAGATTGTGAAGAAGCAGAGACATACTAGTGCCTCTGGGCATGTGCAGAGTCCCTAGGATAAAGACTAGAGAGAGGGGTTAAAGCAATTGATCTATGGAGACTGTGACTAAAGCAGAGGTGGCACCAGTGCCTCTGGGCATGTGCAGAGTGCCAGCCATATGCTCCTAAAAGAGTGCCAGTGGGCTTGCGAAGCTTAGAATCATAGAATCATAGCATTGGAAGAGACCCCAAGGGCCATCCAGTCCAACCCCCCCCATCTGCCATGCAGGAACTCACAATCAAAGCACCAAAGTGGAAGCAAACTGGGTTTGAGAGCTCTTTAGCCTCCTCCTCTGCCAGAGCCAGGGCAAACTACAAATCCCAGGATAGCATGCCTGGAGCCAGGGCAGCGAAAGCAGGCTCGAGCTGGGTCCCTTCTGCAGCCCTCATTGGGAAGAGGAGGATGAAGATGAAGAAGAAGGAGGACCATCATCCCTGGACCAGTGGGGGCGGGGCTTGAAGGAGCCAAAGAGGGGGGGCGTGGTCAAGGGCCCCTCATGAATAATGCATAGCCCTGGGGCTTTTTTAAGAAGGGAGGAGCTCGGGGGCTCATTTGCTAGAGAGAGAGAGAGAGAGAGGAGAGGAGGTGGCCGCAGGCTCCTTGCAGAAATTAAAAAAAAAAAATTAAAAAAAACATTTGGTAGCCCCTTGGCCCCACTTGCTAGCCACCCAGGGAGGGCTACGATGTCTCGCCCGCTGTCGGACCATGAGAAGAGGAAGCAGATCAGCGTGCGAGGCTTGGCCGGAGTGGAGAGCGTCTCCGGGCTGAAGAGGAGCTTCAATCGCCACCTGCACTTCACGCTGGTCAAGGACCGCAACGTGGCCACCGCCAGGGACTACTACTTCGCCCTGGCCCACACCGTCCGGGACCATTTGGTCGGGCGCTGGATCCGCACCCAGCAGTACTACTACGAGAAGGACCCCAAGGTACGGACTCCAGGGCCCAGCAGCCCCCGCAAAAGCACCCCTGGGCATCTGTGGGGCCATTGGCTTTGCAATCTCCTTGGGGAAAGGGGCCTGGGTTGGAACTGCAGGGCCCAGCATCCCCCGCAAAAGCACCCCTGGGCATCTGTGGGCTCATTGCCTTTGCAATCTCCTTGGGGAAAGGGGCCTGGGTTGGAACTCCAGGGCCCAGCATCCCCTGCAAAAGCACCCCTTGGCATTTATGGGGTCATTGGGTTTGCAGCATCCTTAAGGAAAGGGGCCTGGGTTGGCACTGCAAGGCTCAGCATCCCCTGCAAAAGCACCCCTTGGCATCTGTGGGGTCATTGGGTTTGTTTGCAGCCTCCTTGGGGAAAAGGGGCTGGGTTGGCACTGCAAGGCTCAGCATCCCCTGCAAAAGCACCCCTGGGCATCTATGGGGTCCTTGGGTTTGTTTGCAGCCTCCTTGGGGAAAGAGGCCTGGGCTGGTACTGCAAGGTTCAGCATCCCCTGCAAAAGCACCCCTTTGCATGTATGGGGTCATTGGGTTTGCAGCATCCTTAAGGAAAGGGGCCTGGGTTGGCACTGCAAGGCTCAGCATCCCCTGCAAAAGCACCCCTTGGCATCTGTGGGGTCATTGGGTTTGTTTGCAGCCTCCTTGGGGAAAGGGACCTGGGTTGGCACTGCGAGGCCCAGCATCCCCTGCAAAAGCACCCCTTTGCATGTATGGGGTCATTGGGTTTGCAACCTCTTTGGGAGGTTTGCAGGGCCCAGCATCCCCAGCAAAAGCCACCGTCTGCTTTTGGGATGCCCCTTTTTGCATTTGGGGGGTCATTTGGTTTGCAATGTCCCTTGGGAAAACGGAGCTGGGTTTGCACTGCAAGGCCCAGCATTCCCAGGAAAAAGCACCTTCTGCTTTTGGGATGCCCTTTGGGTATCTCTGACTCTCCATGGCTTCTTGGTCCTTTGTCTCTTACTCTTTCCACTCTGGTCTATGCTTTCCCAGTAAGGTGCAGTGGGATTTTTAGTTCTTTCTACAGTCCTTAGAGCAGTGTAGTGGTTTGAGGGGTTGGGCTTGTTATTGCATCTCCCAGTTTGCCTGGCCTCCATCAATTCTTGCATTGAGAGAAAGGTTGGATTAGATGCCCTTTGGGTACCCCCGACTCTCCAAAGCTGTGAATCCATGACTTCTTGGTCCTTCGATTCTTATTCTAGGCCAAACATCTCAGTCCACTCTATACTTTCCCCAGCATGTCACAGTGGGATTTTTAGTTCTTTCTACATTTCCTAGAGTGGCATAGTGGTTTGAGCGTTGGAGACAGGGGTTCGAATCCCGGCTCAGCCATGGAAACCCTCTGTCACACTGTCTCAGCCTCAGAGGATGGCCATGGCAAACCCCTTCTGAAGAAACTTGCCAAGGAAAACCCATAAGTCAGAAACGAAGACACACAACTATTTGGATGCAAACCCCATGCAGCTCAATGGGACCTACGCCTCCAAGAGGACTGCAAACATCAGCAGGCCTAGCAGTAGGATCAGCTCCAGGTATTTTGTTTGCAATCCCCTGGCTGGGGATTTTGGGAGCTGCAATCCAACAAAGACACTTTCCAAATATGGCGGAGCATCCTTTCCAAAGGCAGCCGAGTTCCTTTGCAAAATCCTAGAAAACTATGATGATGATGATGATGATGATGATGATGATGATGGGTGCCTTTTCATGACATCCCAAATTTGCTCCCTTTAACCCAAGTGGGACCTGAAATGATTCTCTTTCCCTGTTGTTGTTTTTTTCCCCTCCAGCTTTTGCAATTTTTGTGCAAGAGCGACCAAAAGTGTGGACAGAGATTGTTCCTCCAGAGGACTAGAAACTTGACTTTAAGGCTGGGGCTCTAGAATAACAGCTATGGAGGCTTCCAATTCTCTCCTCCATTGCAGGATGGAGGGAGAGGGAAAGAGATCAGGGCTACTACGGTCAATGGATATTAATAGCCTGCTTGAGACGCCTCGGTGCATGCCGGGAGGCAGCCGTGCCAAGGATGGCCAGCGGCAAAAGATCCCCTCTTTTTGCAAGGATCCTTCCACATTTAGGGCATTTTGGAGGGTGCAAAGCAAAGGAAAATCCCCAGGGTTGCAAACATAAGATCAAAAGAAGCAATTGCAAAGTTGGGCAAACATGCAATGTATTGGAGGATCTAAAAGCAGGGATGCCCAGACACCGGCCTTCCGGATGTTTTGGACTTCAGTGCCCAGAATCCCAGACTATTGGCCAAGATGGTCGAGGCTTCTGGGGACTGAAGTCCAAAACATCTGGAGGTCCAGGGTTTGGGAACCACCAAAGTGTGCCTTTGTGGCCGCTGGCATCGCCGCAGAACCACAATGTGGAAAACGATTGTGTAGTCACACACACACACACCATTGCATGCAAAACGTCTCGGGTGCAATTCCTCGTAGCTCTATTTTTTATCTTTAAGCAAAAGTATTCCATATAATTAATAAACTAACAGGAAGACAGCTTTTTTTCCTAGGGAAAGTGGCACATTTGGACTATGTCTCCCAGAATCCCCAGCCGGCAGACCAGCCAGAAGGATGCTCCGCCACGCTTGGAAAAAGTGGCTGTTTTGGATTGCGGCTACCCAAATCCCTAGCCAGTTTTGGATGGACTACAGCTCCCAGAATCCCCAGCCAGCAGACCAGCCAAAAGGATGCTCCGTCACAATTGGGAAAGTGGCTCTTTTGGATTGCAGCTCCCAAAATCCCCTGCAACAGCTCCCAGAATCGTCCCACCCAAAGCGGTTGTCGGAAAGAGCTGTTTTCCCAACTTGTTTTCCCCAAGTCCAGCAGAGACTTTATTGCTGTTGGTCCACTTGCTGGGGATTTTGGGAGCTGCAATCCAGAATAGCCACATTTTCAGTGGTGCATCCTTCTGGCTGGTTGGTTGGCTGGCTGGGGATTCTGGAAGCTGCAACCCACAACGGCCACTTTTTCAAGTGCGGCAGAGCATCCTTCTGGATGGTCTGCTGGCTGGGGATTCTGGGAATTGTAATCCCAATGCAATTGCCAAGAGACCTGTTGCACCCGAAGGATGACTGCATTTATAGCTGTGCCTCCGTGCCATCCTCCAAATGGTTAAATCTTTCAGGAGCGACACCTCCGAGGAGACAAACGATAGCCGATAGATAGCCGGCGCCTTCCCTTTTCTCTTTTAAATTTAGACCGGCCTGACATTTGCAATGAACTTTTGCCTTTTTAATTTGGGAATCGGCCGGTGTCAGCAGGAACCGGGGCTTGGGAGGGGGATCGGACACTGGATACGGCCGGCAACAGGGTGCCCGAGATGGGCAGCCTTGCTCTGTGAAAGGTCAACTGAGCAAAGTCCTGGACCATTCTGGGGTTTGGAGAAGAGAGAAGCTGCAGAACCCATCGCTCCTCTCCTGTCTCCCCTTTCTCCTGCCCTTTCCCAGTAAGAGGATATCTGGAGGAGTGCTTTGCTTTGCTTTGCTCACCAGGCCAACATTGTGCAGGCAATGCTAGGATGCAAAAAGCCTTGCAGCGGGTGAAACGTGGACACCAAGAACAGCAGTGCCTCTGAGCATGAGCAGAATGCCAACCCCCCCCCCAAAAAAAAAAAGCAAAGAGGGATGGCTAATCTGGAAAGGAACCCAGCCTCCCCAGGCTAGATTTTTCCAGAGCTGGTTTGCCATTGCCTTCCCTTAGAGGCTGAGAGCAAGTGACTTGGCCAAGGTCACCCAGTGGGTTTCATGGCTGAGCAGGAAACCGAATCCTGGCCACCAGAGTCACAGTCCAATACTCAAACCACAGAAAGTGTAAGAAAGGAGGGGGAGCCAAATGAACTTACTTGGGGGTGGTGGTGGTGGTAAGATTGCAACCTCTCCTCTCCTTTTACATTGTAGAATTCAGTTTGCAGCAATTCAAGCAAGCTGAGCAGAAAGAGGGAAAGCGGGAGGAGGAGAGAGAAACCGGGACACTTTAAAAGCAACCGAAAAAAGTGGGATGACAGAGGATTAACTGAGACTGCCTCTTCCAAATCATGACAGTCGAAGGTGGTGGAAAACTGGACCTCAGACAACCCAAAGTTGCCCACCTTTGCATGGTTCCACCTTCCCTTCATTTTGGACTTTTCCCCCCAATTTGTTCTTTTTTTCCCCTTTTTTGCAGCGTATTTATTATCTCTCCTTGGAATTCTATATGGGCCGAACCCTCCAGAATACCATGGTCAACCTGGCCCTGCAAAACGCCTGCGATGAAGCCACTTATCAGGTTTGAAACCAGTATTGGCGGGCATGTCTACACAGGGCCAGTTACCCCAGTTTCTCTTTGCCTTCTCTGTAACCTGTCTACCAAATGCGAAGCCAAAGCCCTGATTCGAGTTCGAACTGTCTTCTAGACATAAGATCATCCATCCATCCATCCATATATTTATTTTGGTCAGTGACCAGCAAAAAGGGAGGATAGATAAAATGCAATGCAGTACATCAAAATACAATATTAAATACAGAGTTAAGAACAGGACTAACATAAAATATTTGTGTTAGATAATTTTTTATATATATATATATATATATATATATATATATAATGATAATACCCTTAATATTAAGACTGTTCGAACTGTCTTCATGACATAAGATCATCCATACATCCATACGTATATTTATTTCGGTCAGTGACCAGCAAAAAGGGAGGATAAATACAATGCAATGCAGTACATCAAAATACAATATTAAATACAGAGTTAAGAACAGGAGTGTTAGATAATTTTAAGTATATATATCATGATAATACCTTTAATATTAAGATAGTTCGAACTGTCTTCATGACATAAGATCATCCATACATCCTTACATCCATACATATATTTATTTCGGTCAGTGACCAGCAAAAATACATATATATATATATATATATATATATATATATATATATATTCTTTCCAAAAAGCAATCCTTGATTTTTGCCCTTTTATATAAGGAACACCATTTTATTACACCATTGAATATAGTGGGACTTGAGCATCCTTGAATTTTGGTATCCACGGGGGTCCTGGAACCAAACCTCAGCCCATACCCAGGACTCACCATCTTCCACTTTGCCTCGTAGCCGATCTCCATCCCTTCCTTTGTTACCTTTCCCTCTTCTCTTAACAGTTAGGCCTGGATATGGAGGAGCTTCAAGAGATTGAAGAAGATGCCGGCTTGGGCAACGGAGGTTTGGGACGCTTGGCAGGTAAGCCTAAAGGAGAGAGCGCCAAATGCTTGCTTTGGACGCAGAACATCCCATGTCTGGTCCCTGGTATAGTCTTTGAAAAAGACTTTGGCCATGTCCGCACATGGCACCCTGAGAGAGAAAACTACAAATCCAAGCATCCCATAGCATTGAGCCGTGGCAGTTAAAGTGGTGTCAAACTGCATTATTTCGGCAGTGCGGATTGGACCGAAGGCATGCATGGTGTGAGATAGGGCAGGCAGAGAGAGAGATAGAGAGAAAGAATAGCTCAGTGCATTTCTTGGTTCGTTTGGTGGATAGTTTGATCCTCATTCTTGGCGCCAGAAGCTCCTTTCAATAGACTAGGCTGGCATCTTGACCTCCCAAAAGTCCAGCCCTCGAACCAGCCGGTCTTCCCTTTTGTTTTGGTCTGTTTCCAATAAGAGTTGTTTCCCTGTTGTCTCCTGTTTCCGCCAGCTTGCTTCTTGGACTCCATGGCCACCCTGGGCTTGGCTGCCTACGGCTACGGGATCCGCTATGAATTTGGCATCTTCAACCAGAAGATCTGTGGCGGTTGGCAGGTGGAGGAGGCGGATGACTGGCTGCGTTACGGCAACCCTTGGGAGAAAGCCCGTCCCGAGTACATGATCCCTGTGCATTTCTATGGGCACGTGCAACATGACCAGGATGGGGTGAAATGGGTCGACACACAGGTAAGTGGGACCCTAAACTAGGCTGTCAATATGGTGGCAACTTACCTTCCCACTGCCCCAGTTTGCAATTCCGGTTAATCTTTTGCCATCCCATTTTCTCAGCAGCTTTTAAAATGTCCCAGTTTCTCTCTCCTCCTCCCACTTTCCTTTTTTTTTTTTTTAATCCTCAGCTTACTTTAGTTGCAAACTGGCTGCAAAGGGCAAAAGTAGTTTGCATTCAAATAACTCAGCAAGAGGAAGAATAAAGGAGAAGGTGAAATCTTGGCCTTCCCAGTAGGTTCATTTGGCTCCCCCTTCCTTATTTTTTAGGCTTTCCTAAACTCAGTACATATATGCCAAGGCTTCTTGGCTTAAAATACAAGAGAACAAGAACATGATGCACAGAGGAGGAGAACACTGTAGTAAAAATGAGCGGGAGAAAGGATGGGGAAGACAGAGATGGAAACTCAGCTCAGTCGAGAGAGAGAAAACTGGGAGGAGAGATTATAATGTCTGGTAGATTAATGGGATTTTGGAGGCAGCACTGTTATTTGCAGAGATGCAATAGGGGCTGTTGGATCGGCTCCAGCTTCTATTCCAAACTTGAAAGGAGCAATCTAAAGCCCTCAACCTATTTTGGGGATCAGGTTCAGTTCCTTTAAAGTTTGGACTGAAGCACGAAGTGGATTCATGCCCCGAATGAACATGGTAGTCAGGAGTTCTCCCTGCAGTCCTTCGATATCATAGAATCATAGAATCATAGAGTTGGAAGAGGCCACAAGGGCCATCCAGTCCAACCCCCTTCTGCCATGCAGGAACTCCCAACCAAAGCATCCCCGACAGATGGCCATCCAGCCTCTGTTTAAAGACCTCCAAGGAAATCTTTGGGGCAGGATTTGGTGTTAAGCCAGGAGCAGGTCTGTCCCACGACCAATGCATTTCTCTGCTCTTTTGGCCCCACAGGTGGTCCTTGCCCTGCCCTACGACACACCTGTCCCCGGATACCGCAACAACACGGTCAACACCATGCGGCTGTGGTCTGCCCGGGCTCCCAATGAGTTCAACCTCAAGGACTGTAAGTCGGCCAGATTCCCTCCCCGTTAAGCAGTGCTTGGATCTGGAGGTCCTCCTTGCTCCAACGCCATCATTGTTGGGGAGGAGGACAGCTTAGGTGTGAGAAAGTGGACGTCCACCAAATGGATTTATGCTTTGACCCCTGTATCCGCAGGATTGAAAACTGCGTTTCTGGGAAGTAAAGGGTCTCTCTTGACATCTGGAGGTCACCTCTATGGTTAACATCTGCCAGACATTGGACATAGAGTTATGTTGGAGGACCTCCAAATGCCTAGAGAGAAACTACTTCATGTCTCTAGGGATCTAGGTATGTCAGTGTGATTCTTTGGTCAGCTTCCATAGAGTCATGCTGAAGGACCTCCAGATGCCTAGAAAGACCACCTCACATCTCTAGGTATCTAGGTCCATCAGTGTGATTTTGTGGCCAACTTCCATAGAGTCATGCTGGAGGACCTCCAGATGCCTAGAGAGACCACCTCTCTAGGCACCTGGAGGTCCTCCAGCATGACTCCATTGTCAATTTCTTGTAGAAATATAGCATTCACAAGCAAGTATAGGAGTAACTTGAATATGGTAACTATAACACAGTTAGCAATAAGGAAACTTACTGGAGCAACAGTTACTTTTATAATAAATTGTCATGACCTTGTTAACAGATGGGCAGTGCAACCATGAAATTATAACCAGTTATAGTATATTTCACAATATAAACACGATGCATAACTGTGAAGAAATAGTTCACATATAACTGCAAAGTAGTAGTAACAATAAAGAGCTTGATTAGTATTTATTGAGTTACCCAGTTATACATTGTGTTTATACAGTTAAATACCTAATAACTGGTTACAATTACATGGTTGCACTGCCCATCTGTTAACAAGGTCATGACAATTTGCTATAAAAGTAAATGTTGCTCCAATAGAAGGCTACATTGCTAATTGCATTATAGAAGTATGGCGTTGGCCATTATCCACAGTTTTTGCAATCGGTGGCAAGTCTGGAACCATCTCTCTTGTGGATATGGGAGGTTGGACTGTATCTATAACAGGATGGGGATCATGCTGTGGTCCAGATCTTCATGGATTTCCAGTATTTTTTGGGTATGGCAGTCCAGTAACATCGCTGCAGTGGCATCCATGTTGAGAAAGTGGGGGATCTAATCTGGGTTTTAGTTCAAACTTTAAAGGCGCTATCCAAGTTGCTGAACACTTTGTTGTTGTTGTTGTTGTGGTGGTGGTGGTTGTTGTTGTTGTATGCCTTCAAGTCATTTCAGATTTCTGGTGACCATAAGACAAACCTATCACAGGGTTTTCTTGGCAAGTTTCTTCAGAGGGGCTTTGCCATTGCCATCCTCTGAGGCTGAGACAGTGTGACTTGCCCACCCAGTGAGTTTCCGTGGCTGAGCGGGATTCAAATCCTGGTCTCTAGAGTCCTAATCCAATGCTCAGACCGCTACACCATCCTGGCTTTCTGAAACCCCCATAAAAGGTCCGACACCTTGGATAAGTCTTTAAAGTTTGGAATAAAACACAGGATAGACTTTCTCCCCTCTTGACACGGAAGTCACCAGCCATTACTGACATGTGGTTTTCTCCCCAGATTGCTAACGTATTTTAATGCTACTCATTCTGTAATAATTCTCCTTGAATTAATGGGGTCCATCCATCCATTGCTTTCTTTCCATCTTTCCTATTTCAGTCAATGTTGGGGGCTACATCCAAGCCGTCCTGGATAGAAACCTGGCCGAGAACATTTCCCGTGTGCTGTACCCCAACGATAATGTAGGTTTTCCCTTTCCTCATTGTTTTGGCTCCTCTTCGCCTTCAATCTTTCCTTTATTCTGGAGCTCAGTCCCTTGTTCAAATCATAGTCCCAGGTCTTGATGGCAACACAAGATGGCACCAGCTTTCTCTAGCCCAGCATTCTCCACTTTCTTTGCCCCATGACTCCCATAATTCGCACCCAACACATTTGGGAGAAAGCTGCCCTGCTTGTTTAATTGTCAGCGCACTGTTGTTGGTGACATAGACATTTGTACATTGAGGATGCATGCGTGCAAACCTTGTTTGGGGTGGGGTATAAGGGGCTGTTCACTAGCCATTGTGCTCCATCCATTGCCAAAAATGAATGGCTGCTGCTATGTTTATTTAATGACCAGGAGAGAGTGGAGGTAGGGTGGCTAGATGTCCTCCTTTTCCAGGACACATCTGTCCAGGAGGATATTCTAAAATGTCCTCCATTTGGAGCGTGACGAAGAAGCCCATTGAGTAACACCACTTTTGCTGTTCCCCTTTGAGAAATTTGTCTACTCTGCAGCCGATCCTTGCCGCAAATAGAGAGAATGGGATGGATCCTTCTAAAGTTCTTTTCCCCCCCTAAAAGCAGCAGCAGTAGACAAGACTCGCACCCAGAGTTCAGGGCTCATTTGTTTCTCGGAGGGGGAAAGAGACAGAAAAGGATAGTGTTTGGGCTTCTGGAACTTGCATGTGCTTTAAGAAAAACAAAATATGGGCTGGTGAAAATGTAGGAAACCCCTGCATCATTTTATGTTGGTGTTGGAAATGGTCCCTTTTTGCACAATCCCCCAGCTGTTGTGGGGATTATGGGAGTTGTGGTGTAAAAGGTTCTATTTTTAAAACCTGGGTTTTAATGCCTGCTGTAGAAGGCCTATCCAGGAGGGATGGTGGTGGCCTCTCTTTTTGCACCTTGAACGTCATCTTGGTCTCCTCTTTCCTTCGTCTCCTTGCAGTTCTTTGAGGGCAAAGAGCTGCGTCTGAAGCAAGAGTATTTTGTGGTGGCTGCCACCCTTCAAGACATCATCCGCCGCTTCAAATCCTCCAAGTTCGGCAGCCGGGATCCCGTCCGCACTTCTTTCGATGCCTTCCCAGATAAGGTAAATGACTTCTGTTGCATGTACCCAAGGAAAGGGCCCAGCAGATGGGCTAGTATCCACCTTCCCATGTTCCATGGCTCTGTTTTGGGATGGGAATATGGTCATGGATGGGCCTTTGGGTTGTCTAGGTAGGGCACATGCCAGGTTTTGCAGCCCTACAGCAACCTACTGTTGAGCCCCAGAGCCTTCTGCCATGTTGCTTTGCCTCCTTTTCCCATTGCTGTCTGCTTGTTCTCTGTCTCAGAGTTTGGGAAAATTCAAAGATATAGCCGTGTTAGTCTGTGGAATCAGTATGCAGAGAGATCTTGTACCACCTTTGAGACTGACTGAAAGAAAGAAGTTGGCAGCAGGAGCTTTCTTAGATTTGGCTCTTATTTTCTCAGATGCATGTGGCGCATTTCTGCAAAAGCTCATGCTGCCAACTTCTTTCTTTCAGTCAGTCTCAAAGGTGGTACAAGATCTTTCTGCATAGAGTTTGGTAAAGTTACACTTTTGGTAAAGTTAACTGCCATCGACTTCGAATTATGGCAACAAATTAGGAATTCTTCCAGAGTGGGCAGCTGAAGAAACAAGGGCAAGACACATTTCTGGGTTTGGACATCATGATGGCCATCTGTCGGGGATGCTTTGATTTTGAGTTCCTGCATGGCAGGAGGTTGGACTGGATGGCCCTTGTGGTCTCTTCCAGCTCTATGATTCTACAATTCTATGATTCTATGACTAGCCATAGTTTACCAGTGATTCCCAAACTCGAGCTTTCCGGGTGTTTTGGACTTCAACTCCCAGAATCCCAGACCATTGTCCAGGATGGCTAAGGTTTCTGGGAACTGAAGTCCAAAACACCTGATGGACTAGCATTTGGGAATCATTGGTTTAAACATACCAGAGTTTGTAAACTGATGACAAATCATGGGTTTGGATTGTGAGTTGCAACAAGTTAACAGATTATGATTTGGGAGCAAATTTGGATTGATGCAAGTTAAATTTGGTCAAACTATACACATAGCATGTCCTGACATGTAAACACATGTAAATACCATTGTGCAATCTTGAGGAAATCCTCTGTTTGCTGTACTTTAATTTTTCTCAGCTGGAAAATGGGAATTGTGGTGTTCAGGTGGCATTCTGGAAGAAGAATGCTCCCACCTATGCAGGCTGGTTTTTGTTTTTATAGTCTGATCCCTACTTTTTAATCTTTCTTGTCTTTTCCAGGTTGCCATCCAGCTGAATGATACTCACCCATCCTTGGCTATCCCAGAACTCATGAGAATCTTGGTGGATGTTGAGAAACTCGAATGGGACAAGGTGAGGCTATGCGTGGATTTAAAAATGGATGGTGCTGGGGATGTGGGACCAGCCTGAGAAGAGAAGAGGACTTCTGCATTGGATTGAGCAATTTATGGGTTGGATTATGCCACTTGTGAGTAAAAACCAGCTTCTCCGTTCCTGTCTTCTAGGCCTGGGATGTCACCGTGAGGACTTGTGCCTACACCAACCATACTGTGCTGCCGGAAGCCCTGGAGCGCTGGCCTGTCCACCTCTTTGAGACCCTCCTGCCCCGTCACCTGGAAATAATTTACGAGATCAACCAGCGCTTCCTGGATGTGAGTGCAAAACCCCGGTGGGAAGGGGCAGGTTGCAGAAGGATGCATCCTGGACCTGAGTCAGATTCCAGAAGGATGCATCTTGAACCTGAGTTAGATTGCAGAAGGTTGCATCCTGAACCTGAGTTAGATTGCAGAAGGATGCATCCTGAACCTGAGTCAGATTGCAGAAGGATGCATCCTGAACCTGAGTCAGATTACAGAAGGATGCATCCTGGACCTGAGTCAGATTACAGAAGGATGCATCCTGAACCTGAGTCAGATTGCAGAAGGATGAATCCTGAACCTGAGTTAGATTGCAGAAGGATGCATCCTGAACCTGAGTCAGATTGCAGAAGGATGCACCCTGAACCTGAGTTAATCCAGATCCGATCTCTTGAGAAACTGAAGCATGTCCAGAGGAGGGTGACCAAAATAGTGAAGTGTCTGGAAACTATGCCCTATGAGGAAAGACTTAGGGAGCTGGGTATATTTAGCCTGGAGAAGGTTAAGAGGTGATATGATGGCCATGTTTAAATATTTGAAGCGATGTCCAATTGAGGATGGAGTGAGCTTGTTTTCTGCTGCTCCAGAGAATAGGACCCAGAGCAATGGATGCAAGCTACAAGAATAGAGATTCCAGCTCAACATTTGGAAGAACTTCTTGATAGTAAGAGCTGTTCTACAGAGGAACACACTCCCTCAGGAAATGGTGGAGTCTCCTATTTGGAGGTCATTAAACAGAAGCTGGGTGGCCATCTCTCGAGGATGTTTTGATTGAGAATTCCTGCATGGCAGGGGGTTGGACTGGATGGCCCTTGGGAATCTCTTCCAACTCTAGGATTCTATGATTTGGACTGCATGTGCCAGAGTGAAAACTGGGGAGGCCTCCTGTCCCATTAATGAGAAGCTAGCCAAGTGAATTAGCATCCTGGGAGATTTGGGGGAGTCATCCCTTGCCACTCCCCCCCCCACTGGAACCTCCCACCCCCCCAGTTTTTTGCCCTTGTTTCTCCAATGTTGCAAGCAATTTCCACATTCTTTCTCTGTTGCAGGGGAGTGAGATTTTCTATTTGCAGCAAGGATCGGGTGTGCAGGGCATATGCGGGGATGGCTGAACAAGTGGAAAGGCTGTTAATGAATGGCTCTTTTTTGGGGGGGGGAATCTGTCTCTGTCCCCACAGAAAGTCTATGCCATGTTCCCGGGGGACCTTGACCGGTTGCGTCGCATGTCCATGGTGGAGGAAGGCAGTGTCAAACGGATCAACATGGCCCACCTCTGCATCGTGGGCTCTCATGCTGTCAACGGAGTGGCCCGTATCCACTCGGACATCCTGAAGGCCACTGTGTAGGTATTTGGTCCCCGTACCAGGCGGCCCCTGCCCTCCTCCAACATATTATTATTATTATTATTATTATTATTATTATTATTATTATTATTATTATCTCTCAGCCTCAGAGGATGGCAAAGGCAAGGCTCCTTGGAATAAATCTTGCCAAGAAAAGCCTGGGATATAAGTTCAGCATCACTGTATACCTTTGCATCGTTTCTTATGGTGATGCAAGATTTGTTCAGAGGGGCTTTGCCATTGCTTCGTGTGCCGCAAAAAATGCTTGTCCCTTGTTGTCCAGATTCCTTTCACACACCCCCACAATCCCAAAATCAATTTTTGTATGCTTATTTTTTTTAAATATTCTGATGTTTCATTTTGTTTCCCCTACCCCCACTCCTCCTTCTGCTACCAGATTCTCTCCCATCGCTCCTTTTTTTTCTCTTTTCATTCTTTCTTCTTTCTTCTTGCAACCCCTTCACCTTCTCCTCCTGCCTGCTCCAGATTTAAAGACTTCTACGAGTTTGAACCCCACAAGTTTCAGAACAAAACCAACGGCATCACCCCACGGCGCTGGCTGGTTTTATGTAACCCAGGGCTGGCTGAGATCATTGCCGAGGTGAGGCTAGGTTGGAGCAAAAGCACTGGGGACGCTCCAGTAACAAGGTCACTTTTTTGGGGGGGGGGGGGCTATAGATCCCAGTATCCCCTAGCCAGCAGGCCAATGAGAGTTGAAGTTTGGAAAACTAGCAAATTTATTTAGACTTTATTGTTTATTGGGACTTTCTCCTATCCACCCCAATTCCATCCTTCTCCCTGTCCATCTGCCCATCCTTCCATCCTTCTGTCTGTCCATTCGTACATACGTCCTTCCATCCTTCCTTTCATCTGTCCTTCCTTCCATCCTTCCATCCATCTGCCCATCCTTCCTTCCATCCTTCTGTCTGTCTATCTGTCTGTCTGTCCGTCCATCCATCCATCTACCTGTCCGTCCGTCCGTCCGTCCATCCATCCATCTGTCCTTCCTTCCTTCCTTCCTTCCTTCCTTCCATCCATCCATCCATCCATCTGCCCATCCTTCCACCCTTCTGTCTGTCTGTTCATCTGTCCTTCCTTCCTTCCTTCCTTCTTCATCTTCTTCCAGCGTATTGGTGAGGACTACATCTCTGACTTGGACCAGCTGAAGAAGCTTCTCAACTTTGTGGAAGACGAAGGCTTCATCCGGGATGTGGCAAAAGTCAAGCAGGTGAGGTGATCAGCCGCTCTAAAAAGGAGCAGCATTTGCCAGCTCTTTTTAGAGCAGCAAAGCTGGATCAGAGCCGCGGCGTGCGGTTGCCAAGGCCCCGATCCAGCAAGGAAAGGGGTGGCAGGACGCTGCCCCTTAGGGGCCATCTGTTCAGCCCCTAACTAAAGTTTCTGAACTTGGTACAGAGGCTACCTTTGAGATCAACTATGCAAACGAAGTTGTAGCGAAAGCTTTTGTAGACTTGGTCAACTTCTTCAGATGCATGGAGTGAGCTAACTAACACAGGTGTCCACCCTGCAAGCCAAGGATGCCCTCGGTTCTAATCTCCGCTTGCTCTCCCATCCCTGCTTCCTTTTCTCGCCTCAGGAAAACAAGTTGAAGTTTGCAGCCTACCTGGAGAAAGAGTACAAAGTGAAGATCAACCCCAACTCGCTGTTCGACATCCAGGTGAAGAGGATCCATGAGTATAAGCGGCAGTTGCTCAACTGCCTCCACGTCATCACCCTTTACAACCGTGAGTGTTGCGTCTTTTAATCTGGTTGCCCATCGGTTGTCCCTCCTTCCTGTGCCAGGCTGTGGTGGAGAACCATTTTGATAGCCCTGGGCCACCTCAAGTACTTGACAGGCTTGGGTTAAGGTTGGCAATTGGTAGTCCCAGAGCAAAATCTGGATCATAGAGTCATTGAATTTTGTAGTGCTTTGGGCGTTGGAACATCAAGGTTCAATTCTTTGCTTAGCTGTGTAAACCAAATTGGTGACCTTAGGTGAGTCACACACTCTCAGCCCCAGGAAACCCAGTGACAGGGTCGCTTTAGGGTAGTTGTACATCGGAAATGACTTGGGGACACGCAGAAGTAACAGAAATTGCAACGGAATTTGAAGTTTAAAAAGTTAGCCATGGGAGGACCTAGACACCCCTTCATCCAACCAAAGCTAGGCCTTTCCAAAGCTTAGCTCCTAAAAGGTCTGGCTTTTCTTGTAGTATTAATAATGATCAACATGACTGCTGGGATCCTACAGTGGGAGTGGGTCTGTCTGGGGAACAAATTCTTCAAAGTGCACTGTTCAGTTGGTCTTTCTCTCTTTCTCTCCTTCCCTCTTTCTTTCTCGTTCTGCATTTTGTGCTGTCCTCCTCAACCCATTGCAGGGATCAAGAGAGAGCCAAACAAGCACTTTGTGCCACGGACAGTCATGATCGGAGGCAAAGTGAGAAGCGGACGGGAACAAGGGATGGGGTGGGATGTGGGATGGAAAGCAGGGTATGGGGGGTATGCGCCTTGTGAATGAGGATACTGAGCGGGGCTATTTGGGGCTTCTAGTCCCCATGGCTAGAAAGCCATGGTTCCCAACCTTTGATCCTCCAAATGTTTTGGACTTTGGCTCCCATCATTCCTGACTGTTGGCAAATCATATAGAGTTGGAAGAGACCGTAAGGGCAATACAGTCCATGCAGGAACACACAAGTCCAAAACAAATGGAAGACCAACGTTTCTGAAGCCCAAAACAAATGGAAGACCAACGTTTGGGAACCCCTGCAATGGAGTATGTTCTGGATCCCAGGCTGGGAGTCCCATTTGCTTGGGATCGTGCGACGGTGCTCAAGTCCTGGATGTGGGCTTCCAAAAAACTTCCCATTGGCCCTCTTCTCAATACCCTGGGATCTTGAAGGAACACCTTTCCTTATCTATATCTGCCTTAAGATGGAGTTCTGCTGGAGGAGCTCTGTATCCCAACAGATGGGTTCAATACACAATGAATGAAGACAGGAGAGGGCTCCTCATTCACCCAAGAAATGGGGAGAAGAACTACCAGGCACCACCTGAGGCATAAAGTGGGGTATAAGTATAACCAAGAACTCGATAAAGATGGAGATGCTTGCCTTTCAGTGCCTCTTTTCTTTCCCTACAGGCTGCCCCCGGCTATCACATGGCAAAGATGATCATCAAGCTGATCACTTCCATCGGAGATATAGTGAACCATGATCCCGTCGTCGGCGATCGGCTCAAGGTGATCTTCTTGGAGAACTACCGGGTCTCTTTGGCCGAAAAGGGTAAGTCGGGCACTTGTTGCTTTGTGCCCTGTGCCAACCATGGCACTTATCTCTTATACACTGCACCATTTAGAGCACTTAAAAAATAATTATTAGTTTTTCTCATGTTACATTACATCCCATTAACTTTAAAAGTGTATCAACTTATATATACTGTTTACATTACATCCATTGCATCTTCTGCATCCTTATCTCATAAGTATCCTAACTTCCACCTAGTTCTACTCACTTCAAAGTTGAATTAATCCCGTCCTATCTCATATTTCAACTACAATAATTCATTCTACTTTCCATTACTTCAACTTTCAGTCACCAAACTACAAATCCCAGGGTTCTGTAGGATGGAGCCGTGGCAGTTAAAGCGGTGTCAAACTGCACTAATTCTGCAGTGTAGCAGCAGCCTCTCGTTGAGTTAAATGCATGCAACTTTCTTTTGCACTTTGAACTCAAGCTTGCAGTAGCTGAAGGATGCAAAGAAAGGGAGAAAGTGGGAGGAGGAGAGAGAAACCAGGACTTTTTAAGAGCAGCTGGAAAAGTGGGATGACAGAGGAATAATCTGGACTGTCCGTGCCAAACTGGGAAAACTGGAGGGGATGGAGGAGAATCGTATTCCTTGCTAAGTTACTTTTCTTCCTTCTTTCTTCAGTGATCCCGGCTGCTGATCTCTCTGAGCAGATTTCCACGGCAGGAACAGAGGCCTCCGGCACCGGGAACATGAAGTTTATGCTGAACGGAGCACTCACGATCGGCACCATGGATGGTGCCAATGTGGAGATGGCTGAAGAAGCCGGCGAGGAGAACTTATTCATTTTCGGCATGCGGGTAGAAGATGTGGAAGAGTTGGACAGGAAGGGGTAAGTATCTGACAGGATCGTGGTTAGCCCCTTGTGCCAAATTCAAAGCAACTAACATTTTACAGATGAAAACCGGGACATTTTAAAAGCAGCTGAGAAAGTGGGATGGCAGAGGATTAATTGGGACCTTTGCTGTCAAATGGAGAAGGGAGGGAGGGAGGGAGGGAGAGGGATTGTCATGTACCGAATACCATGCGCTAAATGGGCCCTACGTCTCCCAACAGCTACTGCGCCAAGGATTACTATGACCACATCCCTGAACTGAAGCAGGCCATCGACCAGCTGAGCAATGGCTTCTTCTCTCCCAAGCAGCCAGATCTCTTTAAGGACATAGTCAACATGCTCATGTACCACGACAGGTGAGAAGGACCGACTTGGCCCTAGATATATAAAATAGCAAAATCAAAGTTTGCTTTTTGGAAGTATATATATATATATATATATATATAGAGAGAGAGAGAGAGAGAGAGCGTCTCTATGTAGATATATAAAATGGCAAAATCAAGGTTTGCTTTTTGGAATGCCGTATATATATATATATATAGAGAGAGAGAGAGAGAGAGAGAGAATGAGCCTCTCTATGGATATAAAATGGCAAAATCAAGGTTTGCTTTTTGGAATATGTATATGTATACATGTATATGTAGAGAGAGAGCCTCTCTATGTGGATATATAAAATGGCAAAATCAAGGTTTGCTTTTTGAAATATATATATATATATATATATAGAGAGAGAGAGAGACTCACTATGTGGATATATAAAATGACAAAATCAAGGTTTGCTTTTTGGAATATATATATATATATATAGAGCCTCTCTATGTGGATATATAAAATGGCAAAATCAAGGTTTGCTTTTTGGAATATATATATATATATATAGAGAGAGAGAGAGAGAGAGAGAGACTCTCTATGTGGATATATAAAATGGCAAAATCAAGGTTTGCTTTTTGGAATATATATATATATATATAGAGCCTCTCTATGTGGATATATAAAATGGCAAAATCAAGGTTTGCTTTTTGGAATATATATATATATATATAGAGAGAGAGAGAGAGAGAGAGACTCTCTATGTGGATATATAAAATGGCAAAATCAAGGTTTGCTTTTTGGAATATTCCTATATATATATATATATATATATTCCAAAAAGCAAACTTTGATTTTGCTATTTTATATATCCACATAGAGAGGTTCTCTCTCTCTCTCTCTCTCTCTCTCTCTCTATATATATATATATATATAGGTTTGCTTTTTGGAATACATATTTTTAAGCTCTGGATGGTGGAATCTGTGGATGCAGAATCCGTAGAAACAGGGCCGACTGTACATTGCATGCAAACGTGGAGAGAGGCTGATATTATTTTTTAAACAGCCTCCGTGGAACTCTTGCCACGAAGGTAGCTGCTTTCTCTTTCCATGGATAAAAATAGATTATTATTATTATTTTTTTATTAATAATATTTTTTGCCCTTCTCTTCCTCTCTGTAGGTTCAAAGTCTTTGCTGATTATGATGCCTACATAAAATGTCAAGAGAAGGTCAGCGCTCTTTACAAGGTGAGTGGGACCCCCACGATGCCCAGTGGGGGGGCAGTGGAATAACATTGCAACGAGGGACTAGTTGTGCCGTCTTGAGTGGGTGTTGGATTGCAACTCCCATCATCCCCACCCAGCATCGCTAATGGTGTCAGGTTGGGGGAGCCCAGACTTCCCATTGCAAAGGAGGCAACTGAGTCTTAGAGCTTGACAAATGCTTTCTGCCATCTTAACCCCACTTTAATCTTGCTGGGACATATATATATATATATATGTCTTGGTATTTTCATTTGTGAAATGTTGGAGGGGTACAAGTTGAGTCTCCCTTCTCCAAAATGCTTGGAACTAGAAGTATTTCGGGTTTTGGGATATTTTCATATACATAATACCTTGGAGAGGGGACCTAAGTCTAAAATGAAACTCATTTATGTTTCATATACACCTCATACATCTTTAGAGAATGCTGGAATGGAAGAATACTGGCTGGCATCTTCAGAGAATCCTGGAATGGAAGAATACTGGCTGGCATCTTCAGAGAATACTGGAATGGAACCCACTCTTTTCCATGCCAGCTTTCTCTGAAGATGCCAGCCACAGATGCTGGCGAAACGTCAGAAAGAAACTCTTCTAGAACATGGCCACACTGCCCGAAAAACCCACAAAAAACTATGGATGCCGGCCATGAAAGCCTACGACTTCATATTTTGAAATTATTTTGTGACCCACGGCTTGGCTCTCTTTTTCTCTGTCTGCAGAACACCAAGGAGTGGACCAAGAAGGTCATCAAGAACATTGCCTGTTCCGGGAAGTTCTCCAGCGACCGCACCATTGCCCAGTATGCCCGCGAGATCTGGGGCGTCGAACCCACTCGCCAGAAAATCCCTGCTCCCGATGACCCTCGGGAGTGAGCATCCCTCTCTTTCCCCCCTTGTGCCACCAGCAACATCAATGGGGCAGCTCCTGTTTCACGATGCCCCCATAACTTGCCTGGTCCAAATGCGGGGAGTCTGTATTATATATACTCCCCTCTTCTTCTTCCCACCATATGCTCTGCTATTTATTTCTCTCTTGCCCCATCACAAACTCCCCTCTGCTTTTTTAAACATCAATTCTCAGCGGAGGAATGAAAGGCGTCAAAGCCCTACTTTGCTATATGATAGTCAAAAAAATTGCAATTTTTAAAAAAGCCCCCAACACGTTTTGGCCTTATCACCAATTGGCCTTCTTGGGGGGCTGTTCTCAAATAGAAACACATTGACTATATATGAGATGCTACATAAAACATCTCTTAAACACACACACACACACACACATATATATATATATATTTCTTTTTTAAAAAATCTAAATGTTTTTATTATACACATCAATGTATGCATACCCATCCTCAGAAATTTCTGGAGTTGCAGTCTGCACTCTCTACACCAGTGGGCATTTGCTTTTAAAGAATCAAATTTTGTAAAGTTTCTTCTTCCCTGCATAGAATTTGATTTCAAATCAAATTTTGGTTTGTAAAGAATGGAAATGGATCTACCAATGGGTTCTTATTTATTGATCCCCCCCTCCTTTTGTCCCATCACTCTTTAAAACTCACCTCTGCTTTTAAAATATGGATTATCACTATGCCTTTCTTTGATTTCATCTCCATTTTTCCCCTCTCACACTGAGTGGATTTGAACACAGCCTTCCTGAATTTTTCTCTCTCTTAAAAATGGGTTTCTCCATCCGGTTTTTCTTCTGGAGGGATGTCATTGTCAGGGAGGTGGGTTTCGTTTTTTCTTATCTGCAAATCGGCACCTACCTTTCCCATCCAAACAGAGCAATGTGGGATTTTGGAGGAAGGGCCCTTCCAGACCAGAAAGGGGAAAACACAAACAAAAATAAAGGTTTTTAAATTACAATCACCCATGGAACCTTCTTTTTTTATTATTTTTGGAAAAGGATGTGTGTGGGTGGGATAAGGAGAAAATTGGAATAATCAAAGCGTTCCCATGCCTTGGATCAAAATATTGATTGGAACGGAGACTGTAGTGAGGAAATGAGAAGAAGACTAAGAATGGGAAGGGCAGCCATGAAAGAACTAGTCAAGATCCTAAAGAGTAAATATATAAATCTGAACACTAAAGTGAGGATCATCCAAGACATCACCATGTACGAATGTGAGATCTGGACAGTGAAGAAAGCGGATAGGAAGAAAATCAATTCATTGGAGATGTGTTGCTGGAGAAGAGTCCTGAGGATGCCATTGACTGCCAAGAAGGCCAACAAATGGGTCCTTAAACATCAAACCTGAGCCCTGGAAGCTAAGATGACTAGGCTTTGGCCACATCATAACAATGATGGTATTGTCCTCTCTGAGGCTGGTTTAGGGCATCCAAGAGAAGTTTGGTGTGGCACCAGAGCGCTTTGAGGAGGACTGCAAATACCCTTCCCTAAACTGCAAGTCCTAAGATGTTATAATGGCAGTTAAAAGTGGAATAATTGCATGATAACTCTGTAGTGTGAAAGGGCTCCTGTTGCCAAGACATGGCTACCCCTTCGAAAATACTCCAAAGGTATATGGCAGGGAGGAAGACTGAGGTACAGATGCTGGAATGACATGGAGGTATTTGGCGATAATGCTTGGAGATGCTGGAATGACATGGAGGTCCTTAGAAATAATGCTTGGAGATGTTGGAATGACATGGAAGTCTTTGGAGATAATGCTTGGAGATGCTGGAATGACATGGAGGCCCTTGGAGATAATGCTTGGAGATGTTGGAATGACATGGAGGTCTTTGAAGATAATGCTTGGAGATGCTGGAATGACATGGAGGTCTTTGGAGATAATGCTTGGAGATGCTGGAATGAAATGGAGGTCTTTGGAGATAATGCTTGGAGATGTTGCAATGACATGGAGGTCCTTAGAAATAATGCTTGGAGATGTTGGAATGACATGGATGTCTTTGGAGATAATGCTTGGAGATGTTGGAATGACATGGAGGTCCTTGGAGATAATGCTTGGAGATGTTGGAATGACATGGAGGTCTTTGGAGATAATGCTTAGAGATGCTGGAATGACATAGAGGTCCTGGAGATAATACTTGGAGATGTTGGAATGACATGGAGGCCCTTGGAGATAATACTTGGAGATGCTGGAATGACATGGAGGTCCTGGGAGATAATGCTTGGAGATGTTGGAATGACATGGAGGTCTTTGGAGATAATACTTGGAGATGCTGGAATGACGTGGAGGTTCTTGGAGATAATGCTTGGAGATGCTGGCTCCAGCAATGTTAAGCTATGCATGTCCAGAAATAGACAGCTGGGATCCAAACAGGAGGACAGCGTGAAGTTTCTCAAGTTCTTGAGAAACATCACCAGGTTTATACAGTTCCCTTTGCCAAGTTTGTCTCTGCTGAGTCTCTTTCTCTCAGAGTCACAAGGGAGAGTTGTGTTAGTCTGTTGCAGTCAACACAACAGAGACTCTTCTGGCACTGCCAAGACGGAACAGATTTATTTTGGCAGAAATATTACATGGATCGGAGCCCGCTTTGCCTTATTCTCAGCTGGCAGATTTATAGGCACATATGGACACAGAGAAGGGGACAAAGAAATGTAAACAATGGAGAGGAAAAGGCCAGAGGTAGACTAGCGGTGTGACATTTCTATAAGTGCAGTGACCATTCACAATAGTCGTACGTGATTGGGAAAGAGAAACTCTCACTCTGGATAAGGAAGGAAATAATCAGAATTAAATTTAACATAGAATCATAGACTCATTGCATTGGAAAGGATCTTAAAGGTCATCCAGTCTACCCCCTTGCCATGCAGGAATCCACAGGTGAAGCACTGCTGAAAGGTGGTCTCACCTTTAAAAAGGAATCGTACCTTTAAAAGTCCTACCTTTTGAGTCTTACCTTTCAAGGAGCTGTCTAAGATGCTGATAGAAGCACATACTTTACTTTAAGGCACTGATTCCCAAACTCTGGCCTTCCAGATGTTTTGGACCTCGGCTCCCCAAAATACCAGACCATTCACCAAGATGGCTGAGGCTTCTGGGAGCTGAAGTCCCAAAACACCTGGAGGACCAGAATTTGGGGATCACTGCTTTAAGGGGAGAGGTACTTGTGATATTTCCTGCCTCGAGTGACAAAATAATTTTGCTGGACATGGGTCTTTGTTGTTACTGTTGTGTGCCTTCAAGTCGTTTCTGACTTATGGAGACCCTAAGGGGAACCGATCATGGAAGTTTTCCTGGCAAGATTTGTTCAGAGGAGGTTTGTCATTGCCTTCTCCCCGAGGCTGAGAGAGTGTGACTTGCCCAGGGTCACCCAGTGGGTTTCGTGGCTGAGCTGGGAATCGAAACCTGGTCTCCAGAGTCGGAGTCCAGCACTCAAGACATGGGTGGCAAGGCAGCAATTTCTCTGACCCTGCGGACAGGGCCAGCTAGGTCTTTTCTTCCTCTTTGCCACCTTGAGCAAATCCTTCCTCAAGTGGGCAAGGAGGGTCTCTGTGGCATCAGGCCTGACTGCCCTCCCAGGCCTTTGCTTTCCACCGCAGCTGCTCTTTTGCACCCAGGGAGTCGGCTAAAAATAGTCCCCTTCCTCACTGCACCTGCTACAATCTTGATCGTCAACGGTCTTGCCAGAATATATATTTTTAACATTTATTAGCAAGGGTTAGGAGGGGTAGTTTGGAGCTTGGATTCCAGTGGGCCCTTGGTATCGGCTGGGGTTTGGTTCCGGGGGCCCTTCATGGATACCAAAATTTGTGGATGCTCAAGTCCCATTAAATACAATGGCAGAGTAAAATGGTGTCCCATATATCAAATGGCAAAACCAAGGTATGCCTTTTGGAATATACAGCGGGAGCCCTTGGTATCCGCTGGGGTTTGGTTCCAGGGCCCCCTATGGATACAAAATCCATGGAAGCTTGAAGTCCCATTAAATACAATGGCATAGTGAAAAAATGGTGTCCCTTATATAAAACCAAAGTTTGATTTTTGGAATGTATACATATTTTTAATATCTCCAAGCCACGGATAGTTGAATCCGTGGATATGGAGGGATGACTGTAGATCGAGCAAAGCCGGCTCTGCTATTAGGCAGAATGTAGAGGCTGCCTCTGGCGGCATAGGATAAAGGGGTGGCGGTAGGGGGCTGTGGAAGGGCAGGATTATATGTACTATGTGGCTTGCTTAGCCCCAAATTTGCTAGCTAGTGTCATTCATTCATCCGTTTGAATGCCATCCCATATCCGAAAAGTCTCAGGATGTGTCTGCATTGCAGAATTAATGCAATTTGGCATCACTTTAACCGCCATGGTTCAGTGCTATGGAATTCTGGAAATTGTAGTTTGCTGTGGCACCAGAGCTCTCTGACAGAGAAGGCTGAGTATCTCACAAGGCTATAATCCCCAGAATTGCATAACGTTGAGCCAGTTAAAGTGGTGTTGAACTGGATTCTTTCTGCAGTGCGGATGCAGCCTAGCGAGTGCTGGTTTGCCAGGAAGGCTGACAATGTGGGCTTCCATGTAAATAGGTGAACCAATGCCAGGATTGACTCCGACATTTTAAGGATGGGTGATCTCTGGCGAGTCATACTCTCTCAGCCTCAGAGGATGGCAATGGCAAACCCTCTCTGAAGAAACTTGTCAAGAAAGGATAGGATTGCCATACATCACAAATGACTTGGAGGCACACAACTACAACAATAGAGCTTGCTGAATTTTTGTGGTTGTGGGGAGAGGAAATAATTCGGCTCATTTAAAGCTAAATCTAGACCCCATTTACTGCTCCATTTACACATAGGTGGTAAATCCTCCTTCCTTGCCCCTTTCTCAAGCCTGGCCAAAGCACTACTTTGGGTATTTCGGGACAGATGCTGAGAATGGCTGGGAGGAAAAGCACTCTGTAGATGCTCAGAGGCCCTCTCTGCTGATGCTCCCTGTTTGTCTCCCAGAAGCGAAGCCCTGTTCTTAAAAAGCGATCCAAGGATATCAAGCATGGATTGCGTGATGTCAATGAAATGGAGGTGTGCGCGTGTGTGTTTGCACACACTCAGGTGTTGGTGAGAAGTCAGGTTGCTGGGTGACCGGGTGTGTTTGCGTTCCTTCTTCTCGTCTTTGAAGCTCCAGCTGGAAGGGGGTCTCCTCTGATGGCGGTTGCAAGCCCCCCACATGCCCATCTCTTCCGACTGAAGGGGAATGAGCCTTGGCACCCCGTCCTTGCAGGCCGCCAGAGCCGGCACTATCTAAAGCCATAATTGGATCTGCAGCTGGCAGGATTCGTGGGGATTAATTGGCCGTGCGGTCGGGCAGCTGCTGTGCCACACACTGAGCTGTTCGGTCATGGAGGCGCACATACAAATGCAGGACGGTGAGGGTGGCAGAGAAATACCTGGGCATGGGCAGAAATGTAGCCGAGATGGGCACGGAAGAATGGCACCTGGGCTGAAACAATCCATCATTATGCGACACACTCCCAGGCATGAGAATCAATGCCACCATGCCAGTTCGGGTAGCACAAAGCCAGATTATTTATGCCATATTTTTAGCCCCATGATGTCCACTCGGATTGGCAGTGACACCGCTGCCACAAGGTCAATTTGAGCAGTACCAAGCCAGGCTATTTAAGCCCAGTGATTTTATTTATTATTTATTTTTGTTTTATTTATAGCCCGCTCTTCAGCCACAAAGGCTCTTCTACAGATAATGATGTCTACTTGGATCAACAGTGACGCCACAAACAATACCCTGATGCCAGTTTGGGCAATGCCAAGCCGGGTTACTTGAGCCATTTCTTTAGCTCAGTGATGGCTACTTGGATTGGCAATGGGACCAAAAAGGATGCCGCGATGCCGGTTTGGGCAGCACCAGGCCAGGCTATTTAAGCCAACTCTTTAGTCCCATGTTGGCTACTTGGATTGGCAGCGACACCAGAAATGATGCCAATTTGGGCAGTACTAGGCCAGGCTTTTTTAGCCGACACTTTAGCCCCATGATGTCTACTCAGATTGGCAGTAGCACCTTTTCCTTGGTCTGTTTAAGCTAGAGATGCTGCAGATGTTATTCGGAATCGGCAAAGCAGGTCGTCATCACCGTACCATGGCCTTTCCCCTAAAATAAAAAGGCAATTTTCTGGTCCTCATGGTTCTGAATAAACAGTGATGTGGACACTGCCTGGCAGAAGCTAGCCAGAAAAGTGTCTGTCCCTTAGCCTCACTTTCTCCTTTTAAGTGGAAATGCCGAGTATTGAACTGCCCCTCGGTCTCAGGATTTTGGACCTGAAATCTCTGATGGGGCTAACCTGGCAACCTTTCACGCAGCTCTGTCCTCCGAGAGATAGAGGAACAGGCGGGAAGTTTGGGAGAAACAGCCGAGAGGATGCTTCCGCTGCCCGCAAGCACCTGCTGCCTGAAGCAATTGCTTCACTTTGTCCGACGAGAGGGCTGGCCCACTGCGGCATTTTTCTTGGTGGTGTGCCATTTGTGCACCCGAAGTGGCAGAAGTTGCACAGATGCCCTTCTCTCCTCTATCAGTCTCTCTTGGGGACAATCTGCAGTCCGAGGCATCTGCTCCCCTTTTCTCCAGACCCGAGGGATAATTAATTCCCAGAGGAAAGTTTTTCATTCCAAAGTGGAATATGCTTCTTCTTTGGAGAGCGGTGGAGTCTCCTTCTTTGGAGGTTTTTAAACAGAGGCTGGATGGCCCTCTGTTGCAAGGGCTTGGATTGAGTATTCCTGCATGGCAGAAGAAGGTGAGTCTAGATGGCCTTTGGGGTCTCTTCCAGCTCTATGATTCTAAAGGCAGCAAAACCTGGAGTAGGTTTAAGTGGATGGGAGACCACCATCAATCCCGGGTGCCCTGGGCTATATTTCAGAGGATGCAAAAGGCCAAACCATCTCTGAGGATCCCTTGCTTGTGAAATCCATAGGGTCACCATAAGGTTTCCTTAGGACCCTGGACACTTTTATTGCTGAAACAAAAGGGCCATTTCTGAGCATCTCGGGCCCACTTGGCTTTTTCTGTGGGTCCGGAGATGCCAGTGGGAGCCGGGCAAGTGAATGCCAGGCCCTCCATCCCTCTCCAATCAGAGTCGGCAGAGCCAGTTGCCATAGCAACCAAGGGATGCAGCAGTCTGCCAAAATAGGGATGCTGAGGCTGGACCCCTGGAGGGATGCAAAGGCAATGGAGTCTCTGCATCCCTTCCTTGCACCCTGGGCACTTGCTGGACCCAGAGGACTGTTCCCGTATCTTGCATGGGATTTTACCTCCATTGATGGACCCCCCCTTTAAAAAAAAAAAATCATGATTTTTTTTAAGGGAAAAAAATTCCTTCTGTCTTTTAAAGTGATTTTCTCCGCACTTATTCCATTTTCCTCTTCTCCAATAGGGAAACTACTGAGGTCTGGATGGCCCTATTAGATCCATCCAGAAGTTCCATTGCTGTGCTCTTTCAAGACATTTCTAACTTATGGAGACCCTAAGAGGTTTCTTGGCAAGATTGGTTCAGAGGGGGTTTGTCATCACCTTCCCCTGAGGCTGAGAGAGTGTGACTTGCAACAAGTGTGTGTGTGTGTGTGTATGGTGTGGTGGTGGTGGTGGTGGTGTACCTTCAAGTCATTTCCAACTTAGGGCAACCCAAAGGCAAACCTATCATGGGTTTTTTTTGTTTTTTTGGCCAGCTTTCCTCAGAGGGGGTTTTCCATGGCCATCCTCTGAGGCTGAGAGAGTGTGACTTGCAACAAACATGTGTGTGTGTGTTGTGTTGTGTTGTGTTGTGCCTTCAAATTGTTTCCAATTTAGGGCAACCCTAAGGTGTCTCTCGTGCGTAAAGATGCGCAAAGATGAGCACTCTGCTCATGCTCAGAGGCACTCTGGGGAGAAGAGGGGCTCTTTCTCCTCCTCTTGCCAAGCAGCAGCCAAACAGGAGAGGGGGGTGGGAAAGGGGAGGGCTGGCTTTAGGGCTCCCCTCCCTCTTTCCATCCCTCCCTCCCTCCTTCTTTTTTTCTTTTTTTCTTTCTTTCTTTCCTTCCTTCTTTCCTTCCCAGTGGCGAGACGAGGCTGCGTTGCGCACAGAAAGGCAAGAAAACCAAGCAGAGAAGCGGTCCTGGGAAGAAGGCGCATCTCTTCTAGGGTGAGTGCTTTTTCTTTGGGGGGGGATCTAGTTGGGGGGCTCAGTCCCCCTTTAGCCTGGGTACCCTCTCCATGCCTTGAAGAAGAGGCAAGAGTACCCCTGGGCATGTGCAGAGCGCTGGGTGCCTGGCAAGGCTAGCCCCAAACTGCTGGAGCCCTGGCATCCTCAGAGCATGGCCATAGGGACTGGAAAGCCCTGGCTCCAAGTCTGTTCTTGAGCATGGATGTGCGCCTGGATGGAGGTTGAAGGGGCTCCGAAAGCTGCAGAGGCTCATTGGGGGAGGATAGAACAACAGCAAAGGAAGAGAGACCGAGAAAGAGAGGGCTTCTGCCCATGTCCAGAGTGCTGTGGGCACCTGTAGGAAGGTTTTCGAGGAAGCGGTGACTTCTAAGTGGCCTTGGAAGGAGCATGGCGTGGAGACGCAAGAGGAGACTCTTCTTCTGCCTCCCACATCTTCTACCTTTGGCCATGGAGTCAAAGGTGCTGGTGGGTCAGGTGGGCCATCGGACCTCTCCCCAAAGTGTGGGGTCAGGAGGTCCTCTTCTACTGGATGGAGTAATAAGCGATGGAGTAATGTGCTCCTGCCTCCCACAGCTACCTATGTCCATGGCGTCAAAGGGGTTGGGAGTCAGGTGGACCCATTGACCGTCTCTCTCCAATGCCTGGGATCAGGATATCCTCTTCCCTTGGATGGAGTAACAAGAGAAGACTCTTCTTCCACCTCCCACATGCTGGTGGGTCAGGTGGACCATCAGACCTCTCCCCAAAGTGTGGGGTCAGGAGGTCCTCTTCTGCTGGATGGAAAAACAAGAGAAGACTTCTTCTGGCTCCCACATCTACCTTTGGCCATGGAACGACCACCTTTGTGGGGGCCAGGTGGACCCTCAGACCTGTTCTCCCCATTGTGTGAGGTCTGGATGCCCTCTTCTGCTGGACGGAGAAAGAAGAGAAGACTCTTTTTCTGTTTCCTTGGCCATGGAGTCAAAGGTGTTGGGGGTCAGGCGGACCCTCAGACCTCCTCTCCCCAATGTGTGGAGTCTTCTGCTGGATGGAGAAACAAGAGAAGACTCTTCTTCTGCCCCCCTCATCTACCTTTGGCCATGGAGTCACCACCTTTGTTGGGGTCAGGTGGACCCTCAGCCTTCCTTCCCCAATGTGTGGGGTCAGGATGTCCTTTTCCATGACCCTATGTGAGCCATGCACTGTGTGAATGCCGTTCTCTCATTTGGTGATGCCACGGTGGTGTGGCATGATGCTCACTCCATGCCATCCTCTCATTTGGCGATGCTACGCCGGTGTGGCTTGATGCTCGCTCCATGCTACGTTGCCCCGGTTTGTCGCCTAGTTTTTGCAACTGCCCCATAGAGAGGGCAGACCCCATGGACCACAACGTGTGTATGTGTATGTGGGTCATTCTGAGTCCTTTTGCCCATCCTTTTTTGGACCAAGGAGGCTGCTCAGCGCACAACTCTTGTGGTGCACCGACCGTGAAGGTGCTGTTAATTTTTAAAAATGTTGGTGGCGCTTCCTGGCAGACAAAGAAAGGTGTCTCCTAGTTGGGTTGTTCTTGTTCTCTCTCTCTGTGTTTGTGTGTTTGTGCCTGGATGTCTGGTGTGTGAATTTGTGCGCCGTTTTCGCCAGGCTGGGGTGGGCAAACAAGGCGATAAAAAGTCTGTGCACTGCAGCATGGAGCGCTGCACATGAAAACGCCGCATCTTGGGTGTGCGTGAATAGTGAGTATATTTGTGCACGCACAAGCGCATGGGAGGTCATGCACAGGTTGTTTTGTGTGCAGAGGATGTTGTGCGAATCTTTTTTTCCTTTCCTCCGCTTGACACGGCGCTGCGTTTTTGAGTGTGTGGGCTTTCCCCTCCTTTTGCCTTTGTGTGCGGTGCCACAGTGAGTTCCCCCTGCAGCACATCGGTTGCATGCGCCTCTGTTTTGTGTGTCTGTGTGTGTCTGTGTGTGTGGGGAGCAGAGCTGGTGGTTGGCTTTTGTGTGTGTTTGCAGCAGCAGCTGCTTGTGTTGATAAATGTTTGTTGTGCCACACAATCTGCTGTGGGTCTATATTCGCCCGCTGAGGTGGGTGGATATTTTTGGAGGAAATGACATTTTGCAACGTTGTCGCTTGACGGATATTTTGTAAGAAGGCCCCCGGCATGCAGAGGAATGGAGAGAGGAAAGAGATTATATATATATATATATTGCAGGAGGAATTTAAGAGCAATGGTCGAAATCAGTTTAGAGGCAATCAAAAGGTGCGGGGAACCTGGAAAAAAGGTATCTCCGTGGAGCCGTCTCCCCTGCGTTCAAAATCTCATTGAAATGTTGCTTTCGGGTCACAGTCTCCTGGGTTTTAAGCCCAAATAGCAAAATGTAGGCATTCACACACTTACCTAAAAATAACTCCACCAGGGGAAGTGGGGGAAAAGGAAAGAAAGATTCTGCCAATTCACCCTTTCCGAGCACAAAGGCCTGTTTTTAAAAGATTAATAATAATCTTATTTTTTTTTCTGCAGCACACAAAGACATTCCTAAATACACGCCAGGATTCCTTGAAAAATGATGCTGGAGGGAACAGAACCTTCATGTTTCTATTGATTTTCTTGATAATCCTGTAATTCCTTCTCCCTATGCAACATGTATCTCTCCTTACGACAGTCCTGCGAGGTAGGATAGGCTTAAGAAAAATAGCAGGGCTGACTTTACTCGGAGAGTGTCAAGGAGTGTGCAATCTCCAACCGGGTTCTGGTATATTGTAAGTCACTTGGAGACCCATTTTGGAAGAAAGGTGGATGTAGCCAGTGTGGTGTGTGTGGTTTGAGCATTGGACTCTGGAGACCAGGGTTCGAATCCTGGCTCGGCCATGGAAATCAACTGGGTGACCTTGGGTGAGTCACGCTCTCTCAGCCTCAGAGGAAGGCAAAGAAAGGCAAACCTCCTCTGAAGAAACTTGCCAAGAAAACCCCAGCATAGGTTTGCTGTAGGGTCACCATAAATCAGAACCGACTTGAAGGCGAACAACACACAGTAAATCAAATCAAATCAAATCAAATCAAATCAAATCAAATGAGTCGATCAATCAAACAAGTGTCCAACTTTCTAACCACTATACCACTTTGCTTGTTGCATGCCACGTTTTTATGTGCAAGGTAGCTTTCCACCCCATAACTATGGATTTCTTGCTTGATTTCTTACTCTGCCTCCATCTATAAATCTATAAACTCTATAAAGCCACCTTTAATCCCATTTTGGGAGAAAAAGTGGGATAGAGGAGTTGGAATCCTATCTTTCCCAGTCGGCTCAGGCAAAAGCAAACTGCTGCAGCCTCTCCTAGCTTGTCTCTTTTCCACCAGGAATCATTTTTGCCCTCTTGAATGCAATCCACATGTGTCCCAGTGAAATGTTAGAAGGGATGAGACTGCAACTCCCAGCAGCTTTAGCCTGCATAGGCAATGGTGGAGGATGCTGGGCGTTGCAGTACAACAATCTCTGGATTTCGTAGCCTGCAAAAGTACAGCGGTCATCGCTTCTCCTATGGAGGTCTTCCTGCTTTGGATGAAGCTGCTGTTTCACCTCTGGATTGCAGAACATGTCGAATTCTTGCCTCTCGTGGCTTATCTTTGGGCAGGGCTTAGTAACCGATAAGGAATGGGTTCAAATCTTGGTCATAGCCACAATCTGAGTAAGAAGCAAGGAGAAACCTGCTAGGAACATTCAGAGGGTGCAAGGTCTATGCTGCCACCTTTTTCCTTTATGCACATGAAGAGATGGGGGGGAAAAAATAGTCAAATGTTTTTGGAAAATGGTTAAAATAATATGGTTTTCGAGTGTCAAAAAAATGCTGATGGGAATAGTCCTGGACAGAGGAAAACCTTTGCCGTTCAGGACGGATTCTGTGCAAAATTCACACTTTGTTGTTTTGTACAGAAAACTGCGTGTTCTGTGCCGGAAACGTCTTTTCCGGGAAGAAAATGTTCATATTGCACAGAAACATTTCTGTGCAGAAAAAGCTGTAATTGCAGACTTTTTTTAGTGCAAAATTCGTAGGTGGTTGATTTGCACAGGAAACGGCGAGCATTTTGGCTTTTCTGCACAGAAAAATGATATTTCTGCACAGAATAATTATTTTCTGCACGGAACAAACCAACCCATTTCCTGTGCATGGAATGAGTTTTTTTCTGCGCACGACAACTGCGTGCGAATTTTGCACAGAATAGGTCCTGGATCACGAATCAGCTTCAAAAATTGTTCCCCCCCCCCCCCCAAGAATTTCTTGCAGTGGGAGGAAAATTGCTAAAACTACGCTTGCTTCAAGGAGTAAATTGGTAAAGAGTTACCCAACTACTCTCATGTCGAAGAGTAACGTACAACTGATCTGAACGTGTGTTGCATAGTACTTTGAGCCTTGGATTAGGACTCTGGAAACTTGGGTTCGAATCCCAGCTCGGACATGTAAACCCACTGAGTGACCTTGGGCAAGTCATACTCTCTCAGCCTCAGAGGACAGCGATGGCAAAAACCACTCTAAACAAAACCTGCCAAGAAAGCCCCATGATAGCTTTGCCTTTGGGTCACCGTAAGTCGGAAACAACTTGAAGGCTCACAACGACAAGTGTAGAAATATGAATTCCTGACACAGTTTTCAGAAGCACTAGAGCTCTTAGGCTGAGAATCCTAAACACTGCCATGTTCTACAACTCCCACCCTTCCATGGGACTGAGCCATGAGAGTTAAAACTGGGATCTATGACTATATGACTCTGGAGACCAGGGTTCGAATCCCAGCTCAGCCATGGGTGATCTTGGACAAGCCATATTCTCTCAGCCTCAGAGGACAGCAAGGGCAACAACTGCTCTGAACAAAACTGGGATCCATGACTATGACTCTGGAGACCAGGGTTCGAATCCCAGCTCGGCCATGGGTGACCTTGGACAAGCCATACTCTCTCAGCCTCAGAGGACAGCAAGGGCAACAACTGCTCTGAACAAAACTGGGATCTATGACTATATGACTCTGGAAACCAGGGTTCGAATCTCAGCTCGGCCATGGGTGACCTTGGGCAAGTCATACTCTCTCAGCCTCAGAGGACAGCAAGGGCAACAACTGCTCTGAACAAAACTGGGATCTATGACTATGACTCTGGAGACCAGGGTTCGAATCCCAGCTCGGCCATGGGTGACCTTGGACAAGCCATACTCTCTCAGCCTCAGAGGACAGCAATGGCAACAACTGCTCTGAACAAAACTGGGATTTATGACTATATGACTCTGGAGACCAGGATTCGAATCCCAGCTCGGCCACGTAAACCCACTGGGTGACCTTGGGCAAGTCATACTCTCTCAGCCTCAGAGGATAGCGCCGAACCTGTTTCTGGACTGCTGCAGGTTGTGGAACCGTCCTGAAAAGAGGCTGCAGCCCAATCTTTGTGAGCCTTTCCTTTCCATGGAGGAGATGTGGCTGGAAATCCCAGTCTGCAAAGGGGGCCTGCCTAGGATCAGCTGCCAGGCTTGAGTCATCCCCTGGCAAAAACCCCAAAAAGTCCTTGCATGCCTTCCAAACATTCCTGGGCTGTTTCCCTCGCTCGCAACCGGGACGGAAAACAAAAAGGGTGCGTGGATGCGGTTTGGAAAAACCTCTTCCGATCCTTTTAAACGGGAAGGTTGCGGGAGGAAGGGGCTGCGCCTTTGCACCACTGTGCACCAGGGACACACAAGTGTGTGCTTTGCAGTGAATAGCTTTTTGCATTGGGGTCAGAAAACTGGAGAGAGATGTCCCCAAAACTCTGCTCTCCTCGGTTTTGTCCCAAACAGAAAAAAGTTTCTTGTCTGGTGAGGAGGGAGCAGAAGGTCGCTTGGCATAGATCCACGTATCCAAAAACAGACTTTGAGCTTTGCAAGGAGCCAAGAATTCTGGTTTTTTCTCCCCGCTTTGGTAGTCTTTGAGTGAGAGGGTTTCGGGTAGAAAATCCGTGGAAGGAGCAGAGGAGAAATGGAAAGAGGTAACTTTCACACTACCAGAGTTATAGCGCTTTGATCCCACTTTGGCACCATCGGGGTAGCTGTATGGCAATGGCGGTGTTTAGGATTCTCAGCCTGAGTTCCAGTCTTTCTAAAAATTGGGTCAGAAATGATTTCTGCATTTGTTGTTCTGTGCCTTCGAGTCGTTTCCGACTTAACGGCGGCCCTAAGGCAAAGCTATCGTGGGGTTTTCTTGGTAAGATTTGTTCCGAGGAGGTTTGCTGTTGCCTTTCCCTGAGGCTGAGAGAGTGTGACTCGCCTAAGGTCACCCAGTTGGTTTCATGGCTGAGCTGGGAATCGAACCCTAGTCTCTGACTCTGAACACTTAAACCACTACGTCATGTTGGCTATCTCAATTTCTGTGTAGAGACATCATTTTCTGGAGAGAGGATGGCGTTTTCTGTGCAAATCAACCACAAGCAAAATTTTGTACAGAATACTTCCTGGGGGATTCTGGGAGTTGCGATCCAACAAAAATCACATCTCCACGCTCTGTCTATTTCTATGTACTTTTGGAATATAAAAACGGTTAAAGATCCTTGCTGGGTCAGAATAAATCCCTGTCCAGTCCAGATCCTGTTCTCCGCAGAGACCCCAATGGGATGCCCCCACAAGTGGGAAGTATGAGGATATTTTGGTTGGTCCGACAAAGGTATCTCTGTTTTGGGGATTTTGGATGTTGCTGTACTTTTCAGCAGCAGAGTTTGCAACAGCCAGTGGATTGTGGTTGCTTAGGTCTTGGAAGGATTCCCTTGAAGCAGAAAAGCGGGGACATTGTTCTAAGTGACGCTGATGCGGACTGACTTGTACTCTTGCAAATGATTTTTAAAGTGGATCGGAAGAACTATGACTCCCCGGGGCATCATTTTACACGTTGGCACCATCGGGGTAGGACTTTGGGGCAGGGATTTAGGGCCTCAGTAAACCTAAAGAATCTAAAATTAACAAACCTCACCACTGCTCATTCGTAGATGATGCGTGCCGTCGAGCCATTTCCGACTTATGGCGACCCTAAAGCGACCCTATTAAGGGATTTTCTTGGCAAGATTTGTTCCGAGGAGGTTTGCCGTTGCCTCCCCTTGAGGCTGAGAGAGTGTGACTTGCTAAAGAATCTAAAATTAACAAACCTCACCACTGTCCATTTGTTGATGATGCGTGCCGTCGAGCCATTTCCGGCTTATGGCGATCCTAAAGCGACCCTATTATGGGTTTTTCTTGGCAAGATTTGTTCCGAGGAGGTTTGCCATCACCTTCCCTTGAGGCTGAGAGAGTGTGACTTGCCCAAGGCCACCCAGGGGGTTTCATGTCCAAGCTGGGAATCAAACCCTGGTCTCCAGAGTCGTAGTCCAGCACTCAAACCACTGTGCCAGGTTGGCTCTCACCCCATTGTCGGTACAAATACTTTAAAAGAACAGGGAGAACAACAACCCCCATTATGCTTAAATGCGTCACGTCGCCAGCAGGAGGTTCAGCTGTGAGTGTCATATATTGGCACAAGAAGTGCCCAGGGGAAAGGATGTGCAGCCGGTCGCACCACACAGCCTGTTGTGTAGTGCGGAGCAGCTGCCGTCCCGTTGTATAAAAACCACTTGGTGCCCGGATAGAAGGTGGGCTCAGAAGTGGCATTTGGTGCCACCCTTGGCTCATCTCATGGATAGGGTTGCCAGATCTCAGGGCCAGGCTTCGAGTCTCCGCTTTCTTTAGGTCCCAGCAAGAGACGAGGTTGCAGATTCTGCACTCGGCTCCTTGCAAGAAGTAAAGGATGTGCACAAATCTCCGCCTTAGCTCCTACAAGTTGTAAAGCTTCATTGATCTCTTCTTTTGTTGCAACTTGCAAAAAGTCTCCGGGAACTATGCGCCTACGATGTGTTGACTTTGAGAGCCAGTCTGGCGCAACGGTTTGGGTGTTGGGAGTATGACTCTGGAGGCCAGGGTTCGAATCCCAGCTCAGCCATGTGACCTTGGGTAAATCACACTCTCTCAGCCTCAGAAGATGGCCATGGCAAACCCTCTCTGAAGAACCTGTGATAGGTTCGGCTTAGGGTCGCCATAAGTTGGAAAGGACTTGAGGGCACACAACAACAAGAAGAAGAAGTCAGATTTAATCATTCCTCCAGGCCAGGAGTGGCCAGACAGTGGCTGGAAATGCAACCTGGAAGTCACTAAAAGTCTGATTCCAGGTTGTCTTTCAGGTAGGAGCGTTCCTTACCTTTGCCTTTCCATGCACCAGCAAAATCCCAGCCAGCAGCAAGGAAAGAGAAAGGCTTTCTTCAAGAGCAGGAGCAGAAACTAAGCAGCCCTCCAAATATTGCTGCATGAAAATGCCTCGTTGTGAAGGCTTGCAATGTGTATTTTGTGCATTTTGGTTGGCCCAATAAAGAAACCACTGCTTGGTGGATTTTGGATGCTATTGTATCTTGTCATAGAATCATAGAATTGGAAGAGACCCCAAGGGCCATCCAATCCAACCCCCCCTGCCATGCAGGAACTCAAAATCAAAGCATCCCCGACGGGACACCAGTCAGGAGATGCTATAAATCTAGATCAGGAATTCCCAAACTTTGGCTCTCCCAGTATTTTGGGATACGTAACCATTGTCCAGGCTGACTGGACAAAACATCTGGAGGACCAAAGTTTGGGAACCACTATTCCAGATTTACAGTGATTCCCAAACTCTGGCCTTCCAGCTGTTTTGGACTTCAGCTCCCAGAATCCCAGACCATTGGCCAAGATGGCTGTGGCTTCTGGGAGTTGAAGTCCAAAACAGCTGGTGGATCAGAGTTTGGGAATCATTGGTCTAGAACAGGGGTAGGCAACCTTTCCCCTTTAAGGGCCGAGGGACTTCAGCTCCCAGAAGCCACAGCCATGTTGGCCAATAGTCCCATGTTGGCCAATAGCTCCTGGGATTCTGGGACCTGAAGTCCCTCGGCCCTTAAAGGGGAAAGGTTGCCTACCCCTGGTCTAGAAGATCAATGACACCTGGAAGGCATTATGTGCGTTCATTGGAAAATCCAATAAATACGCCGTTCTGTTTCCCTAGCCGGTATAGCCAGTGGTGAGGGATGATGGGCATTGTGGTCCAGCTACATTTGGAGGTCCAAGTGATTCTTCTTCCCTTTGGATCATGACATCTTGTGCTCCTCCTGGCTTCCCTGTGGCTTCTCCGTTCTCGGCGTAGCTGGATGAAAATGGTTGTTCTTTTTGTAGCTCGAAATATATTTAAACTAGCAGTTTGGGTCCAATGCAGTCAATGTCCAATTTAGGAGCGGCAAAAGGAGCCTTTTGCTTTTGCCTTAAATGTGCAAGGAGGAGGCTGATGCAATGAAGTCAGACACCCGCGGCTCCTGCACTTGTTTCAGAAAGCTTTTCTTTCTTAGCCCCTTTTGATCAAAGTCGTCAAATGTCCAAATTCTTTTTAACAGCCGAACAGCAAAAAGCGCACCTCCGGGTTCGGCTTCCCATTAGAGAGAAAGAGAACAAAGCCCCGGAGGTCAAAAGAGAAGAGACTGAATGGGATTGGGAGCATGTCAGCTCTTGCAAAAAAAGGCAGCCAGGAGTTGTGTGTTAAGTTATAGCGGTTTAATCCTTGCATGACAGAAGGAGTGAAGGTTTAATTGGGATTTTTTCTTTTGTGTGTGTGTGTGCATCTTCCAGGACTTTGACTCTAGAATCCATCTTGGCAAGAAGGGATGGTTTGATTTTTAGACTCTTCTTCTTGACAGAGAGAACTATAAGGTTGGAAGGGACCCCCAAGGGTCATCTAGTCCAACCCCCTGCCATGCAGGGATATGCAAACAATTACTCCGGAAAGATGCCCATCCAATTTACGCAGAATTTTTATGCTCCATTAGCAAGATAGAAAGAGAACAAACATATATTTTTGTCTTGCTAATGGAACTTAATTCCTCCCGCCCTAGAGAACCCACTTTTTCTTCTTTTTACAACGAAACTATTTGGGTGTGATGTTTTGCAGACAAATAGCTTGTTGGTTTTGGAGCCTACGTTATCACTTTCGCACACAAATGAAGGACGAGAAGCTTCTTGCTACTGTAAAATGTTTTTCCTGCTTACGTACAAGTGAATTACACTATTTCCTCCATGAGCATTGCAGGGTTCGAATCCCTGATCAGCCACGGAAACCCATTGGGTGACCATGGGCAAGTCACACTCTCTCAGCTTCAGAGAATGGCCATGGCAAACCTGTTCTGAAGAAGCTTGCCAGGAAAACCCCATGATAGGGTTGCCATAAGATGGAAATGACTTGAAGGCACACAACAACAACAACAGTATCTTGGGATTAAGGCTGCATCTACATTGTGTCAATGCATTGTATTGTCCTTAGTGCAATGCCACTGCGCTGTACTATCCATAGTGCAATGACACCGTGTTGTGGGATGTCACTATATTGTGCGATCCGCAGTGCAGTCCCACTGCGTCGTGCGATTGCTAGTGCACTAGTGCTTTTGTGAGCTATTTGGCCGCCTCTGTCCCAGAGCGCAGCAAACTACAAATCCCAATATCCCCTAGGATGGAGCCATGACAGTTCAAGCGGTGTCAAACTGCATTAATTCTGCAGCGTAGATGCAGCCCAAGAGGGAACTGAAAAGCTTGGTGAGGGCTTGGAGGTCATCCATGGAGATCATCGCCATCCTCCTGCTCCATTTCCGTGGTTTTGCCTTCAAGCGAGAAGCACAAATCGGAGCAATTCCTCCAACCAGCATGGACCCTAAAGAGAGAGTCTCTCTTATATAGTAATTTTCTTTTCTGGTTCCTTTAGGTTTCAACCGCCCTGGGGATTATCTCTTGGCCGGCTCCGGTGATAGCGTTGTGCGTCTCTTTCACGGGACCGAATCCGCACCTTAAAATGTCTTGCACCCTCGATTTGGAGAAAGGGTGCACTGTTGATGAACTTCTCCACGGCTGCATTGAAGGCTTTGGTAAGTTTCAAGTGCTCACGGCGAATTTCCCCTCCTGTCTTATGGGATAGAGACAGGCATACTTTATATTTGTACCTCTCCAGGAAACCACAGACAAACAGAGCATTGAGAGGCTTTTTTTTTTTGGACTACAGCTCCCATCATCCCCAGATTCTTGTAACTGTAGTTCCCAAAAGGCTTGTTCTTGTTGTTTTCTTCCCAAGCTCAGGGCAAAGAAGCATTAAGGCACTTCTTTTGTGATCTCTTCACAGATGATGAAGGCAAAGTTCGGGACCCCCAGTTGGTTCGCATGTTCCTCATGATGCATCCCTGGTACATCCCTTCGTCGGAGCTGGCTGCTAAGTTGCTGCAGATATATCCTTCTTTTGCATCGTTCCTTCCCAGTCTGTGTCTTTCTGCCAATGGTTTCTCCCAGCTTGCCCCTCAAGAGATGTTGGATGATGACTCCCAGCATCCCCAGCCAGTGCCATCACTAGGATTGGTGTCACCCCAGTGCCAGATAACACATGCTATCATCCCCAAGCTGCCTGGTACCCATATCCCCAGTTGACCATCTCTGCCAGCCAAACCACTTCTGCTGTGGTGGAGATGGGATGCTGCTGATCAAGTCTTGGGCAAGTCACACTCTCTCAGCCTCAGAGGAAGGCCAGGGCAAACTACCTCTGAACAAATTTTTGCAAGAAAATGCCATGGTAGGTTGGATTTAGGGGTGCCATATATTGGAAACAACATGAAGGCAGGTTGCAACCCCAACATCTGGAGGGCCCTACCCACCCCAAATGCTAAAATGCTTTCCAGTAAAATAAAATAAAATAAAATAAAATAAAATAAAATAAACAAATAAATACTGCTGAAATGAAAGCTGGTGGGCAAACCTCTTATCTGCTTTATCTGCTATATTTCCCAGTTTTAAAACTCTTGCACAGTTCCCTGTCTTTTTGCTTTCTCCTTAACTCTGCCCTGAACTTACCAGGAATCGGATGGGTCAGAAAACAGTTCCCTCCAGATCAAAACATGCCACCTGGTCAGGTAAACCTGGGAACGATACAGGGATATCGAAGGCGATGGCGAAGGCTTTCGGTTGTGAATGATTTGGGGTGGGAAGGTAGGGCAGTTTTTGGAAGGTGCCAAGAAAACCCCACGATAGGCTTGCTTTAGGGTCGCCATAAGTCACAAATGGCTTGAAGGCATAACAACAAGCATTGTTTCCATGAAGCTGAAAGTCCTCCAATTTTGCTTTTTCCAACATCAGCCCCAGAGAGCGACACAGATCTGTTCTTCTGCCGATCGGGGTGGAGCAGATCGACGTTTCCACCATCTCCCCTCCATTGATCTCCAGTTTGACAATCAGAAGCAGGATCCCTGTCGCAATTTCTCTTTGTTAGTGGAAAGGGGTGAAAATGCCAGTCTTTTGTGCCCTGATCAATAGGAGAACAGACCTCCTTCTCTTGCAGCGGCTGATGCCCAATAAAGCAGGATTGGGAATAGGGATAATACCGTCCGAGATCCTAAATCAGGCCAGGAAACATTACTAGCCGATTTAGGATCTCGGACGGTGTTATTGGAATGTTAAGCAATGCAAATGGAGCCTGAACTCTCCCTAGAAGCCAGGATGACTAAATGGAGGTTGTCAAACATTGGTCATATCACGAGAAGACAAGGACACCCTAGAAAAGACGATAATGCTTGGGAAGGTCGAAGGCATCAGGAAAAGAGGAGAACCGCATTGCAGATGGATGGACGCAGTCAAGGAAGCCAAGGTCCCAAGTTTGCAAGACCTGAGCAGGGCTGCTGAGTTTGCAGGAGCTGAGTGAGGTGTGGCTTGGAGATCTCATGAGGTCTTTCGATCATGGGATCTCCAGTCAAAATCAACTTAACAGCAACAACAAACATTGCAAGGGGGGGTTAGTGGGATGAATTTGAAAGGCGAATTGCCATTTCCGGAGGCCTCCAAGATAGGCAGTTCACTCTTTCTTTTGGCCAGTCTGGATGGGCCAAGGACTTTGAAAACAGCCTTAATTAGATCTAGGGGTTCAGTTGGGGGGACACCATCTTGTCCAGCGTCCTTGGGGTCATTCGTGGTGCACCAATGGTTTTGATTCGGAGAGGAAAGGGGGGCTGTTGGATAGAGGATGGATTTTCTCTTCTGGTATTATCACTGACTGTGTCACTCCTGGTCCCCTCAGATACTGGATCTCGGCGTTCCCAGCAGAATTCGATCTCAATCCCGAACTGGCCGAGCAGATCAAGGAACTGAAGGAACTTCTAGGCCGGGAAGGGCACGAACGTCACAGCAGCCTCATTGACATAGAGAGCGTGTAGGTAAACTGCAGGGACGTCTCCTCCCTTCCCCAGCAACCAGAGCTTGGGGAGCTCCCTTTGTCGGACTGCTTCTCCCACAATCCCCCAGCCAGCTTGCCCTTAGGGCTGTTGCATTCTGGGAAATGTGGTTCCAATAGGTCTGCCCAGGAGTGTACTTCCCATCCTTCCAGTCCTTCGGTTGGCTTTGCTGATGCTTTATGTTCTCATAAGGGAAGGCATGGACAACATTCTGTCTCCGATTAATGATTTTCTAGTCCTAGAGAGACTATAAGTCCCATCTGACTTGCCCAAAGCAGGTCAAGTCCCCACATCATGGGAGTTGCAATACCAAAATGTAATTTTTCCAAGCTCTGATGTAATATTCTTGCAAGCTGCTTGTCTGAGTCTAATTCTTTAAGAGAATTAATATTTATAAACCCCAGCAAATTGCAACCAGCTTATGGATTTCTGGGTTTGGGGATGAGATGGGGAGCCAGTCCTTACCTCCTTCCATCTTTTGCTTTGCTAACCAGTGAGTCTAGCCAGTGTCATCTCCTTTTGCATGCCTCCCAGCCCAAAACGCTCCCCTCTTCTGTGCCCTTCCAGGCCGACCTACAAGTGGAAGAGACAAGTCACACAACGCCAGCCTGTGGCGCAGAAAAAACGCAAGACCTCCCTTCTTTTTGACCACTTGGAGTCCGGAGAACTGGCCGAACACTTGACTCACCTGGAGTACCATTCCTTCAGCAAGATTTTGGTGAGGATGGGGACGCCAGCAATCGTGTGCATGCAAGTGGATAAAGATGCACTAGAAATGTTGCACTTTCATTTCACATCTCCTTAACTCGCTTTCTCCTTCTGCATCCAGCGTTGCTCCCATTGTGTGTCACTCCCTTCACTGGCTTCTCTATGTAATACAATGGACCCTTAGTATATTATGGGCTTTGGCTCCAGAAACCCCGCACCCCATGGATACCCAAACCCATGGATGCTCAAGTCCCATTAACTACAGTGGCATAGTCAAATGGTGTCCCTTATATAAAATGGCAAAAGCAAGCTTTGCAATTTGCAATTCATACCTTTTTTTTGGGGGGGGGGGATATTTTCAAACCATGGATGCTTGAATCTGTGAAGAAAGCATTCGTATCAATCAAAGCTTTTATTGCAGTCAACAGACCATAGGCATAAAGAATTCGTAGTTACGGAGGCCAACTATAATGCAACAGCAGCTTCCATTACATTTTGTGGCACTGTCCAGTTCTAATTCCCACAGACGTACGTCCAACTTAGGAAGACATAAATCATAGAATCATAGAATCCTAGAGTTGGTAGAGACCCCAAGGGCCATCCAATCCAGCCCCATTGTGCTATGCAGGAACTCACAGTCCAAGTACCCCCAACAGATGGCCATCCAGCCTCAGTTTAAAAACCTCCAAAGAAGGAGACTCCACCACTCTCCAAGGCAGCATCTTCCACTGTCAAACAGCTCTTACCATCAGGACGTTCTTCCTAATGTTTAGGTTGGATCTCTTTTCCTGTAGTTTGCATCCTTTGCTCCATTATGTCCTATTCTCTGGAGCAGCAGAAAACAAGCTTCCTCCATCCTCAATATGGCATCCCTTCAGATACTTAAACAGGGCTTTCGTATCACCTCTTAACCATCTCTTCTCCAGGCTAAACACACCCAGTTCCCTAAACAAACTCTTAAGTACCCAATGTATGTACCTTGTACGTATAGTTTATTCACAGGTTACAGCCATCAAATTGCAAAAATGATGAAAACCTTTGAAAACTTTTACAGTCACAGCCTGCTCTCCAACACATAACGCGAAAGGTTTGTACTAAAACTACAAAGATGTTTCGTACCAAACGGGTCACAGTTTTCCATCATCCATTCAAGTTAGTATACAGTTGGCCCTCCGTTTTCGTGGGGGATCCGATCCGGACACACGCGCGAAAATGGAGATTCGTGAATATTCAAGCCCTATAGGCTTGCCTCATTGTTTTAAACCAAGGTCGCCCCTCCGTGAACCTATATATAATAATAAATAATAATAAAATTTATTTATATCCTGCCCCTCTGCAGAGCAATTGCGGACATGAAGTCCGTGAGAACGGAGGGGCGACCGTCATCTATGTATTGCAATAAAAGTGTGCCAAGTAGCCAATGGCATTCAGGCTAAAGAGTAACAACAACAATTTTGCAAAAGTGAATTTATTTTCTGTGCCCGGTCCTAAACGTCTTCTTTGCTTCTCCTCCTCTTCCCCTTGTGTTCCCAGTTCCAGGATTACCACAGTTTTGTTATGCACGGCTGCACCGTGGACAACCCCATCCTGGAGCGATTCATCACCCTCTTCAACAGCGTCTCCCAATGGGTGCAGCTGATGGTGCTGAGCAAGCCGACGGCTCAGCAAAGAGCCCAGGTCATCACCCGGTTTGTCATGGTGGCCCAGGTGAGGAGACCAGGGATGGGATGGATGGACTCCCAGATGTTCTGCATCCCTTTGCAGATGTTCCTCCGGCGTTCAGGGATGCTGAGAGACCTGCACAGTGGGCCCTTGGTGTCTGCTGGGGTTCGGTTCCAGGACCCCTTGTGGATACCAAAAAGTCCCGTTAAATACAATGGCATAGCGACATATATATCCCTTATATGATATGGCAAAATCAAGGTTTGCTTTTTGGAATGCCTATCTTTATTTTTTGGAGCATCTCCAAGCCGTGGGCGCTTGAATCCGTGGATAAGGGATCTATTGGATACAGAGATCTGACTGGTGTAAAGGGATCTGTGGATGCAGAGGTCTAAAACTGCATACATAAACAGATCAAACCCTACCATGACAAACAAATAATAACAAATCTTAACAGTGAGACATGTCATCTGATGCAGAGATTTCCAAACTTTCGGTCCTCCCAGCCCTAAGATTCTTCCTATCCTGGGGTTTTCTTGGCGAGTTTCTTCGGAGGCCATGGCCATCCTGAGGCTGAGAGTGTGTGACTTGCCCAAGGTCACCCAGTGGGTTTACACGGCTGAGCAGGGAATTGAACCCTGGTCTCAAACCACTACGCCATGCAGACAATATTCTTTTTGAATTGTGGTGTCCAGAACTGGACATGGGAGTCCAGGTGAAGTCTGACCAAAGCAGAACAGAGTGTGGTTTTATTCTGCAATTCCAGGTTGCATTAGCTGTGCTCCTGTTGACGGAGCCCAGAATTGCGTTGGCCCTTTCGGCCGCTGCATCACACCATTGGCTCATGTTTAGCTTGCGCTTTCTCTGACCTCCCTTAATGGGTCTCTCTGTGGTTTTTCTCTTGCTATTTGGCACAGTTTTCTTCTTCTCTACCACTTCTCCAAATGACTCTGAACTTGATTTTCGACGCGAGGCTTTTACCTTGCCGGCTATAAGGAGCTGTGAAGGCTAATAAGCTTGGCTGACTGGCTGGGAGGCAGCTATATAAATCAAACCCCTTTCATTTTGTCTGTCCCTGATGGGCAGTGAGAAGTTCAGGGCATCCTTTTTTCTCCCTGGGTTGCTTTCCTTCGGAAAAAGAGCTCCTCGTCGCAGCCGCTCGATAAAAATCTATTTATATATTCATAGATCAAGGCGGGATTGCAAAAAGGATATTCCTCACCAGGCAAAAGGGGGAAAAAAATAAGCAAATCAATGCAATGCCAGCAAAACCTAGCCAGCTTGAGGAAAGGCCTGCGTCCCATTTCCCCCATTCATCCTCTTTTGTTCGGAGAGATCACACACATCCTGCGATTTGCGGAGATTATTTCAGATATATAGTCTTTCAAGTTCCTAGGAGGATGCTTCTCTTTAGGATGCGTCTGAATCTTGACCCACATTTTATTCGTTCGTGGCAGAATGCAAAAAACCAAAAACGCACATGCAACAGCATGCAAATCTTCTGAACAAAAATTGCAAAGAGCATTTGTGCATTTTTCAATTTATTTATTTATTTATTTCAATTTTGGGGGGACAGGGACGGGACGGGGACTTTTTCTGGTGCAATTTTCCCAGTGATGCCAATGAGAATGAAGGTAGTTTCATGCACTTAGATGCTTATATGGGATTCAATTTATTTGCTGGTATTCTGCATTGTCTACTAAGGGAGAACCTATACGATAGAAATACGGCAGTTTGATACCACTTTTCAAGTGCCACTGCTCCATGGCAGTTAAACCGGTGCTGGACTGCTTTATTTCTGCAGAATAATAATAATAATAATAATAATAAGTATAGACACAACCATGTATGGATCTGCAAGATAAAATTGAACAGGAACATATGCGGGGACTTTTCTGGTCTTTTTAATCACACCGGATGCCCTCAAGTTACCTTCCCTGAATTGCAAATCCCAGGTTTTCACAGGATGCTACCATGGCCGTTAAAGTGAAATAATAGTGCTATAACAGTGTAGTGTGATAGCCACAATAAATAAAGGTGGGTTAATGTGCCTATCCAGTAAAACCATGAATTTGTGGCCAAGGGAGTGTACTTTCTTCTGCTGTGTCTTTTTTCTTGCCACCATCACTCTGCTTTGCTCTCCCCATCGCCCATGGCACAGGGTTGGACTGGATGACCCTTGGGGGTCCCGTCCAACTCTGTGAACTGACTACTATGCTTACAGAGGCTGCTCCAGCTGCAGAACTTCAACACATTGATGGCCGTCGTAGGCGGTCTCGGCCACAGCTCCATCTCCCGCCTCAAGGAGACCCACAGTTTCGTGAGCCCGGAGACCACCAAGGTAGGGGATGCTTGGATACGGGATTGGATTTTATTAGAATCAGAAGAACTTTTAGAATTGGAGGGAGAGGGTTTGTGTTATGGATGGCATGCCTATTTAGGCTATGAGAAAACCAAAGTAAATAAAACATTGTGTTAATAATCATTGTGTTAGGGGACCCTTGCTTAAAATCTGGAATAAATACAAAGAAAGATTCATGCCACAATTTCCTCCCTGGTTCTCTCCATATGAAGCAATTCATAGAAGAGAAATGGGACATACAACGCCATGGATAACATATAAAACCTTAATAGATAAAGAAAAGGAAGGTGATTTTAAAATGAAATTGCAACTTGAATTAATTGAAGAAGGTTTTTATCTCGATTGGTTTAAATATAGTAAATTAAAAAAAATCCTGATTATTGACTGACTTTATTGCGCAGAGGAGGGGTAAGCCTCCCTATACCGGGAGGAAAGCAGGATACAAATTAATAATAGTAATAATAATAATAATAATAATAATAGAAGCAGAATAAAATTTTAAATATGAAAAATAGAATATGTTTAAACGTACAAATGTAATAAATATATTTTTAATTTAAACTCAAAATATAAAATTTTCAGTATGAAAAATACCATGATGTATAGTATACGTTAAAATATAAAAAATTTAAAATATTTTTAAAATTTTAAAAATTGGCTTGCAATAGAAGAATAAAATTTTAAATATGAAAAATAGAATATGTTTAAACGTACAAATGTAATAAATATATTTTTAATTTAAACAAAAATATAAAATTTTCAATATGAAAAATACCATGAGTAATAGTGTACGTTATAATATAAAAAATTAAAATAGTTTTAAAATTTTAAAAATTGGCTTCCAGTAGCAGAATAAAATTTTAAATATGAAAAATAGAATATGTTTAAATGTACAAATGTAATAAATATATTTTTAATTTAAACTCAAAATATAAAATTTTCAGTATGAAAAATACCATGATGTATAGTATACGTTAAAATATAAAAAATTTAAAATAGTTTTAAAATTTTAAAAATTGGCTTCCAGTAGCAGAATAAAATTTTAAATATGAAAAATAGAATATGTTTAAATGTACAAATGTAATAAATATATTTTTAATTTAAACTAAAAATATAAAATTTTCAGTATGAAAAATACCATGATGTATAGTATACGTTAAAATATAAAAAATTTAAAATAGTTTTAAAATTTTAAAAATTGGCTTGCAGTAGAAGAATAAAATTTTAAATATGAAAAATAGAATATGTTTAAACGTACAAATGTAATAAATGTATTTTTAATTTAAATTAAAAATATAAAATTTTCAATATAAAAATACCATGAGTAATAGTGTACGTTACAATATAAAAAATTAAAATAGTTTTAAAATTTTAAAAATTGGCTTGCAGTAGCAGAATAAAATTTTAAATATGAAAAATAGAATATGTTTAAATGTACAAATGTAATAAATATATTTTTAATTTAAACTAAAAATATAAAATTTTCAGTATGAAAAATACCATGATGTATAGTATACGTTAAAATATAAAAAATTTAAAATAGTTTAAAAATTTAAAAAATTGGCTTGCAGTAGCAGAATAAAATTTTAAATATGAAAAATAGAATATGTTTAAACGTACAATTGTAATAAATGTATTTTTAATTTAAACTAAAAATATAAAATTTTCAATATAAAAATACCATGAGTAATAGTGTACGTTACAATATAAAAAATTAAAATAGTTTTAAAATTTTAAAAATTGGCTTGCAGTAGCAGAATAAAATTTTAAATATGAAAAATAGAATATGTTTAAATGTACAAATATAATAAATATATTTTTAATTTAAACTAAAAATATAAAATTTTCAGTATGAAAAATACCATGATGTATAGTATACGTTAAAATATAAAAAATTTAAAATAGTTTTAAAATTTTTAAAATTGGCTTGCAGTAGAAGAATAAAATTTTAAATATGAAAAATAGAATATGTTTAAACGTACAAATGTAATAAATATATTATTAATTTAAAGTAAAAATATAAAATTTTCATTATGAAAAATACCCTGAGTAAAAGTATACGTTAAAATATAAAAAATTTAAAATATTAAAAAATTTTTAAAAAATTGGCTTGCAGTAGCAGAATAAAATTTTAAATATGAAAAATAGAATATGTTTAAATGTACAAATGTAATAAATATATTTTTAATTTAAACTCAAAATATAAAATTTTCAGTATGAAAAATACCATGATGTATAGTATACGTTAAAATATAAAAAATTTAAAATAGTTTTAAAATTTTTAAAATTGGCTTGCAGTAGAAGAATAAAATTTTAAATATGAAAAATAGAATAAGTTTAAACGTACAAATGTAATAAATATATTTTTAATTTAAACTAAAAATATAAAATTTTCAATATAAAAATACCATGAGTAATAGTGTACGTTACAATATAAAAAATTAAAATAGTTTTAAAATTTTAAAAATTGGCTTGCAGTAGCAGAATAAAATTTTAAATATGAAAAATAGAATATGTTTAAATGTACAAATGTAATAAATATATTATTAATTTAAACTAAAAATATAAAATTTTCAATATGAAAAATACCATGAGGTATAGTATAGGTTAAAATATAAAAAATTTAAAATAGTTTAAAAATTTTAAAAATTGGCTTGCAGTAGCAGAATAAAATTTTAAATATGAAAAATAGAATATGTTTAAACGTACAAATGTAATAAATATATTTTTAATTTAAACTAAAAATATAAAATTTTCAATATAAAAAAACCATGAGTAAAAGTGTACGTTAAAATATAAAAAATTTAAAATAGTTTTAAAATTTTAAAAATTGGCTTGCAGTAGAAGAATAAAATTTTAAATATGAAAAATAGAATATGTTTAAACGTACAAATGTAATAAATATATTATTAATTTAAAGTAAAAATATAAAATTTTCATTATGAAAAATACCCTGAGTAAAAGTATACGTTATAATATAAAAAATTAAAATAGTTTTAAAATTTTAAAAATTGGCTTGCAGTAGCAGAATAAAATTTTAAATATGAAAAATAGAATATATTTAAACGTACAAATGTAATAAATATATTATTAATTTAAAGTAAAAATATAAAATTTTCATTATGAAAAATACCCTGAGTAAAAGTATACGTTAAAATATAAAAAATTTAAAATATTAAAAGAAATTTAAAAATTGGCTTGCAGTAGCAGAATAAAATTTTAAATATGAAAAATAGAATATGTTTAAATGTACAAATGTAATAAATGTATTTTTAATTTAAACTAAAAATATAAAATTTTCAATATAAAAATACCATGAGGTATAGTATACGTTAAAATATAAAAAATTTAAAATAGTTTAAAAATTTAAAAAATTGGCTTGCAGTAGCAGAATAAAATTTTAAATATGAAAAATAGAATATGTTTAAATGTACAAATGTAATAAATATATTTTTAATTTAAACTAAAAATATAAAATTTTCAGAATGAAAAATACCATGATGTATAGTATACGTTAAAATATAAAAAATTTAAAATAGTTTTAAAATTTTAAAAATTGGCTTGCAGTAGAAGAATAAAATTTTAAATATGAAAAATAGAATATGTTTAAACGTACAAATGTAATAAATGTATTTTTAATTTAAACTAAAAATATAAAATTTTCAATATAAAAATACCATGAGTAATAGTGTACGTTATAATATATAAAATTTAAAATAGTTTAAAAATTTTAAAAATTGGCTTGCAGTAGAAGAATAAAATTTTAAATATAAAAAATAGAATATGTTTAAATGTACAAATGTAATAAATATATTTTTAATTTAAACTAAAAATATAAAACTTTCAATATGAAAAATACCATGATATATAGTATACGTTATAATATAAAAAAATTAAAATATTTTTAAAATTTTAAAAATTGGCTTGCAGTAGCAAAATAAAATTTTAAATATGAAAAATAGAATATGTTTAAATGTACAAATGTAATAAATATATTTTTAATTTAAACTAAAAATATAAAATTTTCAGTATGAAAAATACCATGATATATAGTATACGTTATAATATAAAAAATTAAAATAGTTTAAAAATTTTAAAAATTGGCTTGCAGTAGAAGAATAAAATTTTAAATATAAAAAATAGAATATGTTTAAATGTACAAATGTAATAAATATATTTTTAATTTAAACTAAAAATATAAAACTTTCAATATGAAAAATACCATGATATATAGTATACGTTATAATATAAAAAAATTAAAATATTTTTAAAATTTTAAAAATTGGCTTGCAGTAGCAAAATAAAATTTTAAATATGAAAAATAGAATATGTTTAAATGTACAAATGTAATAAATATATTTTTAATTTAAACTAAAAATATAAAATTTTCAGTATGAAAAATACCATGATATATAGTATACGTTATAATATAAAAAATTAAAATAGTTTTAAAATTTTAAAAATTGGCTTGCAATAGCAGAACAAAATTTTAAATATGAAAAATAGAATATGTTTAAATGTACAAATGTAATAAATGTATTTTTAATTTAAACTAAAAATATAAAATTTTCAATATGAAAAATACCATGAGGTATAGTATACGTTAAAATATAAAAAATTTAAAATAGTTTAAAAATTTAAAAAATTGGCTTGCAGTAGCAGAATAAAATTTTAAATATGAAAAATAGAATATGTTTAAATGCACAAATGTAATAAATATATTTTTAATTTAAACTAAAAATATAAAATTTTCAATATAAAAATACCATGAGTAATAGTGTACGTTATAATATAAAAAATTAAAACTGTGGAATGGCCTGCCGGAGGAGATCCGTCAAGTGACATCACTTGACAGCTTCAAGAAGGCTGTCAAGACGGATCTCTTCCGGCAGGCCTTCCCGGAATAACTACCGGCTCATGGCCTTACTCCCTTTTGAGGATCCTCCCCCCTTCTATGGCTTTTTACGACCTTCTATGACCTCCATGATTAGGTCCTATGAGCCAGTATATTTACTCTTGCCTGCCTTTTTTTGTATGGTTTGTATTTGATTTTATGGAGGTTTTTACCTCCTTTATAATTTGTTTTAATTCTAAGTGGTTTAATAACTTTTTAAGGGGGGGAGGGGGAAATTGTTCTTAAATTGTTATGTGATGGATTTTTATGATGTAAGCCGCCCCGATTGTTCTCAGAGGGGCGAGGTATTAAATAAAAATTATTATTATTATTATTATTATTATAAAATATTTTTAAAATTTTAAAAATTGGCTTGCAGTAGAAGAATAAAATTTTAAATATGAAAAATAGAATATGTTTAAATGTACAAATGTAATAAATATATTTTTAATTTAAACTAAAAATATAAAATTTTCAATATAAAAATACCATGAGTAAAAGTGTATGTTATAATATAAAAAATTAAAATAGTTTTAAAATTTTAAAAATTGGCTTGCAGTAGCAGAATAAAATTTTAAATATGAAAAATAGAATATATTTAAACGTACAAATGTAATAAATATATTATTAAATTAAACTAAAAATATAAAATTTTCAATATAAAAATACCATGAGTAAAAGTGTACGTTAAAATATAAAAAAATTAAAATAGTTTTAAAATTTTTAAAATTGGGCTGCAGTAGAAGAATAAAATTTTAAATATGAAAAATAGAATATGTTTAAACGTACAAATGTAATAAATATATTATTAATTTAAAGTAAAAATATAAAATTTTCATTATGAAAAATACCCTGAGTAATAATGTACGTTATAATATAAAAAATTAAAATAGTTTTAAAATTTTAAAAATTGGCTTGCAGTAGCAGAATAAAATTTTAAATATGAAAAATAGAATATATGTAAACGTACAAATGTAATAAATATATTTTTAATTTAAACTAAAAATATAATATTTTCAATATAAAAATACCATGAGTAATAGTCTACGTTATAATATAAAAAATTAAAATATTTTTAAAATTTTAAAAATTGGCTTGCAGTAGCAGAATAAAATTTTAAATATGAAAAATAGAATATGTTTAAATGTACAAATGTAATAAATATATTATTAATTTAAACTAAAAATATAATATTTTCAATATAAAAATACCATGAGTAAAAGTGTACGTTATAATATAAAAAATTTAAAATAGTTTTAAAATTTTTAAAATTGGCTTGCAGTAGAAGAATAAAATTTTAAATATGAAAAATAGACTATGTTTAAATGTACAAATGTAATAAATATATTATTAATTTAAAGTAAAAATATAAAATTTTCATTATGAAAAATACCCTGAGTAATAGTGTACGTTATAATATAAAAAATTAAAATATTTTTAAAATTTTAAAAATTGGCTTGCAGTAGCAGAATAAAATTTTAAATATGAAAAATAGAATATGTTTAAATGTACAAATGTAATAAATATATTTTTAATTTAAACTAAAAATATAAAATTTTCAATATAAAAATACCATGAGTAAAAGTGTATGTTATAATATAAAAAATTAAAATATTTTTAAAATTTTAAAAATTGGCTTGCAGTAGAAGAACAAAATTTTAAATATGAAAAATAGAATATGTTTAAACGTACAAATGTAATAAATGTATTTTTAATTTAAACTAAAAATATAAAATTTTCAATATAAAAATACCATGAGTAATAGTGTACGTTATAATATAAAAAATTAAAATATTTTTAAAATTTTAAAAATTGGCTTGCAGTAGAAGAATAAAATTTTAAATATAAAAAATAGAATATGTTTAAATGTACAAATGTAATAAATATATTTTTAATTTAAACTAAAAATATAAAACTTTCAATATGAAAAATACCATGAGGTATAGTATACGTTAAAATATAAAAAATTTAAAATAGTTTAAAAATTTAAAAAATTGGCTTGCAGTAGCAGAATAAAATTTTAAATATGAAAAATAGAATATGTTTAAATGTACAAATGTAATAAATATATTTTTAATTTAAACTAAAAATATAAAATTTTCAGAATGAAAAATACCATGATGTATAGTATACGTTAAAATATAAAAAATTTAAAATAGTTTTAAAATTTTAAAAATTGGCTTGCAGTAGAAGAATAAAATTTTAAATATGAAAAATAGAATATGTTTAAACGTACAAATGTAATAAATGTATTTTTAATTTAAACTAAAAATATAAAATTTTCAATATAAAAATACCATGAGTAATAGTGTACGTTATAATATATAAAATTTAAAATAGTTTAAAAATTTTAAAAATTGGCTTGCAGTAGAAGAATAAAATTTTAAATATAAAAAATAGAATATGTTTAAATGTACAAATGTAATAAATATATTTTTAATTTAAACTAAAAATATAAAACTTTCAATATGAAAAATACCATGATATATAGTATACGTTATAATATAAAAAAATTAAAATATTTTTAAAATTTTAAAAATTGGCTTGCAGTAGCAAAATAAAATTTTAAATATGAAAAATAGAATATGTTTAAATGTACAAATGTAATAAATATATTTTTAATTTAAACTAAAAATATAAAATTTTCAGTATGAAAAATACCATGATATATAGTATACGTTATAATATAAAAAATTAAAATAGTTTAAAAATTTTAAAAATTGGCTTGCAGTAGAAGAATAAAATTTTAAATATAAAAAATAGAATATGTTTAAATGTACAAATGTAATAAATATATTTTTAATTTAAACTAAAAATATAAAACTTTCAATATGAAAAATACCATGATATATAGTATACGTTATAATATAAAAAAATTAAAATATTTTTAAAATTTTAAAAATTGGCTTGCAGTAGCAAAATAAAATTTTAAATATGAAAAATAGAATATGTTTAAATGTACAAATGTAATAAATATATTTTTAATTTAAACTAAAAATATAAAATTTTCAGTATGAAAAATACCATGATATATAGTATACGTTATAATATAAAAAATTAAAATAGTTTTAAAATTTTAAAAATTGGCTTGCAATAGCAGAACAAAATTTTAAATATGAAAAATAGAATATGTTTAAATGTACAAATGTAATAAATGTATTTTTAATTTAAACTAAAAATATAAAATTTTCAATATGAAAAATACCATGAGGTATAGTATACGTTAAAATATAAAAAATTTAAAATAGTTTAAAAATTTAAAAAATTGGCTTGCAGTAGCAGAATAAAATTTTAAATATGAAAAATAGAATATGTTTAAATGCACAAATGTAATAAATATATTTTTAATTTAAACTAAAAATATAAAATTTTCAATATAAAAATACCATGAGTAATAGTGTACGTTATAATATAAAAAATTAAAACTGTGGAATGGCCTGCCGGAGGAGATCCGTCAAGTGACATCACTTGACAGCTTCAAGAAGGCTGTCAAGACGGATCTCTTCCGGCAGGCCTTCCCAGAATAACTACCGGCTCATGGCCTTACTCCCTTTTGAGGATCCTCCCCCCTTCTATGGCTTTTTACGACCTTCTATGACCTCCATGATTAGGTCCTATGAGCCAGTATATTTACTCTTGCCTGCCTTTTTTTGTATGGTTTGTATTTGATTTTATGGAGGTTTTTACCTCCTTTATAATTTGTTTTAATTCTAAGTGGTTTAATAACTTTTTAAGGGGGGGAGGGGGAAATTGTTCTTAAATTGTTATGTGATGGATTTTTATGATGTAAGCCGCCCCGATTGTTCTCAGAGGGGCGAGGTATTAAATAAAAATTATTATTATTATTATTATTATTATAAAATATTTTTAAAATTTTAAAAATTGGCTTGCAGTAGAAGAATAAAATTTTAAATATGAAAAATAGAATATGTTTAAATGTACAAATGTAATAAATATATTTTTAATTTAAACTAAAAATATAAAATTTTCAATATAAAAATACCATGAGTAAAAGTGTATGTTATAATATAAAAAATTAAAATAGTTTTAAAATTTTAAAAATTGGCTTGCAGTAGCAGAATAAAATTTTAAATATGAAAAATAGAATATGTTTAAACGTACAAATGTAATAAATATATTATTAAATTAAACTAAAAATATAAAATTTTCAATATAAAAATACCATGAGTAAAAGTGTACGTTAAAATATAAAAAAATTAAAATAGTTTTAAAATTTTTAAAATTGGGCTGCAGTAGAAGAATAAAATTTTAAATATGAAAAATAGAATATGTTTAAACGTACAAATGTAATAAATATATTATTAATTTAAAGTAAAAATATAAAATTTTCATTATGAAAAATACCCTGAGTAAAAGTATACGTTAAAATATAAAAAAATTAAAATATTGAAAAAATTTAAAAATTGGCTTGCAGTAGCAGAATAAAATTTTAAATATGAAAAATAGAATATGTTTAAATGTACAAATGTAATAAATATATTTTTAATTTAAACTAAAAATATAAAATTTTCAATATAAAAATACCATGAGTAAAAGTGTATGTTATAATATAAAAAATTAAAATAGTTTTAAAATTTTAAAAATTGGCTAGCAGTAGCAGAACAAAATTTTAAATATGAAAAATAGAATATGTTTAAATGTACAAATGTAATAAATATATTATTAATTTAAACTAAAACTATAAAATTTTCAATATGAAAAATACCATGAGTAATAATGTACGTTATAATATAAAAAATTAAAATAGTTTTAAAATTTTAAAAATTGGCTTGCAGTAGCAGAATAAAATTTTAAATATGAAAAATAGAATATGTTTAAACGTACAAATGTAATAAATATATTATTAATTTAAACTAAAAATATAATATTTTCAATATAAAAATACCATGAGTAAAAGTGTACGTTAAAATATAAAAAATTTAAAATAGTTTTAAAATTTTTAAAATTGGCTTGCAGTAGAAGAATAAAATTTTAAATATGAAAAATAGAATATGTTTAAATGTACAAATGTAATAAATATATTATTAATTTAAAGTAAAAATATAAAATTTTCATTATGAAAAATACCCTGAGTAATAGTGTACGTTATAATATAAAAAATTAAAATATTTTTAAAATTTTAAAAATTGGCTTGCAGTAGCAGAATAAAATTTTAAATATGAAAAATAGAATATGTTTAAATGTACAAATGTAATAAATATATTTTTAATTTAAACTAAAAATATAAAAATTTCAATATAAAAATACCATGAGTAAAAGTGTACGTTAAAATATAAAAAATTTAAAATAGTTTTAAAATTTTTAAAATTGGCTAGCAGTAGCAGAATAAAATTTTAAATATGAAAAATAGAATATGTTTAAATGTACAAATGTAATAAATATATTATTAATTTAAAGTAAAAATAAAAAATTTGCAATATAAAAATACCATGATGTATAGTATACGTTAAAATATAAAAAATTTAAAATAGTTTTAAAATTTTAAAAATTGGCTTGCAGTAGAAGAATAAAATTTTAAATATGAAAAATAGAATATGTTTAAACGTACAAATGTAATAAATATATTTTTAATTTAAACTAAAAATATAAAATTTTCAATATAAAAATACCATGAGTAAAAGTGTATGTTATAATATAAAAAATTAAAATAGTTTTAAAATTTTAAAAATTGGCTTGCAGTAGAAGAACAAAATTTTAAATATGAAAAATAGAATATGTTTAAACGTACAAATGTAATAAATGTATTTTTAATTTAAACTAAAAATATAATATTTTCAATATAAAAATACCATGAGTAATAGTGTACGTCATAATATAAAAAATTAAAATAGTTTTAAAATTTTAAAAATTGGCTTGCAGTAGAAGAATAAAATTTTAAATATAAAAAAATAGAATATGTTTAAATGTACAAATGTAATAAATATATTTTTAATTTAAACTAAAAATATAAAACTTTCAATATGAAAAATACCATGAGGTATAGTATACGTTAAAATATAAAAAATTTAAAATAGTTTAAAAATTTAAAAAATTGGCTTGCAGTAGCAGAATAAAATTTTAAATATGAAAAATAGAATATGTTTAAATGCACAAATGTAATAAATATATTTTTAATTTAAACTAAAAATATAAAATTTTCAATATAAAAATACCATGAGTAATAGTGTACGTTATAATATAAAAAATTAAAACTGTGGAATGGCCTGCCGGAGGAGATCCGTCAAGTGACATCACTTGACAGCTTCAAGAAGGCTGTCAAGACGGATCTCTTCCGGCAGGCCTTCCCGGAATAACTACCGGCTCATGGCCTTACTCCCTTTTGAGGATCCTCCCCCCTTCTATGGCTTTTTACGACCTTCTATGACCTCCATGATTAGGTCCTATGAGCCAGTATATTTACTCTTGCCTGCCTTTTTTTGTATGGTTTGTATTTGATTTTATGGAGGTTTTTACCTCCTTTATAATTTGTTTTAATTCTAAGTGGTTTAATAACTTTTTAAGGGGGGGAGGGGGAAATTGTTCTTAAATTGTTATGTGATGGATTTTTATGATGTAAGCCGCCCCGATTGTTCTCAGAGGGGCGAGGTATTAAATAAAAATTATTATTATTATTATTATTATTATTATAAAATATTTTTAAAATTTTAAAAATTGGCTTGCAGTAGAAGAATAAAATTTTAAATATGAAAAATAGAATATGTTTAAATGTACAAATGTAATAAATATATTTTTAATTTAAACTAAAAATATAAAATTTTCAATATAAAAATACCATGAGTAAAAGTGTATGTTATAATATAAAAAATTTAAATAGTTTTAAAATTTTAAAAATTGGCTTGCAGTAGCAGAATAAAATTTTAAATATGAAAAATAGAATATATTTAAACGTACAAATGTAATAAATATATTATTAAATTAAACTAAAAATATAAAATTTTCAATATAAAAATACCATGAGTAAAAGTGTACGTTAAAATATAAAAAAATTAAAATAGTTTTAAAATTTTTAAAATTGGGCTGCAGTAGAAGAATAAAATTTTAAATATGAAAAATAGAATATGTTTAAACGTACAAATGTAATAAATATATTATTAATTTAAAGTAAAAATATAAAATTTTCATTATGAAAAATACCCTGAGTAAAAGTATACGTTAAAATATAAAAAAATTAAAATATTGAAAAAATTTAAAAATTGGCTTGCAGTAGCAGAATAAAATTTTAAATATGAAAAATAGAATATGTTTAAATGTACAAATGTAATAAATATATTTTTAATTTAAACTAAAAATATAAAATTTTCAGTATGAAAAATACCATGATGTATAGTATACGTTAAAATATAAAAAATTTAAAATAGTTTTAAAATTTAAAAAATTGGCTTGCAGTAGAAGAATAAAATTTTAAATATGAAAAATAGAATATGTTTAAATGTACAAATGTAATAAATATATTTTTAATTTAAACTAAAAATATAAAATTTTCAATATAAAAATACCATGAGTAAAAGTGTATGTTATAATATAAAAAATTAAAATAGTTTTAAAATTTTAAAAATTGGCTAGCAGTAGCAACACAAAATTTTAAATATGAAAAATAGAATATGTTTAAACGTACAAATGTAATAAATATATTATTAATTTAAACTAAAACTATAAAATTTTCAATATGAAAAATACCATGAGTAATAATGTACGTTATAAAAAATTAAAATAGTTTTAAAATTTTAAAAATTGGCTTGCAGTAGCAGAATAAAATTTTAAATATGAAAAATAGAATATGTTTAAACGTACAAATGTAATAAATATATTATTAATTTAAACTAAAAATATAATATTTTCAATATAAAAATACCATGAGTAAAAGTGTACGTTAAAATATAAAAAATTTAAAATAGTTTTAAAATTTTAAAAATTGGCTTGCAGTAGAAGAATAAAATTTTAAATATGAAAAATAGAATATGTTTAAATGTACAAATGTAATAAATATATTATTAATTTAAAGTAAAAATATAAAATTTTCATTATGAAAAATACCCTGAGTAATAGTGTATGTTATAATATAAAAAATTAAAATATTTTTAAAATTTTAAAAATTGGCTTGCAGTAGCAGAATAAAATTTTAAATATGAAAAATAGAATATGTTTAAATGTACAAATGTAATAAATATATTTTTAATTTAAACTAAAAATATAAAATTTTCAATATAAAAATACCATGAGTAAAAGTGTATGTTATAATATAAAAAATTAAAATATTTTTAAAATTTTAAAAATTGGCTTGCAGTAGAAGAACAAAATTTTAAATATGAAAAATAGAATATGTTTAAACGTACAAATGTAATAAATGTATTTTTAATTTAAACTAAAAATATAAAATTTTCAATATAAAAATACCATGAGTAATAGTGTACGTTATAATATAAAAAATTAAAATATTTTTAAAATTTTAAAAATTGGCTTGCAGTAGAAGAATAAAATTTTAAATATAAAAAATAGAATATGTTTAAATGTACAAATGTAATAAATATATTTTTAATTTAAACTAAAAATATAAAACTTTCAATATGAAAAATACCATGAGGTATAGTATACGTTAAAATATAAAAAATTTAAAATAGTTTAAAAATTTAAAAAATTGGCTTGCAGTAGCAGAATAAAATTTTAAATATGAAAAATAGAATATGTTTAAATGTACAAATGTAATAAATATATTTTTAATTTAAACTAAAAATATAAAATTTTCAGAATGAAAAATACCATGATGTATAGTATACGTTAAAATATAAAAAATTTAAAATAGTTTTAAAATTTTAAAAATTGGCTTGCAGTAGAAGAATAAAATTTTAAATATGAAAAATAGAATATGTTTAAACGTACAAATGTAATAAATGTATTTTTAATTTAAACTAAAAATATAAAATTTTCAATATAAAAATACCATGAGTAATAGTGTACGTTATAATATAAAAAATTTAAAATAGTTTAAAAATTTTAAAAATTGGCTTGCAGTAGAAGAATAAAATTTTAAATATAAAAAATAGAATATGTTTAAATGTACAAATGTAATAAATATATTTTTAATTTAAACTAAAAATATAAAATTTTCAGTATGAAAAATACCATGATATATAGTATACGTTATAATATAAAAAATTAAAATAGTTTTAAAATTTTAAAAATTGGCTTGCAATAGCAGAACAAAATTTTAAATATGAAAAATAGAATATGTTTAAATGTACAAATGTAATAAATGTATTTTTAATTTAAACTAAAAATATAAAATTTTCAATATGAAAAATACCATGAGGTATAGTATACGTTAAAATATAAAAAATTTAAAATAGTTTAAAAATTTAAAAAATTGGCTTGCAGTAGCAGAATAAAATTTTAAATATGAAAAATAGAATATGTTTAAATGCACAAATGTAATAAATATATTTTTAATTTAAACTAAAAATATAAAATTTTCAATATAAAAATACCATGAGTAATAGTGTACGTTATAATATAAAAAATTAAAACTGTGGAATGGCCTGCCGGAGGAGATCCGTCAAGTGACATCACTTGACAGCTTCAAGAAGGCTGTCAAGACGGATCTCTTCCGGCAGGCCTTCCCAGAATAACTACCGGCTCATGGCCTTACTCCCTTTTGAGGATCCTCCCCCCTTCTATGGCTTTTTACGACCTTCTATGACCTCCATGATTAGGTCCTATGAGCCAGTATATTTACTCTTGCCTGCCTTTTTTTGTATGGTTTGTATTTGATTTTATGGAGGTTTTTACCTCCTTTATAATTTGTTTTAATTCTAAGTGGTTTAATAACTTTTTAAGGGGGGGAGGGGGAAATTGTTCTTAAATTGTTATGTGATGGATTTTTATGATGTAAGCCGCCCCGATTGTTCTCAGAGGGGCGAGGTATTAAATAAAAATTATTATTATTATTATTATTATTATAAAATATTTTTAAAATTTTAAAAATTGGCTTGCAGTAGAAGAATAAAATTTTAAATATGAAAAATAGAATATGTTTAAATGTACAAATGTAATAAATATATTTTTAATTTAAACTAAAAATATAAAATTTTCAGTATGAAAAATACCATGATGTATAGTATACGTTAAAATATAAAAAATTTAAAATAGTTTTAAAATTTTAAAAATTGGCTTGCAGTAGAAGAATAAAATTTTAAATATAAAAAATAGAATATGTTTAAACGTACTAATGTAATAAATATATTATTAATTTAAACTAAAAATGTAATATTTTCAATATAAAAATACCATGAGTAATAGTCTACGTTATAAAAATTAAAATTTTTAATTTTACGTTTAAAAATTAAAATATTTTTAAAATTTTAAAAGTTGGCTTGCAGTAGAAGAATAAAATTTTAAATATGAAAAATAGAATATGTTTAAACGTACAAATGTAATAAATATATTATTAATTTAAACTAAAATTATAAAATTTTCAATATGAAAAATACCATGAGTAATAATGTACGTTATAATATAAAAAATTAAAATAGTGTTAAAATTTTAAAAATTGGCTTGCAGTAGCAGAATAAAATTTTAAATATGAAAAATAGAATATATTTAAACGTACAAATGTAATAAATATATTATTAATTTAAACTAAAAATATAAAATTTTCAATATAAAAATACCATGAGTAAAAGTGTACGTTAAAATATAAAAAATTTAAAATAGTTTTAAAAATTTTAAAATTGGCTTGCAGTAGAAGAATAAAATTTTAAATATGAAAAATAGAATATGTTTAAATGTACAAATGTAATAAATATATTTTTAATTTAAACTAAAAATATAAAACTTTCAATATGAAAAATACCATGAGGTATAGTATACGTTATAATATAAAAAAATTAAAATATTTTTAAAATTTTAAAAATTGGCTTGCAGTAGCAAAATAAAATTTTAAATATGAAAAATAGAATATGTTTAAATGTACAAATGTAATAAATATATTTTTAATTTAAACTAAAAATATAAAATTTTCAATATAAAAATACCATGAGTAAAAGTGTATGTTATAATATAAAAAATTAAAATAGTTTTAAAATTTTAAAAATTGGCTAGCAGTAGCCGAACAAAATTTTAAATATGAAAAATAGAATATGTTTAAACGTACAAATGTAATAAATATATTATTAATTTAAACTAAAACTATAAAATTTTCAATATGAAAAATACCATGAGTAATAGTGTACGTTATAATATAAAAAATTAAAATATTTTTAAAATTTTTAAAATTGGCTTGCAGTAGAAGAATAAAATTTTAAATATGAAAAATAGAATATGTTTAAACGTACAAATGTAATAAATATATTATTAATTTAAAGTAAAAATATAAAATTTTCATTATGAAAAATACCCTGAGTAAAAGTATACGTTAAAATATAAAAAATTTAAAATATTTAAAAAAATTTAAAAATTGGCTTGCAGTAGCAGAATAACATTTTAAATATGAAAAATAGAATATGTTTAAATGTACAAATGTAATAAATATATTTTTAATTTAAACTAAAAATATAAAATTTTCAGTATGAAAAATACCATGATGTATAGTATACGTTAAAATATAAAAAATTTAAAATAGTTTTAAAAATTTAAAAATTGGCTTGCAGTAGAAGAATAAAATTTTAAATATGAAAAATAGAATATGTTTAAACGTACAAATGTAATAAATGTATTTTTAATTTAAACTAAAAATATAAAATTTTCAATATAAAAATACCATGAGTAATAGTGTACGTTATAATATAAAAAATTAAAATATTTTTAAAATTTTAAAAATTAGCTTGCAGTAGAAGAATAAAATTTTAAATATGAAAAATAGAATATGTTTAAATGTACAAATGTAATAAATATATTTTTAATTTAAACTAAAAATTTAAAACTTTCAATATGAAAAATACCATGGTGTATAGTATACATTATAATATAAAATATTAAAATATTTTTAACATTTTAAAAATTGGCTTGCAGTAGCAAAATAAAATTTTAAATATGAAAAATAGAATATGTTTAAATATACAAATATAATAAATATATTTTTAATTTAAACTAAAAATATAAAATTTTCATTATGAAAAATACCCTGAGTAATAGTGTATGTTATAATATAAAAAATTAAAATATTTTTAAAATTTTAAAAATTGGCTTGCAGTAGCAGAATAAAATTTTAAATATGAAAAATAGAATATGTTTAAATGTACAAATGTAATAAATATATTTTTAATTTAAACTAAAAATATAAAATTTTCAATATAAAAATACCATGAGTAAAAGTGTATGTTATAATATAAAAAATTAAAATATTTTTAAAATTTTAAAAATTGGCTTGCAGTAGAAGAACAAAATTTTAAATATGAAAAATAGAATATGTTTAAACGTACAAATGTAATAAATATATTTTTAATTTAAACTAAAAATATAAAATTTTCAATATAAAAATACCATGAGTAATAGTGTACGTTATAATATAAAAAATTAAAATATTTTTAAAATTTTAAAAATTGGCTTGCAGTAGAAGAATAAAATTTTAAATATAAAAAATAGAATATGTTTAAATGTACAAATGTAATAAATATATTTTTAATTTAAACTAAAAATATAAAACTTTCAATATGAAAAATACCATGAGGTATAGTATACGTTAAAATATAAAAAATTTAAAATAGTTTAAAAATTTAAAAAATTGGCTTGCAGTAGCAGAATAAAATTTTAAATATGAAAAATAGAATATGTTTAAATGTACAAATGTAATAAATATATTTTTAATTTAAACTAAAAATATAAAATTTTCAGTATGAAAAATACCATGATGTATAGTATACGTTAAAATATAAAAAATTTAAAATAGTTTTAAAAATTTAAAAATTGGCTTGCAGTAGAAGAATAAAATTTTAAATATGAAAAATAGAATATGTTTAAACGTACAAATGTAATAAATGTATTTTTAATTTAAACTAAAAATATAAAATTTTCAATATAAAAATACCATGAGTAATAGTGTACGTTATAATATAAAAAATTAAAATATTTTTAAAATTTTAAAAATTAGCTTGCAGTAGAAGAATAAAATTTTAAATATGAAAAATAGAATATGTTTAAATGTACAAATGTAATAAATATATTTTTAATTTAAACTAAAAATTTAAAACTTTCAATATGAAAAATACCATGGTGTATAGTATACATTATAATATAAAATATTAAAATATTTTTAACATTTTAAAAATTGGCTTGCAGTAGCAAAATAAAATTTTAAATATGAAAAATAGAATATGTTTAAATATACAAATATAATAAATATATTTTTAATTTAAACTAAAAATATAAAATTTTCAATATAAAAATACCCTGAGTAATAGTGTATGTTATAATATAAAAAATTAAAATATTTTTAAAATTTTAAAAATTGGCTTGCAGTAGCAGAATAAAATTTTAAATATGAAAAATAGAATATGTTTAAACGTACAAATGTAATAAATATATTTTTAATTTAAACTAAAAATATAAAATTTTCAATATAAAAATACCATGAGTAAAAGTGTATGTTATAATATAAAAAATTAAAATATTTTTAAAATTTTAAAAATTGGCTTGCAGTAGAAGAACAAAATTTTAAATATGAAAAATAGAATATGTTTAAACGTACAAATGTAATAAATGTATTTTTAATTTAAACTAAAAATATAAAATTTTCAATATAAAAATACCATGAGTAATAGTGTACGTTATAATATAAAAAATTAAAATATTTTTAAAATTTTAAAAATTGGCTTGCAGTAGAAGAATAAAATTTTAAATATAAAAAATAGAATATGTTTAAATGTACAAATGTAATAAATATATTTTTAATTTAAACTAAAAATATAAAACTTTCAATATGAAAAATACCATGAGGTATAGTATACGTTAAAATTTAAAAAATTTAAAATAGTTTAAAAATTTAAAAAATTGGCTTGCAGTAGCAGAATAAAATTTTAAATATGAAAAATAGAATATGTTTAAATGTACAAATGTAATAAATATATTTTTAATTTAAACTAAAAATATAAAATTTTCAGAATGAAAAATACCATGATGTATAGTATACGTTAAAATATAAAAAATTTAAAATAGTTTTAAAATTTTAAAAATTGGCTTGCAGTAGAAGAATAAAATTTTAAATATGAAAAATAGAATATGTTTAAACGTACAAATGTAATAAATGTATTTTTAATTTAAACTAAAAATATAAAATTTTCAATATAAAAATACCATGAGTAATAGTGTACGTTATAATATAAAAAATTTAAAATAGTTTAAAAATTTTAAAAATTGGCTTGCAGTAGAAGAATAAAATTTTAAATATAAAAAATAGAATATGTTTAAATGTACAAATGTAATAAATATATTTTTAATTTAAACTAAAAATATAAAACTTTCAATATGAAAAATACCATGATATATAGTATACGTTATAATATAAAAAAATTAAAATATTTTTAAAATTTTAAAAATTGGCTTGCAGTAGCAAAATAAAATTTTAAATATGAAAAATAGAATATGTTTAAATGTACAAATGTAATAAATATATTTTTAATTTAAACTAAAAATATAAAATTTTCAGTATGAAAAATACCATGATATATAGTATACGTTATAATATAAAAAATTAAAATAGTTTTAAAATTTTAAAAATTGGCTTGCAATAGCAGAACAAAATTTTAAATGTGAAAAATAGAATATGTTTAAATGTACAAATGTAATAAATGTATTTTTAATTTAAACTAAAAATATAAAATTTTCAATATGAAAAATACCATGAGGTATAGTATACGTTAAAATATAAAAAATTTAAAATAGTTTAAAAATTTAAAAAATTGGCTTGCAGTAGCAGAATAAAATTTTAAATATGAAAAATAGAATATGTTTAAATGCACAAATGTAATAAATATATTTTTAATTTAAACTAAAAATATAAAATTTTCAATATAAAAATACCATGAGTAATAGTGTACGTTATAATATAAAAAATTAAAACTGTGGAATGGCCTGCCGGAGGAGATCTGTCAAGTGACATCACTTGACAGCTTCAAGAAGGCTGTCAAGACGGATCTCTTCCGGCAGGCCTTCCCGGAATAACTACCGGCTCATGGCCTTACTCCCTTTTGAGGATCCTCCCCCCTTCTATGGCTTTTTACGACCTTCTATGACCTCCATGATTAGGTCCTATGAGCCAGTATATTTACTCTTGCCTGCCTTTTTTTGTATGGTTTGTATTTGATTTTATGGAGGTTTTTACCTCCTTTATAATTTGTTTTAATTCTAAGTGGTTTAATAACTTTTTAAGGGGGGGAGGGGGAAATTGTTCTTAAATTGTTATGTGATGGATTTTTATGATGTAAGCCGCCCCGATTGTTCTCAGAGGGGCGAGGTATTAAATAAAAATTATTATTATTATTATTATTATTATTATAAAATATTTTTAAAATTTTAAAAATTGGCTTGCAGTAGAAGAATAAAATTTTAAATATGAAAAATAGAATATGTTTAAATGTACAAATGTAATAAATATATTTTTAATTTAAACTAAAAATATAAAATTTTCAATATAAAAATACCATGAGTAAAAGTGTATGTTATAATATAAAAAATTAAAATAGTTTTAAAATTTTAAAAATTGGCTTGCAGTAGCAGAATAAAATTTTAAATATGAAAAATAGAATATATTTAAACGTACAAATGTAATAAATATATTATTAAATTAAACTAAAAATATAAAATTTTCAATATAAAAATACCATGAGTAAAAGTGTACGTTAAAATATAAAAAAATTAAAATAGTTTTAAAATTTTTAAAATTGGGCTGCAGTAGAAGAATAAAATTTTAAATATGAAAAATAGAATATGTTTAAACGTACAAATGTAATAAATATATTATTAATTTAAAGTAAAAATATAAAATTTTCATTATGAAAAATACCCTGAGTAATAGTGTATGTTATAATATAAAAAATTAAAATATTTTTAAAATTTTAAAAATTGGCTTGCAGTAGCAGAATAAAATTTTAAATATGAAAAATAGAATATGTTTAAATGTACAAATGTAATAAATATATTTTTAATTTAAACTAAAAATATAAAATTTTCAATATAAAAATACCATGAGTAATAGTGTACGTTATAATATAAAAAATTAAAACTGTGGAATGGCCTGCCGGAGGAGATCCGTCAAGTGACATCACTTGACAGCTTCAAGAAGGCTGTCAAGACGGATCTCTTCCGGCAGGCCTTCCCGGAATAACTACCGGCTCATGGCCTTACTCCCTTTTGAGGATCCTCCCCCCTTCTATGGCTTTTTACGACCTTCTATGACCTCCATGATTAGGTCCTATGAGCCAGTATATTTACTCTTGCCTGCCTTTTTTTTGTATGGTTTGTATTTGATTTTATGGAGGTTTTTACCTCCTTTATAATTTGTTTTAATTCTAAGTGGTTTAATAACTTTTTAAGGGGGGGAGGGGGAAATTGTTCTTAAATTGTTATGTGATGGATTTTTATGATGTAAGCCGCCCCGATTGTTCTCAGAGGGGCGGGGTATTAAATAAAAATTATTATTATTATTATTATTATTATAAAATATTTTTAAAATTTTAAAAATTGGCTTGCAGTAGAAGAATAAAATTTTAAATATGAAAAATAGAATATGTTTAAATGTACAAATGTAATAAATATATTTTTAATTTAAACTAAAAATATAAAATTTTCAATATAAAAATACCATGAGTAAAAGTGTATGTTATAATATAAAAAATTAAAATAGTTTTAAAATTTTAAAAATTGGCTTGCAGTAGCAGAATAAAATTTTAAATATGAAAAATAGAATATATTTAAACGTACAAATGTAATAAATATATTTTTAATTTAAACTAAAAATGTAATATTTTCAATATAAAAATACCATGAGTAATAGTCTACGTTATAAAAATTAAAATTTTTAATTTTACGTTTAAAAATTAAAATATTTTTAAAATTTTAAAAGTTGGCTTGCAGTAGAAGAATATATTTTTAATTTAAACTAAAAATTTAAAACTTTCAATATGAAAAATACCATGGTGTATAGTATACATTATAATATAAAAAAATTAAAATATTTTTAACATTTTAAAAATTCGCTTGCAGTAGCAAAATAAAATTTTAAATATGAAAAATAGAATATGTTTAAATGTACAAATATAATAAATATATTTTTAATTTAAACTAAAAATATAAAATTTTCAATATAAAAATACCATGAGTAAAAGTGTATGTTATAATATAAAAAATTAAAATAGTTTTAAAATTTTAAAAATTGGCTTGCAGTAGCAGAACAAAATTGTAAATATGAAAAATAGAATATGTTTAAATGTACAAATGTAATAAATATATTTTTAATTTAAACTAAAAATATAAAATTTTCAATATAAAAATACCATGAGTAATAATGTACGTTATAATATAAAAAATTAAAATAGTTTTAAAATTTTAAAAATTGGCTAGCAGTAGCAGAACAAAATTTTAAATATGAAAAATAGAATATGTTTAAACGTACAAATGTAATAAATATATTATTAATTTAAACTAAAACTATAAAATTTTCAATATGAAAAATACCATGAGTAATAATGTACATTATAATATAAAAAATTAAAATAGTTTTAAAATTTTAAAAATTGGCTTGCAGTAGCAGAATAAAATTTTAAATATGAAAAATAGAATATATTTAAACGTACAAATGTAATAAATATATTATTAATTTAAACTAAAAATATAAAATTTTCAATATAAAAATACCATGAGTAAAAGTGTACGTTATAATATAAAAAATTTAAAATATTTTAAAAATTTTAAAAATTGGCTTGCAGTAGAAGAATAAAATTTTAAATATGAAAAATAGAATATGTTTAAACATACAAATATAATAAACACATTAATAATTTAAATTAAAAATATAAAATTTTCAATATGAAAAATACCATGATACCATTAATATTTTTTAAATTTTAAAAATTGGCTTGCAGTAGCAGAATATCTCCACCAGGAGTTTATTTGAACACTAGATCTCTCTTCCTTTGTCATCCTCCAGGTGTGGGAGACTCTTCTCGAATTGCTCAGCTCGGCCGGGAACTACAGCCGCTACCGGCGGCGTTTTGCTGAGTGCGTGGGCTTCAAGTTCCCCATCCTGGGGGTCCACCTGAAAGACTTGGTGGCCGTCCACGTGGCCCTTCCCGACTGGCTGGACCGGGCCCATACGTGTCTCAACGGGAACAAGATGCAGCAACTCTTTATCATCCTGAGCGAGCTGGCCATGGTGCAAAGCATCCGTCCTCCATTTGAGGCCAACCCCGACCTTCTCAACCTGCTCATGGTAAGGAAGAGGCGTTGCACCCAGCCACGACACCAGCCTTGGAAATATCGTCTGGAGTCCTTTGTCTGGAATGATTGGGGAATTCACAAGTCACACTCTCTCAGCCTCAGAGGGTGGGATATTCCTGCAGTGCAGATTGCTCAAAGGTAGCAAGGAGTCGTTGCAGCTATTGGCGTCCCGCTGCAGAAGAGGCTTGGAAAGCCAGGCAGCTTGCAAAGGTTATTCGCAATTCAGGGCTTGTTCTGCGCAAAATTCGCAAATAGTTGCTTTGAGCAGAAAAAAAAACACACCCAGCATTTCCTGCAGACTAAATAATATTTCAGCCCAGAACGATCGATTCCTGTACAGAAAAAGTTGTTTTCTGTGCAGAAAACACTGCATTACGAGCAAATCAACCGTGTGTGAATTTTATGTAGAATAAATCCCCAATTACAACATTTTCTGCGCAGAAGACAGCATTTTCTGTACAGGAATTGGTACCACGTGCAAATTTTGCGCAGACCTACAAATGCCTAGAAAAATGTTCTCTCTAGGAATCTCTAGGTCCTCCAGTGCAACTCTATGGTCAACGTCCACCAAAAATTAACCATAGAATTGCACTAGAGGACCTACAAATGCCTAGAGAAGTGTTCTCTCTAGGAATCTCTAGGTCCTCCATTGGAACTCTATGGTCAACGTCCACCAAAAGTTAACCATAGAATTGCACTAGAGGACCTACAAAAGCCTAGAGAAGTGTTCTCTCTAGGAATCTCTAGGTCCCCCATTGGGACTCTATGGTCAACGTCCACCAAAAGTTAACCATAGATTCACACCAGAGGACCTACAAATGCCTAGAGAAGTGTTCTCTCTAGGAATCTCTAAGTCCTCCAGTGCAACTCTACAGTCAACGTCCACCAAAAATTAACCATAGAATTGCACTAAAGGACCTCCAAATGCCTAGGGAAGTGTTTTCTCTAGGAACCTCTAGGTCCTCCATTGGGACTCTATGGTGAACCTCTGGCGGAGTGGCGCTGGAGGACTTGGAGATTCCTAGAGAGAACATATTACCCAAATCCACGAATAATCAGATCCGCCGAAGTCAACGCCGCAATTGTGGAGGGGTGACCGTAGACTGGAAAGTGGGTATGGTGGTTATACTTGGCAGGCGGCAGAAGTGCGAGGGTGTCGTGGAATGCTAAAGAACATTCCAACTTCGGAAGGGGAGGATGGTTTCATTTCATGGGTGGGATGGTGGAGAGAATGTACGATGCTGGCAAGCCGAAGATGGAAATGCAGAGGAATTTGCAAGGCTTGGGACCGGGCATATTGTGGGCAGAAAAAGGGTAGATTTTTTAAAAAATAAATCTGCATCAGTTCAAGCTGCATCGGTTCTGTAACACATGAATTTTGGGGCGGTTTTTAATCTCCTTTGTTTGCCGTTCTAGCCTGCCTCAGCCATCGAACTCACCAGGTTGCCCACCCCAGCCGACACAACATCAACCTTTCACAAGGCTGAACAATAGCCCACGCTACGGCTGCTTTTCCTATTCAAGAGCCCTTAGTTCTAGTCCAGCAAAAGCTGAGCCGACTGGATCTCCCTGAAAAAAATAAAATAAAAGGAGATCTGGGTTTGTTTTCCTTTCCCGAAGCAGACGCAGACCCAAACTACAACATGACTCTTTTTAAGAATTTCATAAATTCATTTACCGGTCCATATAGTGTTTGGGAGGAGAACCCAGCATGGTGTAGTGGTTTGAGTGTTGGATCCTGGAGACCTGGGTTCGAATCCTTGCTCGGCCATGGAAACTCAGTGGGTGACCTTGGGCAAGTCACACTCTCTTGGCCTCCTCTGAACAAGTCTTGCCAAAAAACCCACATGATAGGTTTGCCTTAGGGTCGCCATAAGTCAAGAACGACTTGGAGGCACACAACAACAACCACCACCCTGCCTTTGCAAGGGGATGCTGGGTTTCCAAAGCTCTGACTTGGCTGTCTTTGTTTGCAGGTCTCCCTGGATCAGTACCAGACCGAAGAAGAGATCTACCAGCTCTCCCTTCAACGGGAACCCCGCAACAAATCCACGGTAAGTGCGCAAGTCTTCCCTAGATCGCCTCCTCCACCGCACATAGACAAGAGGACAAGACGGAAAAGGCCATTCAAGAGCCGTCTTTTAAATATATGAAGGGCCATAATGTGGGAGAAAAAGCAAGCTTGTTTCCTGTTGCTCCAGAGGATAAATCACAAATTACAAGGAGGGAGATTCTTGCAAGTCGGGTCTCCCTTATTAGGAACGCTTGGGACCAGAAGGGTTTCGGATTTTGGAATATCGGCATTTGCATCGTTGTTGCTATGTGCATTTCCGACTTTATGGCGACCCTAAAGCCTATCACGGAGCGTTTTCTTGGCACATTTCTTCAGAGGGGGTTTCGCCATGGCCATCCCCTGAGGCTGAGAGAGCGTAGCTTGCCCAAGGTCGCCCAGTGGGTTTTTATGCGTGAGCAGGGAATCGAACCTTGATCCACAATACCACACTGGATCTCATGCACATACATAATGAGATAGTTTGTAATGCGTTTTGGATGTTGGACCAGGACTCTGGGAGACCATGGTTTGAATCACCAGTCAGCTAAGGAGGAACGCTGAGTGCCCTTGGGCAAGTCACACTCTCTCAGCCTCAGGGGAAGGCCTTGGCAAACCTCCGAACAAATCTTGCCAAGAAAACCCCAGGATAGGTTCACCTTAGGCTCACCATAAGTGAGAAACGTCTTGAAGGTAGGCACACAACCCACGACAAAGTAGAGATGGAGAGCCAGTGAGGTGTAGGCTTGGCCATGAAAGCCACTGGGTGCCCTTGGGGAAATCACACTTTCTCAGCCTCGGGGGATGGCCACGGCAAACCTCCTCCGATATAAACCTTGCCACAAAAACCCTGGGATAGAATTGCTCATAGGTCTACGTGACTTGACTTAGCCTTACCCTTTTATAAACCTTATGGGGACTAGCAGCAGTGAGTTCCTTTGTCAAACCCTATGGCAACGAATGAGAATGACTTTAAAAAAGCAATTTCCCATCCTTTGCAGGAGGGGATGTTGGGTCCTAACTTATCCTTTCTTCCCAGAGTGTCCTGTGGCTTCCTCCCTTGGGGGTCCCATTTCCTGTGCAGGAAAAACAAGAGCAAAGCCGCCGGCCGGATGCAACTGTGCATCTGTGATCCGACGACTCCTTTGCTCCTTCTCCAACTCCTCCCGCTCTCCTCCTTTTCCTCTCATTTCACCGCCCTCTCTGCTCTCCCAGCTCCCGATATTGGCAATGAGGCAGACCAAAAATGGGTAACCTTGGGCAAGTCACACTCTCTCAGCCTCAGGGGAAGGCCATGGCAAGCCTCCACTGAAGAAATCTTGCCGAGAAAAGCCAGTGACAGTTCGCCGCAAGTCGGAAACGACTCGAAGGCACGCAACAAGGAACTACAAAGTCGAGTTCTCAGCCAGAGAATTCGACTCTCTCCCCCAAATGACAAATCTCAGGTTTCCATAGCAGGCAGCCCCAGCAGCTAAAGTGGAATCGTAGTGCTATAATTGTGTAGTGCGGAGCTATCATGGGGCTTGGTTCAGAAGAGGTTTGTCATGGCCCTGGGGTGAAGTGACCCCTTGCCCCAGCCATGAAGCTCACTACGTGGCCAAGTCACCCATCTTTCAGGGCTCTTCCACGATGATCCAAAGAAGCATGCGTTTCCATAGGGTGACCTTTCTTTTTTTCAGCCTTCCAGCCCCACTTCGTCCACTCCACCTCCACAGCCTGTGATGATGGAAGAGTGGGCTTCGGTGCCCAAACCAAAGCCGGACCAGGCGGTTGTGCGCAAACACATTGAAAAGATGGTGGAGGTAGGAGAGGGTGCATGCACATGGGGAGGAAGCTTATAGAAGATGTGTCTGGGTGAAGCCTGGGATGTGACTCATGTGCCCACCAGAAGTTGTTGGACTCCAGCTCCCAGCAGCCCCAGGAAGCATGGCGAGGAATGCTGGGAGCTGCAGTGCAGAAGCACATCTGGAAGGGCTGCAGGATTCAAACCCCTGCCATACCCAGAGAATATATCACAGTGCCCATCACTAAGCGGGTGCCCTCCAGATGGGTTGGACCACAACCCCTGTCATCCCCAGGCAGGTGCGCTCAGTCAGCACTTCCCCTTGAATTTCGTAACAAAGCAAAATTTTTGTGGGGTTTCACAAAATTGGGCTCGAAGTAAAATGGTTGCAGGATTTCATAAAACTGGGCTCAAAGCAAAATTGTGGCAGGATTTCACAAAATTTGTCTCGAAGCAGAATTGTGTCAGGATTTCACAAAATTGGTCTGAAAGCAGAATTGTTGCAGGATTTCACAAAATTCATCTCAAAGCAAAATTGTTGCAGGATTTCACAAAATTGGTCTGAAAGCAGAATTGTTGCAGGATTTCACAAAATTGGTCTGAAAGCAGAATTGTAGCAGGATTTCACAAAACTGGTTTCAAAGCAAAATTGTCGCAGGATCTCATAAATTTAGGTTCAAAGCAAAATTGTTGCAGGATTTCATAAAACTGGTCTCGAAGCAAAGTCCCGAGGCATTTTGGTCAGTTAATCGGAAAAGCTGGAGGACATATTTTAATTCATCGTATGACCCGCTGCTTCCTTTCTCAGCCCTTTCTTCTTTGTTTCAGTCTGTCTTCCGAAACTTTGACGTGGACGGCGACGGACACATCTCTCAGGAAGAGTTCAACATCATCCGGAATAACTTCCCGTACCTCTGCAAATTCGGAGACCTGGATGAGAACCAGTGAGTCATGCTATTGGGCAGGGTCACACTCTCTCAGCCTCAGGGGAAGGCGATGGCAAACCTCCTCGGAACAGATCTTGCCAAGTTCGCCTTAGGGAGCGCCGGATCGGGGCCGTGGCGACCACACGCCGTGGCCCCGATCCAGCTTTTTTACCGCTCCAAAAAGAGCTGGCAAATGCTGCTCCTTTTTGGGGTGGCAAAAAGCCGCCCTTAGAGCCACTGCCGCAGCTCTTTTGCACCCCTTTGGTGCAGCGTGTCTGTACGTTGTGCCAACAGGGCGCCCTGATGCCGCACGCTGTGTGGTCAGGCGCGCGGTGTGACGGCGGCATTGGGGCGGCCGGCGTGTGGTCACCCCACCCCAACTCCACCCCCAGGCCGGCCCTTTTGTCCAGTCTACATCGGCCCTTGGCCAGAAACAACTTGAAGGCACAGACACCATCACCAACACAAAGGGGATGATGGTAAGTCAGTCATTGGCATCTGGAGCCACTAGCTCAACAAACTGCAGAGAGAATCCCAAGATCTTCAAACTACAGATCCCAGCACTCCCTTGGATGCAGCCATGGCACACAACAACAAACCAAGGAGGTTGGACCAGGTAGACCCTGGGTGCCCTTTCTGCGATTCCAAGGATCTCGGACCCATTGGAAGCGTGTGTCTTTCTTGGAGAGAGACGAGATTGGAAAATGCGGGAGGGAACTGTGCGTTCTTTTAGGAGGCTGGGGAAGCCAAGCCAGATATTTCAGGGCTTCGTCCATCTCCTGGGGAGAGAACCCAGGACTCCTGGCGCCCGGCCCGCTTGCCCTTTGGATCTAGCTGTGTCTCTCGCTCTGAGATCTGGTGCAACCGCTTTGGACTCCGAGTTTCCCTTCCCAGGCATCAAGCAGCCTGAGAAACGTGCCTTATTTGGTGACCGGCTTGCTTGGCCGCTTGCAAAACTCTCCTTGCAGCTGCCTCCGATGCAAAGGCTGCGATCTGAATGTTTTGTAACCAAAGCACAGGGGCTTCCCCTTCTGAATCTTCTTGGTTTCCGTTAGCGGCTCCTCCGCTCTCAAACTGTGGGAACTGGGAGGATCTCGGTCTGATCCCTTGACTCATTTGATCAACTAAGTCCGTGGTTCCCAAACTTTGGTCTTCCAAAGTTTTGGACTTCAGCTCCCAGAATTCCATACCGTTGGCCAAGCTGGAGGTGTTTTGGACTTCGGTTCCCAGCTTGGCCAACGGTATGGAATTCTGGGAGCTGAAGTCCAAAACATTTGGAGGACCAAAGTTTGGGAACCACTGTTCTACGTTCATGCCCTCCGTGGTAAACACTCAAACCACTATGCCATGCTGCACTATGCCATGCTGCAACCCTGGAAACCAAGATTTGATAGTTGGCATTGAGTGGTAGACTGTATCTGAATATGGAGGCTCAATTTAGTGGCCAGATGGGCATTGAGGGGTAGACTGTGTCTGAATAGAGAGGTCCATTTTAGTGGCCATGTTGGCATTGAGAGCTAGACTATATCTGAATATGGAGGTTCCACTTAATGATCATGTCAGAACTTGGAAAATTTCCATTTTTCGGACTGCTGTGATTGGAACCGGCCATGTCCCTTGAGGAAGGGGGAAAGATTTTGGGAGTTGCAATCCAAAAAAAAAAAAGAAGCATTTTACCATCTTTCTCACAGCTGATAGCAGAAGCTTGCGTAGGCAGAGCCGGAGATGCTGGGGAATTTTTGCTTGGTCTGCGTTTTTAAAGAAACTGACCTAATTATTGACACAAGGGGAGTATAAGCGCCAAGGCAGGAAACGGCGCCCGAATCATCTCCCTTCCATATGGAGACCGGGCCATTTATGTTCCTGTAATTACTTTCTGAGTGTGATTTTATTTTAAGACTCTTCGGCAAGCCACTCGGAGGGCCCCTGGAGTGTCCTCAAAAGTCAGAGATGAGTTTTCTAAATAAATAAACGAATGACTAAACTGGAGCGCCTTGGCTGCTAAACAGAATGGATTGCAACCGCTCTCGAGTTGTGCATCTCGACTTTTTGCAATGCAGCTGTGGGTTCAGAAAATGGCAGGGACAGTTCCCGATTAATCCTCTCCCGTCCCACTTTCTCAGCTGCCGTTCAAATGTCCCGGTTTCTCTCTCCTCCTCCCGCTTTGTCCCTTGGTCCTCAGTTGAAGTAATTTTCCTTTCTAAGAGCCCTGCTCCACGGTTTGTTGCATGAATTAAATGAAACAAAGAGAAGATTATGCCATGAATGGCGAGCTTCTGCATGAATGGCATGGTATGTGGTTTGCATCGTATTCCACATTTAATCGCTGGCATTTCCAAGTAGGGCTGGGAGAAGCCTCTGTCTAAACCTTTGGAGAGATGCCACTGGTCAGTCTAGACTGGACCCAAAAGGATCCAAAAAGATCTAAAAGGACCCAAGGCTATACAGCATATTCTTATTTTCCCATTTGAAAACCAGATCTTTATTCACAACCATGAGGACTAGAACCTTACTATCCTTTTAAAGGGAAAAAGCATAACTCACTCACATAGTATCCATGCCCTCCAGTTGTCCCAGTTTGGCAGGGACAGTCCTTTTAATCCTCTGCCATCCCACTTTTTCAGCTGTTTTTAAAATGTCCCAGTTTCTTTCTCCTCCTCCCACTTTGCCCCTTTCTCCACAGCTTGCTTCAATTGCTGCAAACAGAGTTCAAGGTGCAAAAATAGTCCGCATTAGATAAATTCAATTTTAGAGAGAGGAAAGGAGGAGGCAGAATCACGTTCTTCCCAGGAGGCCCAGACGAAAGCAGACTTCTGCAGCTTGCATGTTCTGGACAATACATAGGGACCTATGTTTTGTAGGAACATCGTCCCAAATCCAGCCCATCTTCTTGTCCATTTTAATGCTCCTCTCTGCAACACAGGGACGGCTGCATCAGTCGCGAAGAGATGATCTCTTATTTCATGAAGTCCAGCGCGGAGCTCAATGGCAAGATGGGCTTTATCCACAGCTTCCACGAAACCACGTTCTTGCGTCCTGTCGCTTGTCGCCACTGCAAGGGCCTGGTAAGCCATTCCCCTGGTCTTCTGTATTATTATTATTATTATTATTATTGACTTAGATCCCACCTATCTCCCAATATAGGGACTGTATGTTGTAATGTATGGCAATTCAGATCTTTGGCATCATCTATAAAACTCCAAGAAAGAGGCAGACTGATAGGGTTTGGGAACCCTTGCGATGATTCATGTATTATTATTATTATTATTATTATTATTATTATTATTATTATTCCATCAGATGCTTCAGGTTGTATTATTGGAGTAAAGACTAAACCATACATTGCATGCGTTTACTCCAATAATACAACCGGAAGCATCTGACGGGAATAATTAAAACTATATAAACCATCACAAGGGTTCCCAAACATCGATCCTCCAGATGTTTTGGACTTCAGCTCCCAGAATTCCATACCGTTGGCCAAGCTGAGTGGGGCTTTTGGGATCCGAAGTTCAAAACACCCGGAGGACCAAAGTTTGGGAACTGCTGAATTTTCTGGACAATGATCATACAGTTAAAAATATTGTAAAGTTTTGGTATATGATTGTAAAATAAGTATTCCCAAGTTTTTCGGGTGAGCCTTTTCTTGTTGCTTTTTCGTCAACAAGATTTTATATGTTTGAGATGGGATTTAATGGGATTTTTTCCCCCCAGGCTGGAGTCTGAACAGTCTGGCCCAGTTTTGGCGTTGTTTTGTTTTTGCATTGTGTGGTTTTCTGCTGAGGTTGCATCCCGAGTTCCAGATGTGGGTGGTTGGGGGGGGAGTACCTTTGTGTGTGTGTGTTTTGTCGTTGTTGTTGTGGTACATTCTGGAATGAGAAACACGGGTAAACAACCGAGTCCGTACCAGCCCCAAATCCTTGCAAATCACCGACAGACTTTGCAAAGGATCCCTTTTGCCTCTTTCCAATGTAGGGACGCCTTGTCGAAGTCAGCTGCTCTTTTGCTAAAAGGTCCATTTAGAAATCCAACCACAAAGGCAAGCCTTTTAAAAAAATATTTTGGATTTCAGATCCCAGAAATTGCAACCAGTATGGCCAGAGGCAAAGGATTGGAGGGAACTTGTAGTCTAAAACACATGGCAGAAGCCCAAAGTAGAGCTTGGCTAGCCTACTTCTTTGGATGGCAACTGTCGGAGTTTGGGGTGTCTGGAGAAGTAACTTTTCCAAGCTCTGGCCAAAGGCTTCCTAGTCTTAGGACTGAGGAGCATGATCATACCTTCCGATATTTTGCAGATGAAAAAACTGGGACATATGTGGCCAAGCAACATCAGAGTGTGGTCAAGTTATTAACATGGAAGAACGGCCAAGCTAGGAGAGGATGCAGCATTTTGCTTTTGCCTGAACCTACTGGGAAGGGCAAGATTTCGCTTCCTCCTCTCCTTTCCCTCTGCTGAGTTAATGGAGTGCAAAGTACTTCTGCAACTGGGACTCATTTTGCAACCGTTGAAGTGAGCTGAGGACGAAGGGGGAAGAGGAGAGAGGAACTGGGACATTTGAAAAGCCGCCGAAAAAGTGGGAGGACAGAGAAGTAACTGGGATTGTCCCTGCCAAACTGGGACAGTTGGAAAGTATGCCTGATGCTTGCGACGGCTGTCCCTTTTCCAATGGCCACAAAACCAAACAGAGCCCAAGGTGCAAGAGAGGGAGCATATTTAGGGAGTAGGTGCATACAAGGAGAAATATTTTGCAAACCAGTCCTTAAACCCATCCACAGAGTGAAAATCTCTCTCTCTGTCTGTCTTTCATATTTCCTCCATCCAGATCCTTGGACTCTACAAGCAAGGCCTAAAATGTCGAGGTAAGTTGTTGGGGTTCATCCACGTATTTGTCTTTTTAGCCATCCACAGTGCCTCCTCCGGCACCATATTTCAAATGAGTCGATTCTCTTCCTTCACGGTCCAGCTTTCATGACCATGCACAGAAATTGGAAACACAACATCAGGGACAATCCCTAACTTTAGTATTCAATGATATATCTTGACATTTCAGGATCTTGTCTTGTTCTTTCTTAGCCGCTCTTCCAAGTCTTATAGTCTTCTTTTGGTTTCTCTTAACTGCAGTCTCCATTCTGTTTCATGATTGCTGGGGATTTGTAGTTTGCAGAGTGTGCATTGAGAGGTCTCTGCCAAAGAATGCACTAAACTACACATCCTAGGATTCTGTAGGATGCAGTCATGGCAGATTTAATTGGAATCATAGTGCTATATAGTTAGCCCTCCAAATCCATGGATTTTTTTTTTTAATGCAAGCATCCATGGCTTGAAAATATTTTAAAAAAAATATACATTCCCAAAAGCAAACCTTGGCTTTGCAGTTTTGACTCTGCTGTTGCACATATTGGGACTGGAGCATCAACGGATTTTGGGATCCTTAGTGGGTCCCGGAACCAAACCCCAACCGATCTCAAGGATTTGTGTCGGGCGAAAGGGTCCCATGAGTCTCACACGCCAAGCCGCAAATCCACAGATTCAGTAGCCTGGCGCCACGATGGTGAAAGTGGTATCGAAGCGATGTAGTTGTGCAGTATGGAAATGCTTTAGGACATGTTCTCTGCTTTTGCCATCCAGCCTGCGGGGTGAGCTGCCACAAACAGTGCAAGGACCTCCTTTCCGTCGAGTGCCGCAAGCGCACCAAGAGCGTCAGTCTCGATGGGCCTGCCAGTCTTCCTGCCCGTTCCTTCAGCTTCTCCTTGCCACGTCCCGGGAGGACCTCTCTGAAGCACACAGGTATGGATGGCCCTTGCCTTTGTGCCATGCAGGGCATCACAAGGTGAGCAAAGTGTAGTCTGGCCGGTGTCGACACACCTGGTTCCACCGATTTTCTGCTGCTCCAGAGACGAGAACATGAACCAAGGGATAGACATTGCAAGGAAAGAGATTCTACCCCAGGAGAAAAGTGGAGGATGATGATCATAGAATCATAGAATTATAGAGTTGGAAGAGACCCCAAGGGCCATCCAGTCCAACCCCCTGCCATGCAGGAACTTCCAATTAAAGCATCCCCGACAGATGGCCATCCATGATGATGATGATGATGATGATATAGGTCCTCTGTATCCACAGATTCTTTATCGATTGATTCAAGCATCCATGGCTTGGAAATATTCCAAAGATCCCAAATAGCAAGCCTTATTTTGCCATTTTATGCAGGAGAAGAAGCTGGGAAGAATTCCAGGAGGATCTCTCCAAAGGAGACTGTGAATATCCATATCCAGAAATCAACATAATATATCCTCCTGGAAGGGATTCTTCCCAGCTTGTTTGGGTTGCCACTTTCCTGAATGATGGGGTGACATTTGCAAATGTGGTTCTCTCATTCTTCCCGGATTGCTTGTGAAAGTTTAAAAGCCTCCGTTTTTGCAGGACAGATCTTTAAGGGGAACTTTGCCACGCGGCTTCCGGCGTTGCAAAAAAGTCTGTTTATGCTCATCTTCCGCTGCTTGGCTCTTTGTTTTGACCCAGCCGCCGGTCCGCAAAAGAGGACATTTGTGCAGCATTTCTCATGGGAACCTTTGCTTCTTTGTAGTCCGCGTTTTTTCCTCTGAATTCGGAAATATTGGTGAAACAGTAAAGAAACGTATAGTGGTCCCCTTCCTTAGCAATAGGCAACTTCTGAAATGTTGGAAGGTATGACTCAGGAGACCAGGGTTCAAATCCCAGCTCCATCATGGAAACCAACCAGAAATAATCCAGTTTGAGACCACTTTAACTGTCCTGGCTCAATGCTAGGGAATCATGGGAATTGTAGTGTTGTTTTTTCTTCCTGAGACATTGAGCCTTCTCTGTCAGAGAGCTCTGGTGCTGCAATAAACTACAGTTCCCATGATTCCCTAGCATTGAGCCAAGGCAGTTAAAGTGGTCTCAAACTGGATTATTTCTGGCAGTTTGTTCAAATGATAAATAATAAATAATAAATAATAAATAAACTTTATTTTCTATACCCCGCCTTTTGCCAGGGCAATCAAGGTGGCTTACATTAAAAGAACTCCACATAAACAATTTGCAGCAGCTGAGGGGGGAAGCGGGAGGCGGAGAGAGAAACCGGGACATTTTAAAAGCAGCTAAGGAAGTGGGACAGGACAGCAGGGGATTAAATGCAACAGTCCCTGCCAAACCAGGACATTTGGAAGGTATCCCCCTTTTAGGGGCTTGCAAAGCAAAGCAACAATTGCGTGTGGGTTTGTAGATGCACAGCTCTCTCTATCACTCGCTCCATCTTTTTCGGGCTTGTTTTCGGTCTCTGTGAAGCGTCTGAGATCCCACAAGCTGTTTTTCTTTGCACACCCACACCCCAAGCCTGGTTCCTCCTGTCCCGGAAACCCGCTTCCCTTCCAGATAGCAGCCCTCCCCAGCCTTGCTTCCTGCCTTGCTCTCTTTTGGGCCGATGACTTACCGGCAGGTGCTTCCTGTGGCTGCCACTCCCTGACTATTTTTGGAGGGAGGAGGGTCACACTTCATTTTTTGGGGGTGGCTCATGCAAGATCTCACCATCCGTGTCAAGAGGGCTGCAACGCCAGGTTGCGGCGCTGGCGCAGGTACCTCAAGACCGGCCCAGCGTTGCTCATTGCCATCAAACTGGCCTTGATTGATTGATTGGTTTTAAATAATTATTATTGAGTTTTAAAAAGAGTATAAATATAATAATATTTGAAAGAGTACAAATATTTAATATTATAATATTAAAAAGAGTATAATAATAATAATAATAATAATAATAATAATTATTATTATTATTATTTATACCCCGCCCCAAGGGTCATCCAATCCAACCCCGTTTTGCCATGCAGGAATACACAGTCAAAGCACCCCCAACAGATGGTCACCCGGCCTCTGTTTAAAAACCCTAGCCTGAAACGCACAAAACTATTTAAACATATAGGTTAAAAGACATAGGTGGTCCAGCATGGTGTAGTGGTTTGAGCGTTGGACTTGGACCCTGGGAGACCAGGCTTTGAATTCCCGCTCGGCCATGCAAAACCCACTGGGTGAACACTCTCTCAGCCTCAGAGGATGGCCATGGCAAACTCCTTCTGAAGAAACTAGCGAAGAGAAACCAAATATAAGGTCTCCAGAAACGACTTGAAGGCATACGACGATGACCACAAAAGACATAGGTGCTTTCCCTCAGTCAGCAAAATATCTTGGGAGGTCTCTTTAATATTTCTAGGGGGTTTTGGGTAGGGAATGGGCTGCCACCTTCCAGGATCTCTGCATCCTTCTCTCCGCACTACAAGTCCCAAGGCAAACTTTTAAGTCTTGATCCATTACTTTGTAGAAAGTAATGCAACATCTCCCTCTGGTGTTCTCCATCCGTTTTCATTTTATAGAATTGAGGATACGTCACTCCGTAGTTGTTGCTCTCTGTGTTGTTTGCTTCTAGCAAATAGGGAAATGGGTAAGCTGTTATCTTTTCTGGAACAGCTTTCCCCCCCTTTTTTTCCGGTTTCACATGGTGAGAAACAATGGAAAAGAGCGGAGATCCAAACCTCGCTGATCCTTTCCTGCAGCAACAAAGTCAGAACATTTCAGCCAGGCCATAAATGTCGTGCCTTTATCTGGTCACATCATCTGCTCTAGAATTGTGATGCAAAGTATCCGGGAAGAGATGGAAGAAATCCTTGGAAACTGTAAAGGACCCGAAAGACCAGATCTGTGTGTTTCTGTGGTCTGAAAACAGGCAGTTTCTTATTTGGACAAGCTAGGCCAGAACTTGGAAAAATTAACTTTTGGATCCAAGGTGTAACTATATGTGTATTGATTGTGTATTCCTGCATGGCAGAACAGGGTTGGATTGGATGACCCTTGGGGTCTCTTCCAACAGTGACAAAAATTTGGGGACTGCTTCCCTAAATAAGAATCCTCACCCCCTGCATGAACTTTGCTTTCATTCCCCCATTTTGTAAATCATCGCAATCACATCAGACTTCCAAAACAGAGGTGCTTTGTGTATTCCTGCATAACAGATGGACAGCCCTTGTGGTCTCTTTCAGTTCTATCATTTTATAATGCTGTTCTTTGGAGAAAGTGTATATGTGTGTGTTGTCTTGCTCTCTCCCCTTTCGCAATCCGTTTATGGCGCTCGTTTTGCCCAGGGATCCCAAGTCACTTTCGATGCATGTTCACTTTGCACCCAGTTTGGTTCTCCTGCTGCTTCTTTTTTGCAGAAATCCAGGAGGAAGATACACAGGCTGTGGAAGATGGGGTCTTTGACGTCCACCTATGAGGTTGATACCGAGGGGCTGCCTGGAGTCAAAGCATCAGGTGATCCCTGCAGAGGAATCCTGTTTCCGTTCTGGAAAATGGTTGAATTCCAGGGCTCTCAAAGAGTTCTTTTGGTCCCATAGCCAGGCACATGTTGCTGCTATAAGATAAGCTTTATTTGTGCACCAGGGGGTCTGCAGTAGAGAAGAATCCCAGCCCTTTCACTGATGGAGCCCTGCATCCCTTCACAAACAACAGTAGACTTGGTCCTCTAAACCAGTGGCTCCCAAACTTTGGTCCTCCAGATGTTTCGGACTTGAGCTCCCAGAATTCCTGAGTGTTGGCCAAGCCAGGCGAGGCGCCTGGGAGTTGAAGTCCCAAACCCCTTGGAAGACAAAAGTTTTGGAATCGCTGCTCTAAATAAATAATTCTACCCAGTGGGGTCATGAAGGTTGGACAATGTTGTCACCCATAGGCTTCCTGGCACACACCCCAGCTGCCCCTCTTGGTCAGTCAGGCCACCTCTGCAGTGGTGGATGTTGGGTACTACTGCTGCCCATCATCCCCTTCTGGGTTTGGTAGGGCTGCTGGCGGAGTCGGGTGGTTGGGAGGGAGATCTAGGGATGGATGATGAGTGACCCAAATCCCCAAAAATCCCGAAAATGAAAAGATCAGGTTTTCGTTTGAATTAACCCCCTTTTAAATTCGAATTTAGTTATCAGACGAGGCGGAACGGGACAAATCCCGTAAATTAAAGATTTCCACTCGTGCCCGTTTATTTCCACTTTCTCCCCGCGACTCCCCGTGTGATAACGTCATATGATTCCATCCCAACTGCCATGGTTCTTTCCTAGGGAATCCTAGGATTTGTAGTCAGGCGAGCCACCATCGGCTATGTAGATGATAGAGAATTCTGGTCACGGTTGGCCATCGGATGTGATCCAGGTTGTGTTTTGTCTTTGCAGCACCTTCTCCTCCTTTCTCCTCTGCCACCAACCTGCCAGAAGACCCCTCAACCGTGTTCCAGTGACTTCACTGCCCTTCCAGAGGAATGCGTGTTTTTCAGGGGGGTTTGGAGCTGGGGATGGGTGGGGGATGCAGACAGACGAGACCCCGAAAAGACCGAGGAGGGAACCTTTTGTCTGCTCCGGAACACCTTTCTCCTCACCTGTGATCTTCCAAGGGCTGTTTTGTGGCAAATGTTTTCCTTGATGGGGGGCGACACGACCCACCTAAATCCGTTGCAAGTGTTCCCCGAATATGTATATTTGTACCAGGAACTGGATTCAACTGTGTAATAATAATTATAATAAAATCTGACACTTCCTCTCTCTGAGGGTCTCTCGATCTGTTTTGCATCAAGCTGACAGAAATATTCTTCTCTGGAAATAATGGACTGGAAATGTGAGAACCAGTCTGGTGCATTGGTTTAAGTGTTGGGATAGGACTTTGGGAGAGCAGGATTTGAATCCCCGCTCGGCCATGGAAACCCAAGCATCCCTCTCTCAGTCTGAGGAAGGCAATGCCAATACAGTTGGCCCTCCACACTTGCAGCTTTGACTTTTGTGTATTTGGTTATTCACGGATTTTATTACGATGGTCTTTTTAGGAATCTAAATGAACAAGGTTACCAAGTGGGTTTCCATGGCTGAGCGGAGATTCGAACTCTGCTCTCCAGATTCATAGTCCAACACTCAAAGCACTCTATGATTGCATAATTTTGAATGATAAGGAATGAATTCGGTTAGTGCATCTCAACTCAGAAAGACCATCGTTGATGATGAAGATGATGATATTTATATCCTGCCTTTTCCAAACCACAAATGGTTTTGCTGAAACCCAGTGGGAATTCCAATGCAGTTACCTTTTGGAACGAGAGGAGGAATTGCTATGGGATTTTTTAAAAAAAAATTAATTAAAAATAGAATGGCAAACTGGCGCGTGGGAGAGAGGCACAGCTGATTCACCAAATATATTTTTATATATTTTTCCCTATCCCCCGCCATTTCGTGTCATATTGGACAAGGGAGAGAAGAAGAAAGGAAAAATAAAATAAAACCTGCATTGATTTTTCTTCTCCTTCACCCGGGTGACAGATTCTGTTTATCCTCTCATATTGCTCATCTCAACACTTGTCATTACTGGCAAGGACCTTAAAATGCCACTGAATTTTCCCCATCCGCTAGTCTCCCCATATTTCGGTCTCCCATACATAATATTCCCCCTCCTAGAATCTGAAATGGGACCCTTTTGCACATCTTTGGGGCGACTATTACTATTATTTCTTAAATTAAATCCATGCATACTAGAAAGGCTGTAAAGGAGGAAAGGGGTTGGTTGTGTTTGCCTGAGTAGCTAAAGGAAAACACTTTGCTCATGCTCAGAGGCAGTCTTGATATCGTCCACAACATTATTTCGTAAAGAGGCTAAGCTCTTTTTTTAGGTCTTAGCAATAGGATGGCTTTTTTTAAAAAAGGTATATGGGGAGAAGAGAATTTCTCCATGCAAGAAGCAGTATGGTTTTGCTTGCCTTGGATGAGGAAAAAATACTCTGCTCATGCTCAAAGGTCCCCTTGTTGCTTCCGGTGTTCCAGATTTCAACCTTTGTTCTGGAAAGAAGTGCAGCTCCCTTGGATCCTAGTGTTGTTGCAGCTGTTGTGTGCTTTTGAGTCATTTCAGACTTGTGGCGACCCTAAGTCGAAGCTATCCCAGGGTTTTCTGGGGCTGAGAGTGTGTGACTCACCCAAGGTCACCCGGTGGGTTTCTCAGGGCTGAGCAGGGATTCGAACCCTGCTCCCCAGAGTCACCCAACACACAATGGTTGTTGTCGCTGTTGCGTGCCTTCAGGTTGTTTCAGATTTATGACAACCCTAAGGCTGAACCTATCCTGATGTTTTCTGGGGCTGAGAGTGTGTGACTCACTCTAGGTCACCCAGTGGGCTTCCAACATAGTCGAGCGGAGAATCGAACCCTGATCTCCAGTCCCAAACCACACTGGTTCTTGGTCCTAATTTGGGGATAGCATTTTTAAAAAATTGCAGACCCACACTGATACCAACACAGAGCCCAGATTGAGCAAAAGGAACCTCCATAATCCAAAGCAGTCTACCCCCAGCTACCCATTGCTTGGGGAAAAAAATGGCAAAGGAGAATGGTGGGCTCCTTGTCTTGTTTTGGGGTTTTCTTTCTTTTATTTTTTTTAAAAAATAATTCATTTTTGTAGACGAAACTTCAAGATCAGTACAATATTGTAACACAGGCGTCTTATTACATACATTTACTACAGAATAAAAACCCAGTATCTCTTGAAATTAAATTATTCGTTGGGAACATGAGTTATTCACACGGAGAGAATTAATGTGTCTTCTAACTCACAATTATGACCTTCTTCTATAACTTGTCAGCTATATTTTTTTTTCTGGGTTCAGTATTTATTTGCGCATTGCGCTCTTTCAGAGATGTCACAACCCAAGTTTGCTTCTTGGTCTTGAACTTTTCCGATGATACCGGTCCATTTCTTTTTACAATAAGCTAGCCGAGCGTCAAAGTCCTTTTCTATATTCTCCGTGGATTTCCCATTCATGGCTTGGGTTAATTTATCCATGTCAATTACTTTTAGATTTTTTTAGAAGCCATGTGTCTTGTGTCTGGAATTACCTTCTCTTCCCATTTCTGCATGAGTAGTTTTTGGGCTTTCCATTGTGGCATTCCAGGTGCCAATGTGGCTACTGGTTTACGGAGTTCCTTTCCCACTTTTCTGATTCAGCAAGGCGGCAAATCCGTCGGCGGTGGCTGCTCCTTCCTTCCCCCTTCGAATTTGGAAGGGTGTTAAGCCAGGAGAGAAAAAGGAGGGTGGTGGTAGGAACTGAATTATGAAGAATATTGATCGGCGCATGGATGGCATGAGCGATAAGCGCCAGGCAGCCTTGCGGAGGCAGGTGAAGAAGGGCCCCCCGCTCGGTCTCTCGGCTCCCCTCTTGCTAAGCGGATTAAAGAGACGTGACCTTTGCGGGAAGCAACCTCTTTTGCTGATGACAACTTGGCTCCTTTGGCACCAATGCCAACCTACCTCGCAGGGAGCCTGGCATGCCCTCAAAGAGTTGCAGACCCTCTAAATCTCAACCACCCCCCTATGATGCCCATCTGCAATGGCCTGCATCAGTAAATGCAACCTCTTTTGCTGATGACAACTTGGCTCCTTTGGCACCAATGCCAACCTACCTTGCAGGGAGCCTGGCATGCCCTCAAAGAGTTGCAGACCCTCCAAATCTCAACCACCCCCCTATGATGCCCGCCTGCAATGGCCTGCGTTAGCAAATGCAACCTCTTTTGCTCATGACATCTTGGTTCCTCTGCCACCGGTGCCAACCTGCTTTGCAAGGAGCCTGGCATGCCCTTAAAGAGTTGCAGACCCTCCAAATCTCAACCACCCCCCTACGATGCCCGCCTGCAATGGCCTGCGTCAGCAAATGCAACCTCTTTTGCTGATGACAACTTGTCTTCTCTGCTATTGGTGCCAACCTGTCTTGCAAGGAGCCTGGCATGCCCTCAAAGAGTTGCAGACCCTCTAAATCTCAACTACCCCCCTACAATGCCCACCTGCCCTGCGTTTCTGTTGTGTGCCTTCAAGTTGTTTCCAACTTGTGGTGACCCTACCCTGGGGTTTTCTTGGCCAAATTTCTTCCGAGGAGGTGTGCCATTGCCTTCCCTTGAGGCTGAGAGTGTGTGACTTGTCTAAGGTCACCCAGTGGTTTTCATGGCTGAGTTGGGAATCGAACCCTGGTCTCCCAGAGTCATAGTCTAACTAACCCTTAAACCACTGCTCTAGTGCAAAAGAAATTCTTGCTCCAAGACTATGGGGACAAGTGACTGGAGTGTGTGCGTATTTCCTTTCTCCTTATTCTCTTCCTCTTCTTTGGGTGCCAGCTGCACTGCAGAAATGATGCAGTTTGGTACCACGTTGAGTGCAACGGCTCCGTTCTATAGAATCCTGGGATTTGTAGCGTCGCGAAGAGGGTGGCTTAGCGCCTCTGCTGTGTAGCAAAGTATGGGAAAAGTTACATGGTGGTTGCATCCACACTGCAGAAATAATGCAGTTTGGTACCGCTCTAACTGTCATGGCTCCATCCTATGGAATCCTGGGACACACACAGACAAAACACACACATATACCCCATAATCCAGCGTCAAGCTGGATTCACAAACTAGAGTTTGTTGTGGCCCCAGAGCTCTCAGACAGAGAAGGCAAAATAGCTCTCAGAACTACAAATCCCAGGACTCTATAGCATGGAGCCACGGCAGTTAAAGCGGTGTCAGACTGCATTAATCCTGCAGTGTAGATGCAGCCGCAGACTGCGACGGTGAATCCCGTTTGACACTGGATTATAGTGTGCGTGTGTGTTGTACTAACCTCCCACATCCCTTATGTATTTAAATGCTTTTCAACTATCTTTTTTTCCAAATTTAAGGCTGCGTTTTTACAACGACAGTCTGTTTAATTGCTTTTAAATGGCTTTCCTTTTCTCTGTTTGCTATAGCGGTTTGCTATTCTAGCATTGTCACAAAGTGCCTTGGGTCCCACACCTGGAGAAAGGTGGAATATCAATCAATCAATCAATCAATCAATCAATTAGAATTGGTCTTTCCGCCAAGCCCATATACTCCAGCTGGGGGCAGTATTCATCTTGAATCCGATAGGCCAGATTCTCATAAATAAATCTAATGGGGAGTTATGGGTTTCATATTAATCTGTTTTTTGATGGTGGAGGATGTGGGGTGTTTGTTTCTCCGCTGTGTCGCTCCATTGATTAAATGCACAAAGGATTTAATGTCCTTTTCGGTGCAAAGCAAATGCTAAGTCCTCTGCCGGCAGCATTTACTCAGAGAAGAGAGCATACCCTCCAACATTTTGGAGATGAAAACACGGACCCATGAGCCCATGCAATATCCGAGTGCAGTCAAGATGGCAAAAGTTATTAATGAGGAACAATCCCACGCAAGCTTTGCAGCAGCTTGATTTTGCCAAAGTCTGCTGGGAAGGATCATATTCTTCCCTCTCCTCTCCCCTCTTTGTTGCTGAGTTAGTTGAGCGCAAACTCCTTTTGTATTTTGAACAACAATTGAAGTAAGCTGAGGACCAAGGGGGAAGGAGGAGAGAGAAACCAGGACATTTTAAATGCAGCTGAAAAAACTGGGATGACATAGGATTAACCAGGACCTTCTGTGCCAGTTAGGCTGCATCTGCACTGCAAAAATGATGCAGTTTGATACCATTCTAATGGCTGTGTCTCCATACCATGGAATCAAGGGATTTGCAGTTTTGTGAGCTTCTCTGTCTGAGAGCTCTGGCGCCACAACAAAACTTCAAACCTCAGAATTCCCTAGCGCTGAACCTTGGCAGTTAAAGTGGTATCAAGCTGGATTATTTGTGCAGTGTGGACGCAGGAGCAGACACAACCTCCTTTTCCAGGACATGCCCTCCATTTCCACCTTCTGTCTAGAAGGAATTCCGAAATGACCTCCATTTGTAGACTGACTAAGAAGCATGCATCTATCTTTATATGAGTATTTCCAGCTTTGATTTGGTCATGCCCTCCATTTTTCTGGAAGGACCTACATTTTCTAGCGCTGTCTCCTTTGTGGTGAGGACATTGGGTCACCCTGAGGAATGGCGGTGGTCTGTCCTCCCCAGTTTTTGCTCCGAAACATATGGATGATGATGATGATGATGATGATGATGTGTGGCAAAGCCATTGCCCAAATCGCATCTCTCCCTCCTCTTCCTTCCTTCTTTTCCTTCCTCCTCCTGCAGCCGGCCGCCTTGTGGCAGAGCGACCCTCCTTCCGCATGCCCACCCTTCCTTCCCTGCCTTGATTTTAATTGCTTCTGCCATCCAAGGGCATGAAAGGTCATTGCCGGCTCCGTGGGGCCTTCCTTGCCAGCCGCCAAAGCCAGAGGGCTGCTAAGCAAGACGGCAGGGCAAGCAAAACCACTTCCAGCCGGGATCAGAGGCCCTGGCACGGTCCTGGCACCTCTCCGGTGGCCACCCGGTCTCCTGCCTTCATGGGGTGGAGTGGCACCTTGTTACCCCTGGGAGGAGAAAGCCAGTCTTTGCTTTAGAGGAAGGAGATCTCTCTCCACAATCTATGCCCATATACCACTAGGAATTTGGGGTTGGCACAGAGTCTCCCCTTCCAAAAACCATCACCTTGTTGGCACGGTGGACGGGCAAGAAAACCTTAGGGTCCCCATAAGTCAGAAATGACTCAAAGGCTCTCAATAACCCATTTGGTTGTCATGTTAGTAAAGCTGTGGGTAAAGCGCCACCTTCCTGATGTTGCTGGACTCTAACTCCCAGCAGCCTGGGACAGCAGCGCCAATGCTGTGGAACATTAGGCACTGCAGTATACCAACATCTGCACGCCTATCCTAACAATGTGTTGGGAAATGTGTGGCCTTCCAAGTATCCTTGGACTGCCACTCCCAGCATTCCTCACCATTGGCCATGCTGGCAGGGGCTGCTGGGAGTGGCAGTCCCACCCTATCCGGACTGCGGCATGATTCCCTACCCCTGTTTCCTTAGGATCCTCTGTCTCATGTTGTTTCGGTGTTACATTGCTCCGGCCGTGTTAGGTTGATCTGTTTGTCGGTCACGCTGTGAGCTGCCTGCCATTGAAATAATGAAATAATTTTTAAAAATGCTGGAAACTAAGGTCTGGCTGAGCTTTGGCTTGAATTAAGCTCTTCTTGACAAGCGTCAGCAGAGACCTGAGTGGGATGTGTGCGTATCGCAGCGCTCTGAAGGGAAATCCATAGCGGGATCTATAAAGGTCAGGCTGACCAGCTTGCCTGAATATTCCCTTTTTCTCCCATCCGCTGCTGCTCTTGCTAATGATTGCCAGCCACAGGCAAACAATAGGGTTCTTTGGCGTGGAGACGGAAAAAGGCCGCAAAATGCACTCGGTCGGTCGGTCGGTCGGGGAGAGAAAAAGGGAAAGAAAATCTCTCCCTCCTGCAAAATGCACAGGCAGTCTTTTCAATGGGGTGGTGAACCCACTTTGGGTTCTGCTCCGAACTTCAAAGGACATTTCAGCCTCCCATTAGGGAACCCTCCAAAATTCAGCTACAAACCGATAGTCAATGTCTCCCTTTCCAATGGGCTGATGAATCCATTTTGGGTTCGACTCAAGACTCTGGCACCATTTTTGGAGCATTTTTGGCAATTGAGTAGCTCTTTTCAAGTCTGGAGTAAAAACCCATACCGGATTCGTTACCCTACTGACATGGAAGCCACCAGTTGTCGATAAATCCTTCAAATTCCAGGATTTACTGGAAGCAAGGTTAGGGACTGGATGGCTTCTCTGAGCATGTGCAGAGTCAAACCGTGGCGGTCGATGCCCATGGGGGCTAGTGGCACAGAGGGCAGGAGCATCGCCCTAAGACTAACCTATCAAGGGCATTTCTTGGCAAGCTTTGTTCAGTGGAGGTTTGCCCTTACCATCCTCTGAGGTTGAGAGAGTGTGACTTGCCCATGATCACCCACCCAGTGGGCTTCATGGCCAAGCCAGGATTCGAACCCTGGTCTCCAGAATCATAGTCCAACTTTTAAACCACTACACCACACCAGATGCCACTATGCCGTGCCATGCAGATATATTGTGAATCATGCATAGATTCTCAAAGTATATGGATGCGGCTGCAGGCTGCACATGTGGTGGCCTGTTTCCATTGTGCAATGCATTTGGTTGCACATGTGGTGGCCTGTTTCCATTGTGCAATGCATTTGGTTGCACATGTGGTGGCCTGTTTCCATTGTGAAATGCATTTGGTTGCACATGTGGTGGCCTGTTTCCATTGTGCAATGCATTTGGTTGCACATGTGGTGGCCTGTTTCCATTGTGCAATGCATTTGGTTGCACATGTGGTGGCCTGTTTCCATTGTGCAATGCATTTGGTTGCACATGTGGTGGCCTGTTTCCATTGTGCAATGCATTTGGTTGCACATGTGGTGGCCTGTTTCCATTGTGCAATGCATTTGGTTGCACATGTGGTGGCCTGTTTCCATTGTGCAATGCATTTGGTTGCACATGTGGTGGCCTGTTTCCATTGTGCAATGCATTTGGTTGCACATGTGGTGGCCTGTTTCCATTGTGCAATGCATTTGGTTGCACATGTGGTGGCCTGTTTCCATTGTGCAATGCATTTGGTTGCACATGTGGTGGCCTGTTTCCATTGTGCAATGCATTTGGTTGCACATGTGGTGGCCTGTTTCCATTGTGCAATGCATTTGGTTGCACATGTGGTGGCCTGTTTCCATTGTGCAATGCATTTGGTTGCACATGTGGTGGCCTGTTTCCATTGTGCAATGCATTTGGTTGCACATGTGGTGGCCTGTTTCCATTGTGCAATGCATTTGGTTGCACATGTGGTGGCCTGTTTCCATTGTGCAATGCATTTGGTTGCACATGTGGTGGCCTGTTTCCATTGTGCAATGCATTTGGTTGCACATGTGGTGGCCTGTTTCCATTGTGCAATGCATTTGGTTGCACATGTGGTGGCCTGTTTCCATTGTGCAATGCATTTGGTTGCACATGTGGTGGCCTGTTTCTATTGTGCAATGCATTTGGTTGCACATGTGGTGGCCTGTTTCCATTGTGCAATGCATTTGGTTGCACATGTGGTGGCCTGTTTCTATTGTGCAATGCATTTGGTTGCACATGTGGTGGCCTGTTTCCATTGTGCAATGCATTTGGTTGCACATGTGGTGGCCTGTTTCCATTGTGCAATGCATTTGGTTGCACATGTGGTGGCCTGTTTCCATTGTGCAATGCATTTGGTTGCACACGTGGTGGTTTGCTTCCATTATGCAATGTTGCCGTTCAACCCAAGGGTTGTGGAGCACAGTTAATAAATACATAGCTCCATGTGTGAAGCATAGTGTAGTGGTTTGAGTGTTGGAACACAACTCTGGAGATCAGGGTGCGATTCCGGCTTGGCCATGCAACCCATTGGGTGACCTTGGGCAGGTCACACTCTCTCAGTCTCAGAGGATGGCCATGGCAAACCCCCTCTGAACAAATCTTGCCAAGAAAACCCCAGGATAGGGTTGCCATAAGTCAGAGACGCCTTGATGGTCCACAGCAACAAAACAAGAGTGTAGGATCTTGGCCTTTGCATCCCTTTCTGACATCCCTCATGCTGTGACCTTAGAAAGACAAATGCCCATCTCCTGTTATATTGCATGGGTTGAGGACGCTGCAACCCTTTCAGCATTTGAACATGTCAAATACAGATGTCAACGTCTTGTATAGACATTTATTCGGATATGTGCTTGCCTTTTAGTGACGTTTATGCATGGGCCACAGGAGGGAAAGGTCTGGGGGCCATTTCTCTAACCCCCAGACCCTGATGAGGATCATTCCCTCCAAAGAAAACTGGAGACCAGAACCAGAAGGTCACGGCTAGATTGTTGTTTTTTCAAAACCAAAAAATACAATGTTTTAACAAAATGGTCCTTTTGCTAGAAAAATTGGATCAAGGGCACATCCTGTTTTAGAGGGGAATTGTGTGAAAAAATCCCCGAAGGTCGCACGAGGCCCACATTTTAGTTGAGATACTCCTATATTTTCAGCCATGGACATGCATTGGGTGACTTTGGCCAAGTCACACTCTCTCAGCCTCAGGGGAAGGCAATGGCAAACCTCCTCTGAACAAATCTTGCCAAGAAACCCCCATGATAGGTTTGCCGTAGGGTCACCATAAGTTGGAAACGACTTGTAGGCACACAACACCCAAACACACACACTCCTATATTTTATCCCCAATTCGCCTTTCATTCCTCCCTTCTCATTTTTCTCGGTGGAGTTTTTGCAAAAGTGCACAAAGTCTTACTTATGAGTAAGCGGGAAGGACCTCTCACCAAATGCATCACTCTTGCATTTGTCGGATCACAAAGACTTGACGATGTCACGGCCACCAAATCTGGAAAACAAGATTGCAAAGAGAAGATGGGTTGAAATACAGATGAAGAGAACATTCTTGCATGGGGTGAAAAACTCTCCAAATACTGGTTGGGAGATTTAGGGAGTTGTAGTCCCCTAAATGAACTTTCTCCACCTCTGGCGTGAGGCTGTGCAGTGACCTTATATAGGCAAGAGAAGCCATTTTATTTTTTTGCTGGCAAACCGAAAAGTGACTAGGAGAGCAGAGGTGACAGTGCTCCGAGTCATAAATCAAAGTGATTTTTTCAGCTCATGTGTGAAAATGCCCTTTGTTGCTGGGGAATCGTAGACCTCCCTGGATCGGAGAGGCGTTTGCCAGGGGGAATTGAACCAGTCAACCTCAAACTTGTAGGTCGCAAACTTCCAAGTTTAAAAAACAACCCTTCCTTAGGCCAGCTTGGTATCCATGCTGGGAGACCCTTTTTGCCCTGCAGTTGCAATGTTATTGATTTCTAGAAACCTTCGATGCAAGGTTTGCAATGGAGAGAAGCAACCGGATTTCTCAGAGTCAGGGCAGCCTTTGCATCTTTAGCTCTGATTCTTTCCCAGGACTTGGGGAAAAAAGAGAATTATTCATCACTTTTCCAATCCCAGGACCTTCTCCCTCTGGGCTGCGGCAAGGGAATTCATTACCTGTGAGTTTGTATTTATGAATTCACCGCCTATAGAAAAAAAAAAAAAGTACAGCCGGTGGCTCCTCTTTTTAAATTGGAAGCTAGTGAATTTCAGGGGAGGAAGAGACTTACCGAGGGATGGAGCAAGAGATTCAAATGGGACACTTTAAGGTTTTGTATGTAATCTGTGGTCATTATTTTTGCTTTTGTAATGTTCAACTGTAAATCTGCCTTTGCACTTTCTTCTTTGGTAATTGTTCTAAGTCTTTGCTATTTTCCACTACTAGCATGGTGTCATCTGCATATGGACCTGCATAGTATTTGTATAGATTTATGCATGGAAGATGGTTATAGATTTTTCTCTTTTTCATATGAAATAGTTATTTGGACTGCTAGTTTCTATGGTTGTTGTTATTTGCCATCAAGTTAACTTCAGCTTATAGCAACCCTATGGATGAAAGGCATGAAAACTGGAGGAACATCAACAAATCACGGTATGCAGATGACACCGTGCTACTAGCGGAAAATAGCAAAGGTTCGGAACGATTCCTGAAAAAAGTCAAGGCAGGTTTGCACTTGAACGTTAAGTAAACAAAAATAATGACCACAGATGATTTCATAACCTTTAATCAGACGATCACGACATTGATATAGTTCAAGCTTTTCCATACTTTGGCTCAGTCATTAATCGGGATGGAGACTACAGTCGAGAAATCAGAGGAAGACTTGGACTTGGAAGGGCAGCCCTGAAGGAACTAGGCAAGATCCTCAAGGGTCAAGATATTCTAAAGTTAGGATTGTCCGTGCTATTGTATTTTCCAATTTCTATGTATGAAAAATGGACAGTGAAGAAACAGATAGGAAGAAGGTCAGTTCATTGGAGATGTGGTGCTGGAGAAGAATTCTATGGATATCATGGACTCCTAAAAAGACCAATAAATGGAACAAATCAAGCTTGAACTTTCCCTAGAAGCCAAGATGACTATACTGAGATTTTCATACTTTGGTCCTATTATGTCTCCTTAGAAAAGACAATAATGTTTAATAAGGTAGGAGGCAGCAGGAAAAGAGGAAGATTGCATTATAAATGGATGGACATTTTTAGCATCCTTGATCGAACCAATCCACCTGTAGCGAAGGCTTCCTTTTTTCCTCTTTTCTTTTGCGGTTAGCATGGTGTAGTGGTCTGAATATTAGAATACAATTTTGGAGACCAGGGCTCGAATCCCAGCATGGCCATGAAACCCACTGGGCGACCTTGGGCAAGTCACACCTTCTCAGCCCCAGAGGGCAGCAATGGCACATCGCCTTTGCATGCAGCTAGCTCACCGAAAAGCCTTGGAACCGGAACGGCGACAAATTCGCTTTTTTTGTTGTTGAAATTAGCATCCTAAGCTCGGATTTGAGCCCAATTGCTCCCCAGTGGCAGCTTGCATCCATCGGTAGGATTGTTGCGAAGAAAGGCTTTTGGATGAGAGGCAACCAGCCACAAATTGTGGGGAGAAGAAATATGGCCTCCTATTCGTGGAGCCACCCTGGCTGTTCTGTGGCAGGGGCACAGGATTTTGTGGGTTTTGGTCTCTCTTTGTTATTTATTGCATGCCGTTGATGATCAGCTTCGTAACTTGCAGAGCGGCCAGCCGGAAAGGCTGCATTAACTCTGCTTGAGTCTAACTCATTGAGGCTGGGAGATGGAAGAAGCATTGCTGGATAGCTTTGGACCCAGTGCTCAAAAGAAGGCAAACCGGGGCTGCTTCTACACTGCAAAAATAATGCAGTTTGATAACACTTCTAAATACCATGGCTCCATGCTATGGAATTCTGGGATTGGTCATTTTTGTGAGCTATTTCGCCTCCTCTGTCAGAGACTCTGGGTGCCAGGTGGCCCTCCACACTTGCGGCTTTGACTTCTGCGGCTTTGATGATTTGCAGTTTTGATGAATGCGTCCTCTCTAGGAATCTCCAAGTCCTCCAGCGCAACTCGGCCAGAAGTTGACCATAGAGTTGTGTTGGAAAACCTACAAGTTCCTAGAGAGAACTCTTCTCTAGGCATTTGTAGGTCCTCCAGCATGATTCTATGATCAATATCTAGCAGTGTTGACCATAGATTTGCACTGGAGGACCTAGAGATTCCTAGAGAGAATACTTCTCTAGGCATTTGTAGGCATCTAGTGTTAGAGTCTATGGTAAAAAGAATAGAAAAAAGAAAAGAATAGTGTTTAATTTGTGTTTTTTCCCACGTTCATAGGGGTCCTTCACCCCCCCCAACCACAGCGAATGTGGAAGGACCACTGTATAAATCCCAGGATTCCATAGCATAGAGCCATTGCAGTTAAAGCGGTATCAAACTGCATTATTTCTGCAGTGCAGATGCAGCCTAGGGAATTTTTTTTAATTCCCATGGAATTCTGGGAATTGTAGTTTGTTCTGGCATCAGAGCTCTCTGACAGAGAAGGCTAAATGTCTCACAAAGTTACAATTCCCAGCATTCCATAGCATGGAGCCACGGCAGTTAAAATGGTGTCAAACTGGATTATTTCTGCAGTGCGGATGCAGCCTAGGAAGGGAATTCTAGAATCTAGGGGACAACACAAAAAAAGGCCCTGGAAGTAGGGAGTTTCCAAGAGTTTCCAAGAGGTTTTCCATACATGCACAAAAGAATCTATTGGATTTAAACCCTGTTCTCGGGGCATGGAAAAGTTACTTTTTAAGATTAGAACTAAAAATCTTCCAGCTGTATAAATCCAAAGAAGTAACTTCTCCAAGCTGTGCTGTTTTTGGAGCTGTCCACCCTGAAGACAAGATGGAAGTCCACAAAGAGTCACACAATATCCCAAATCTTTCCCTGGGATTTGGATCTGTTGTTTAAGCATGCATTTCAAACTTTGTTGTTGTTGTTGTTTAGGCAAGCTTTTGATCTTTAATCATTTTAAAGAGATTCCGGATTATATATATATATATATATATATATATATATCATTGCTGCTCTTAAACAGATTGGATTATTGGATGAATGTTGTGTGTGAGTGTTTGTGTGTTTCCTTGGGTGTGGGTGTGCTTCATGATTATAACACTCGGGGCGTTTTCGGGCTTTTATTGTCCTCCGCTCCGAGAACTTTTTGTACATGTGTGTGTGCAGAAAAGGAGATTATAAAATGTTAAATAAACTGGGGAGGGGGGGGAATGAAGGGAAAAAAAGAGATTTTAATTTTAAAAAGAGAGATTGCCTTGAGAAAACTGGATCATTTATTTGTAGGGCTTGGCAGGCAGTGCGTTTTCTTACTCTTGTGAATGAAGGCAGCGAGAGCGAAACCCGGTGCGGGTCGGTGTAAGTATTTATCAATTGCACTTTTTAAAAATAAAAAATTAAGCGGTAGGGTTGGGACATGTCCCCCAACATTTGGAAACTGGGCCAAATGTGGCCATGCAACATCCGAGTGTGATCAAAATGGCAAAAGCTATTGATGAGGAGGGATGCACAAGCTAGGACAGACTACAGCAGTTTGCTTTTGCAGGAAAGGGAAAGATTTGGTCCCCTCCATTCTTCTCCAGCTGCTGAGTTCATTGAGTGCAAACTACTTTTTCACTTTAGACTCCATTTGCAGCAACTGAAGTAAGCTGAGGACCAAGGGGGGGGAAGTGAGAGGAGGAAAAAGAAGCCGGGACATTTTAAAAGCAGCTGGAAAAGTGGGATGTCAGAGGATTAATTGACTTTCCCTGCCAAATTGGAACAAATTGGAAGGTCCAGTGTTAAGATCACATTGCAGAGGGGAAGGGATTCCTGGAAATGGCAAGAAAAGTCCATGATAGGGTCGCCATAAGTCAGGAACGACTTGAAGGCACACAACAGCAACAAAAGATCCATGGAGTTGGAAGAGACCCCAAGGGCCATCCAATCCAGCCCCATTCTGCTATGCAAGAAGACACAATCCAAACACTCCCTGTGAGCTATGGCCATCCAGCCTCTGTTTAAAAACCTCCAAAGAAAGTAGACTCCACCACACTCCGAGACAGCATACTGTATATACTCGACTATACGTCAACCTCATGTATAAGTCGAGGACGGGTTTTGGGGCCAAAATTATGGATTTTTATATGACCCGTGGACAGGTCGAGGGTAAAACTTAGGAGCATGTAACAAACGGTCTAAACAAAGGATGATGCAAAGGAAAACAATTCCAGCAGGCATGACTGTTTGTGGTCATCCTAAAGGATGGATGAATGAGAGAAGAGAAAAGAGTCAGTGCTTCCAGGCAGATTATTGCCTTTCTCCAGGGAATTGTTCCCTTTTGTTAATAAGAGTTAAAGTGCAGGACTTGCATTGACCCATGGATAAGTCGATCCAGGTTTTGTAATAAGAAAGTACAGGACTTATATTGACCCGTGGATAAGTCGATCTAAAATTTCTAGACTTATACATGAGTATATACACTATTCCACTATCAAGTAGCTCTTAGTTCCTCCTAATGCTGAGGTGGGATCTCTTTTTCCTGTAGCTTGCATCCATTGAGGCTCCATTGTGTCCTATTCTCTGGAGCAGCAGAAAAGAAGCTTGCTCCCTCCTCAATATGACATCCCTTCAAATATATAAACAGGGCCGTCATATCCCCTCTTAACCATCTCTTCTCCAGGGTAAAGATACCCAGTTCCCTAAGTCACTCCTCATAGGGCTTCATGGTTTCCAGACCCTTCACCATTTTGGTCCCCCTCCTTTGGACACGCTCCAGCTTCTCAATATCCTTCTTGAATTTTGGTGCCCAGAACTGGACACAGGATTATTCCAGGTGAAAGCCGAAGAGAGTGGCACTATGACTTCCCTTGATCTAGTAGAGACATTGCAACTCAGCGTTATATCCTTAGGCTACCTTCATGGGACATCCTCATCGTGCAAACGCTGGAAAGGTTTAAATATTTAAGATTTCCCCTTCTTGAGCGGCTCTGACATGAATCGCGCCCTCCCCGAGGTGCGCAGGGAATTCTTGGGACGATGCGGTCATGTTGCCGATCTTGAGATGACTGAACAAACGGAGCCTCCGCCAAGATCGTTTAAATATATCACCGACCATATTGTTCAGGTTGAGAGCGCTCCAGCGCGGACATAAAAATCTTGGCAGCTCTCGAGAAAGAGCACTGCCCAGACCCAGAAATAGGAAAAGGTATCCAACAGCCTGTCTTGACTCGGAGGACAGTCCCAGTTAATCCTCTGCCATCCCATTTTTTTCCAGATGCATTCAAAATGTCCTGGTTTCTCCGCTGCTCACCTTCTTCGTCCTCGACTTCCTTCGGTTGCTGCAAACGGAGTGCAAAGTGCAAAAAAAACAGTTTGCATTTTTCCATTTAATAAAAGCAGCGGGGTGGGTGGGAAGATAGGGATTGGGAAGGAAGGAGCAAAGGCTTGCCCTTCCCAGTCGGCTCTGGCAAAAGCAAGCTGCATGCCTTGTGCATGCATGGGGCAAGGTGGAAAAGAAAGCATGGGGAGGGAGATTCATAAATAAAACCAGCTGGCAACTGGGAATTGCATTGGCTATTTGCACTAATGTGTCATCATGGGATTCACGTTTGCTATTTACTCTTTGGCAGAGGAGGCTAAGGACCGTACAAAACTACACATCCCAGGATTCCATAGGATGGAGCTACAGCACTTCAAGTGGTGTCAAACTGCATTATTTCTGCAGTGAAGATGCACCCCCTACTCTCCAAAGAGGAAGGGCCCACTGCTTTGTGTATGCGCAGAGGCAATTTTGTTCTCTGCATCCCTTTTTGAAAAACTCAGCCCTTGTTATTTGCTGGGCCAGTCCTATCATTTGGCAGAGAGAGAGAGAGAGGCGGCCGCCTCGGGCATCAATTTGGGGACACCAGGCTGGAAGGGAGGGCCAGCATGGTGTAATAGTTTGAGTGTTGGACTATAACTCTGGAAATCAGGGTTCGAATCCCAGCTCGGCCATAAAACCCACTTGGTGATCTTGTGCAAGTCACACTCTCTCAACCTCAGGGGAAGGCCAACGCAAAACTCCTCTGGACAAATCTTGCCAAGAAAACTCCAGGATAGATTTGCCTTAGGGTGGCCATAAGTCAGAAAGGACTCAAAGGCACACAAGGACAACAAAAATGCAATGACGCCAGAGCTTCCACTTCTTCTTCGGAAGTCACTGCTCTTATCATCTCTCCCTGCTCCCAGTCCCTATTATCTTTCTTTCTTTCTTTCTTTTCCGCCCTTTTCCCATGCTTCCCTCGACTCTCTCCCCTCCCTGCCATTGCATCTTCCTTTTCCAATCATCTCCCTTGGCTGCATTCCCAGGGATCAATATTGCATTAGTGTGCCACAACGCAACACCTTCATGCAAATGACAACTGAGCTGGCGGTGGCCCATTGCAAGGAGGTTTGGAGTCAGTTGCAGAGAGCAAGACAGGACAGGGTTAAGCGGTTGGAGGGGATGATGGAGACGCGGTCTGATTTTTTGGAGAAAGATCTCCGCATAAAAGTCTTGCACATGGCCGCGCAGTTGGAGCACCATGGCTGCATCCACACTGCAGAAATAGTGCATCACTTGACACCGCTTTAAACTGCCGTGGCTCCATGCAAGGGGATGCTGGGATCTGCAGTTTGGGGAAGAGATGTGGCCTTCCCTGTCGGCCAAGAGTGCTGGTGACCTAGCCCCGGAGAAGAACAAGGCGCTGCCAAATGTAGGGCCATCCCAGAAAAAATGTAAAGGCATGGCCAAATAAAAGCTAGAAACGCTCCTATAAAGATCGACGCATGCTTCTTAGCCACGCTCCAAACGGAGGGCGTTTTGGAATTCCTCCTGGATAGGAGGTGGAAACGGAGGACATGTCCTGGAAAAGGAGGACATGTCTGGTTACCCTGATGACCAAGTCAAAGCTGGAAATGCTCACATGAATGTAAATGCATGCTTCTTAGCCATGCTCCAAATGGAGGACATTTGGGAATCCCTCCTGGACAGAAAGTGGAAATGGAGAAGAGTTTTGCATGCTAAAAAGACCAATAAATGGGTCCTGGAGCAAATCAAGCCTGAAGGTTTCCTAGAAGCCCAGATGACTAAACTGAGTCTGTTGTGCATTGGCCATATCACGAGAAGGCATAACTCACAAGAAAAGACAATAATGCTTGGGAAAAGGGGAAGACTGCATTGCAGATGGCTCGATTCAATTAAAGAAGCTACAGCTCTGACTTTGCAAGACCTGAGCAGCACTGTTAAGGATGGAGTGACTTGGAGACCTCTCATCCATAAATCTTACTGCAGTCAACAACAATCATGAGGGCCAGCATGGCGTAGTGATCTGAGCGTTGGACTATGACTCTGAAGACCAGGGTTCGATTCCTGGTTCAACCATGAAACCCACTGGGTGACTTTGGCCAAGTCGCACTCTCTCAGCCTCAGGGGAAGACCATGGCAAACCTCCTCTGAACAAATCTTGCAAAGAGAACCTCAGGATCGGTTCGCCTTAAGGTCGCCATAAGTCGGAATAGACTCAAAGGCACACAACCACAACAACCACAACCCCGACCAACATGTATAGGGGGAGTAGACTTTGTGTAGATCCTTAGTGGTATGTGTGTGTGTGTGTACTGGGCCTCCCATTTACATTTCAGGTAAACACCGTGCCGGCGGTTGTTGTTTTTATGCTACCTAAGGCGACATCCTCATCATACAAATGCAAGGAATGTTTAAATATTTAAGACTCCCAAGTTTGAAGCCTCTCTTGACAATTGCGCAGCCGCAGTGAGGTGCGCAGTTAGGAAAACCCTGGGGACGACTCGGTGGCAGGGATGATTTGGAAATGACTAAGCAACCGGAGCTTGGAAGCTCCCTTTCCCTGTGTCTTTGTGCAGCCTTTGGCACCTCCGGGGCTTGGAGAAGTTACTTTCTTTGGATTGCAGCTTCCAGAATCCTCCAACCGGCGATGCCCTGTCTCCAAGCAGGACTTTGAAAGCCTGAAAGCCACTCTTTTGCTTTCTGCTCCAGACCAGAGCTGGAGGAGCTTCCATCTTATAGCTGAATCTGGTCCTTCTGGGGTTCTTTAGCCTTCTCTACCCCAGAGCGCTGGTGCCTCGCCAAACTACAAATCCCAAGACTCTGTGGGATGGAGCCATGGAAGTCCAAGTAGTGTCAAAGTGCATTATTTCTGCACTGTTGATGCATCCTTGGAGACTATGGTTTGAATCACCATGGGAAGTCACTGGGTGACCTTGGGTGTGTCACACTCTCTCAGCTGCAAAGGAATAATGCTTGCAAAGGCAAACCCCAGCAATGACTTGAAGGCACAGAACAACACTAATTTTCAGTTATAAGAGAGCCACAGTGGTGTAGTGGTTTAAGCATTGGACTAAGATGCTGGAGACCAGGGTTTGTATTCCTGTTGTACCTTTTTCTGGATTCTATGTGGCCAACTCTAATGGAAGATTGCAAACATCCTAGCTAGGGCTTGCATTGTGATTGTGATGCAATATTCCATTCGAGTTGAACCCAGAAAGAGGTACGGTGATACCAGACTGGTTAGGCAGTTGGATTCACATGAGACACTTTCCTGTGTTCCAGCAGACATACAAAACTCATTCAGACATTGGGGTCTTTTAAGCACAAAGATGCGCATCATCTCACTCATGCATTCTGGGTTTGCTATTCACACGATGGAGCCACATCGATGCACATTTCTGCAAGTTCCATTGCTCACAAGTGCTAGCATTCAAATAAAGATGGAGTCGAAGATGAGAATGCATCCAGACCAAGTTCAAGGGATGCAGAGTTTTATCCCGAGTCTGTTTGCATCAGTTATTCACACTCCCGACAATGCAAATCTTTTTTAAAAATTTGGGGGAAAACTCGATATCGATTATCCCAGATTAAATGGGGTTTTTTTTGGACCTCCCCCCCACAAAAAAACTTAATCGGGTGCATTCGGGATGCATGTGAACCATGGAGATTCAACCTGGATTCATCCTGGATTATTCTCACCATCTGAATAACCCAGGTTCCAGCATTCGGAAACGAGTAAACTGTGTACAGTCAGCCCTCTGTATCTATGGATTTTTGATCCATGGATTAACATCTTGAAAATGTTTTTAAAAAATATATGAATTCCCCAAAAGCAAAGCTTGATTGTTGCCATTTTATATAAGGGACACCATTTTACGATGCACTGAATGGGACTCCACAGATTTTGCTTTCCTGGAACCAAATCCCAGCGGATGCCAAGGGTCCACTGTATAGCAGCCTCTCAAGAAGGCTTGTCTGCCTTCAGGAGAAAGAGGAAAAGAGAGACGGAGAAGAAGACTTGTCTCTGATGGAACAGAATAGATTACAAGGATGGAGAGAACCTCTCTCAGCCGGAGGGCAAAATCCCATTTCAGAGAAGTTCTAGGAATCCGTCTTCCAACGCTGGGCAAGACCAAAGGCAAAAGAAAAAGAGGATGGAAACCAAAATATCAGCATATTTTAGCTTAAAGCATTTGCTAATTAAGTCTTAGGAGAGGCGTCCCAGGCTTTTATCCCAAGGAAGACACATGGTGCAAAAGCAAGGAAGCCACCAAATGATGGTGCCATCCGGAAGCAGATGTGGCCCACCAGGGAACTTCAGGTGGGATGGGTACCAGACCAGAGGATCCAGGAGGAGAAGAAAGATAGAAAGAAAGAAAGAAAGAAAGAAAGAAAGAAAGAAAGAAAGCAGCAGTAAGAAAGCAAAGAGGTGGGAAGACCTTACCAAATCCTTGCATCCTCGGCTCCTCTCGGTGGAAAGGAACTGCAGACAGTCCAGGGCTGAAATTATGTTTAGTGGAACATGCACCAGAAAAGACCCTAAAATACAAAGATATTCAACTAAGCGCGAAAGTTAGGATCATACAAGCCATTGTTTTCCCTATCACCATGGATGGATGGAAGAGGCGGACAGTGAAGAAAGCAGAGAGGAAGAAAATCAATGCATTCGAAATGTGGTGCTGGAGAAGATTGCAGCCAAGAAGACAAACAAATGGGTCCTAGAGCAGATCAAGCCAGAAATAGTTTTCTGTGGGTTTTTCGGGCTGCGTGGCCATGTTCTAGAAGAGTTTTTTTTCTGACGTTTCGCCAGCATCTGTGGCTGGCATCGTCAGAGAATACTGGAATGGAAGAATACTGGCTGGCATCTTCAGAGAATGCTGGCATGGAAGTGAGTGAGATCACACAGTATATATATACATAATCTCTGAAGATGCCAGCCACAGATGCTGGCGAAACGTCAGAAAGAAACTCTTCTAGAACATGGCCACACAGCCCAAAAAACCCACAAAAAGCTATGGATGCCGGCCATGAAAGCCTACGACTTCACAAGCCAGAAATCTCCCTGGAAGCCAAGAGGACCAAACTGAGGCTGCCGTACTTTGGGCACATCATGAGAAGGCATGACTCTTTGGAGAAAACAATAATGCTAGGAAAAGTGGAGGGAAGCAGAAAGCCGGGAAGGTTGCATACCAGATGTTTGCACACTATCAAAGAGGTCACAGGTATGAATTTGCAGGACCTAAGCAGAGAAATGGAGGACAGGGAGTCTTGGAGATGTTGCTGGGGTTGCATTCCCCACCTAAGCAATGGGGTGGCAAAGGATGGGAAGCATGTGTGGAGGAGGAGGGAGGCAAAGGCTGCCTTGGATGCCCACCAGTCTGCCAGGAGCCCTGGGTTGGGTACCACTCCATGCCCCTAGATGCCAAGAGGCCTGGTCCTTGCTTTTGGATGGAGGAGAGAGGCAGCAAAGGAGGAAAGCAGGCAGAGGAGGAGGAGGAGGAGGAAAAGCAGAAGGAGGAGCGAAGGCAGGCGTCCTCTGCTGCTTTCTGCGCTCGCTCCCTCCATCCTTCCCTGCATCCCTGCATCCTCTCCATCCTTTCAGGCGACAAGGGCTGGACCAAGCCTCCTCCATCCTCCATCCTCCTCCTCTTCCTCGATCTTCCTTCCTCTCCTATTGTCTCCGGAGCCGCCTTTGCAGCCTGGCAGTGAGGCCGCTGCCTCATCCTCATCCTCATCCTCCTCTTGCTCCTCCTGCCTCCCAAAAAGCCTTGGACCACACAGGTACCCAAGCCATGCGCCCTTGCAATGAATGGGTGGGGTTCCTTGGGCATCTCTCTGGGGGGCATTTGGGGGATGGAAAGGAAAAGGATGGAGGGGGGATCAGGAGACTTAGTCCTTACCTGGGGGGGGATAGTGGGGGAGGGTGCAAGGTGGAATGGGGGGGGGGTCTGCCCCCTGTATTGAATGCCAACTGTGGGCAAAAAAGTGTGTGCCTTTGCATTGGAAAGGGGATTATTATTATTATTATTATTATTTGGAGACTGCAGTAGCACCACCTGAAATCACTGTCTGGAGAGGAGGAGAAAATGGGTTTATTTGGTTTTTCTTTTAATTTTTTTTTTTTGGGGGGGGATGTCTGTCATCTTGCAGGGTGGGCATCAAAATCTGGCCAGGGAAGGGGGTGCCATGCCATGCCATGCCATGCCATGCCAAGGGTGGGGGGCGTGGGAGCCCAGAAGGCGACTTGAGGACATTTTGGGGGGAGAGGATGTTGGTGCCTTTTGGGGGGGCACAAGGAGGGTGCTTCTTCTTCTTCTCCCCCATATCTTTTAAACACACCCCAATTTTTTTAAAAACATCAACAACAACTGCAACACAACCACCCTTCTCCATCCTGGCTTTGCCCATGCCAGCCCAAGGTGGAGGGCATCGTGCCACCCCTGTCCGCCTTTTTGCATTTTGACATGTGAATAATCCTGTTTTTTAAAATTTTTAATAGGAGGAGGATTCCCACCCTTTCCCTCAATGGTTGTTGTTGATGTAGAGAAGGAAGAAGAGAAAGAAGAAGAAAGGCAGCCTTTCTCTCTCTCTCTCTCTGTCTTCCTTCCAGTACCCAGATATTCAGATTTTTTGGTGTGGGTTTTCCAAGCAGAAGGGGTGCCAGCGCAATCCCCAGATCCTAAGATTGGCAGAGGTTGGGGGCTCTTGGAGCAATCTTTCCTATTCCTTCTCTCCCACCCAGCAGCCCTTTATGAAACTCAGATTTGGGGAGATCTGAGCAAATCTTTGCAGCATATATATATGTGTGTGTGTGTGTGTGTGTGTGTGTGTGTATATATATATATATATATATATATTGGAGGGGATCAGCCCTAGCAGAAAGCAAATCTGCAATGCCTGCTTCCATTTCCCTCTCCATTATTTACTATTAGCTTCCTCTGCTCTGCCTTTGCTAGACTGCCTTTCTTATGAAGTATTTATATTTATTGTGGAATAATACAATAACACCGCGCTCCTTGAAGCCATAGGCTGCTGAGGGTGATGCATTTGATTTGGGTGTTGTGTTGTTGTTTTTTAATTTAGGAAAAAGGGAGACCTCTCTTCTTCTGTCTCTGTGTCTCTTCCTAGTCTGGTTTTGCCTGCAAGGTGACAAACCTTGGCTTTCCCCTTTTTGACACTGTGGGGTGTGTGTGTGTGTGTCTCAAAGAGAGCATTACTACACAAGTGTGCAGTGTTGTGCGAGGAAGATCAGGCGATGTGTTTGTGTGCAGGAGACGATGCCCCCCAAAACCAAACCAAAATTGCTTCCCTTTGTCATGCCCCCCCAAACCAAACCAAAATTGCTTTCCTTTGTCGTCTTGCATTTGAGCCAAAAAGCCAAAAAGCGACCTCCCCAAAGATGGGTTTGAAATGTCTTTTGCAATATATATATATATATATCTTCTCCATCCTCACCCCAGCCATGTCTGACAGTCTTTCTCTTTGCCCTCCCGGCTTTGCAGGGATGGCATCCTTTAGCTCTGGTGGGTGGCAAGGCTGGTAGTCTATTTTTTGGGTGGGTGGGCAAAGGTGTGAAAAGGGGGAGTCATGGACGCAGACACCCCCCCCCCCACCAAGATACAGGGAAGATCTCTTGCAAAAAAGGCTCAGACCTTTCCCATGCAGTGTGAAGCTGCCTCCTTTCCTTAGAAATGGGGTCTTGGAAACGAAAGGGGCAAAAAAAAAATTAGAGATTTGCAAAGGAAATGGTGTATGGACAGAGAAAGAAATCGGAATCAGGCAGGCTTCCCCCCAAAAGGAAGATTTGCTAGTTGGTTGTGTTGCAGACATTCCTATGATCCATCTGGGGCTGTGGATGCCACACAACCAGCATCTTTGCCCCTTCCTCTTGTATATGTGTCCCCAACCCCATCAAATTCTTTGGTGACCATATAATGTCCCTATTGAAGGAGGACATTTTTTTTCTCTCTCTCTCTCTCTCAAAAAAAGAAGGAGATCCATTCACCAGAATGTCACAGCACCCGCCTTGAATGTGTGTATGCATGGCTCTGTTTGCAATTTGGCTTTCTTTGCAAGGGGCCTTTTCTTGAGGATCCAAAAGAAAAATCCCCCCCCCCCCCCGCCATCCTTTTTCTTTGCAAATCAATAAAACCGTGCCGTGATTAAACCCTGGGAAAATCCAAAGCGTGGCGAAGGGTGGGGAAGAGATCCAAGGGTTCCTAGTTTAATTTTTATTAGGACGAAGAAGGAGCCAAAGGGGATGTTGTCATGTTTGTGAGTCCAAGAGAAGAAGGGAGGAAATAATAATAATAATAATAATAATAATAATAATAATAATAATAATTCTGGGTCTGCACCAGCCAAAGTCCAAGGAAGGCAGCGTTGGTGGAGAAGGAAGAAGGGAGCATGACAAATATGTTTTCGAAGGAAGCGCAGGAAGAAAAAATGACAGCGGCAGGTATTTACAGAGGCTCAGGTGTAGGGAACATACCTGATGCTGCAGCGGCACCAGAAAACTCGGAGGGTTTTTTGCTCCAGGGATTGCCGCCAAGCTGGCACACCTTGGGTCTGGGTTTATGGACCTGTGGCTTGGCATGGGGGCCGCCCCATAGAGCCTTTCGGGGCTGGGTGCACCACTAGAAGGGTCTATTGTGCGATTGCCACATCTCAAGGCCTAGGCCCAGAGTCTCCCATCTTAAGGAGAGGAGGGTGCAAATGGCCCAGTTTTGGTCGGCTTAGCTCCAGGCTTGGTCCAATTCTCTGGCTCAGCTAGAAAGGCAGAGGCCTCTGACTATTTGCAAGGCTTAATAGATCCACTGTAAGGATTTTCCAAGGGGCTCTATGCATTTTTTGAGTTAGGTTCCTCCTTCCTTCCCAGGCGTAATGGTGTCAGGACTCATCCTCCACTCTGCTCTGCACCCCTCCTCTGGCTAGAAGCAACCAGGCTGCATGCAATGCTCCATATCCCTTCTCCTTAATAATAATAATAATAATAATAATAATAATAATAATAAAGTTTATTTGTATCCCGCTTATTGCCAGACAATCCAAGCGGCTTACAATAAAACCCGTATAACATATCTCCAAAAAGAAAAACCAACCCACCCCCTAATCAACCTCTACTGCGTTCCTCATCTATCAAGGGAGAAGGAATAACTCACTTATTTATTATGATTATCTTATTATTTTCTCTCTCATTTGTTTCTATCCTACCTTTCTCTAGGTATAGGGACTCAAGGTGGCGTGTTTCACTTTAGCTAGGCCAGCGATTCCCAAACTTTGGTCTTCCAGATGTTTTGGACTTCAGCTCCCAGAATTCCTGACTGTTGGCCAAGCTGGCTGTGGCCTCTGGGAGTTGAAGTTCAAAACATTTGGAGGACTAAAGTTTGGGAATCCCTGAGCTAGGCTTTCTGTCTAGGAAAATGCGCTCTCTGTGCCTGTGTTTGGGCTTGAATGAGAGCTGAGAGAGCAGCTGTGGTCAGTACTTAATGCTGAGTGACCGCACCTGGGTCCACTCCTAGGTCTGGGCTTTTGGAGCTGGCCATCGCACGGTTTGGGGAGAAGCCGGAAGTGGCAACTCCAATGCAACCCCTAGACCTGGAGTGAAAAAGGGGGACTAGGCGCTCTTCTTTTCGGCTTTGGGTGCAAAAGACTTGCCCAGGAAGGGATGGTCATTCTTCCAATGGAGGGAAGGCAAGGTATGTTTTCCCTTTGGACCCATCCCTTGTAAAAGGGACTGTGTAGCAGTCAGGATTTGTTTAGCATTGCTAATATGACTTTGGGATGCTCCTTGATTCTAGTAGTAGTAGTAGTAGTAGTAATAGTAGTAATAATAATAATAATAATAATAATAATAATAATAATAATAAATTTCTTACCCATGGCTGCCAATGGATTGAGGCAGGTAACAACAATTAACAGATAACTCCATATTATCTCCACAACTGATGGTAAACCCAAGGCTGACCCTTTCATTAGGTACAGTGAGGAGGTTGCCTCAGGCAGCAATTGTTGGGGGACAGCAATATGGTGTTGAAAGGGAGGGCTGTTTGCCCCATGGGTTATTCTAGGGGGCTCTGATTTGGCCATAAAGCAGAGTCTGTGTTAAAGAAAGAGTCCATTGCCAGGCCAGTTCTTTTCTATAGGAAAGCAGGAGAGATGTTGTTTTGTTGTGTGGCTTCAAGTTGCTTCTGACTTATGGGCGCCTTAAGGCATTCCCCTATCTTAGGGTTTTCTTGGCAAGTTTCTTCAGAGAGAGTTTGCCATTGCCATCCTCTGAGGCTGAGAGAACGTGACTTGCCCAGGGTCATCCAGTGGGTTTACATGGCTGCCTGCCTTTGCACTTTCTTCTTGGATCTTCCTTAGTTGCTGTTCCAGGACTGTGATGTTTTCTGCTAGTATTACGGTGTTATCTGCATATCTTAGATGGTTGCTATTCCTCTTTTCACTCCTTCTTCTGTATCCAGGCCTGTTTTTCTTATAATATGTTTTGCATATAAGTTGAACAGATGGGGTGAGAGGATGCAGCCTTGTCTGACTCCTTTGGAAACCATTCTGTTTCTCCATTTTCTGTCCTGAGAGTAGCCTCTTGTCCCGAGTTCAGATTCCTCCTCATCAGGACTATCAGATGGGTTGGCACTCCCATCATGTCTTTAAGGGCCTTCCATAGCCTTTCATGGTCTATGCAGTCAAAGGCTTTGCTATAGTCTATAAAGCACATGCTGCTTTTTTGGAATTCCCTGGTGCGCTCCATTAACCATTGTATGTTTGCAATGTGATCCCTAGTGCCCCTTCCTTTCCTGAACCCCGCTTGGACCTTTGGGATTTCTCTCTCCATGTGTGGCTGTATGCTGGTATCCATGTATGCTGCTAGGAAGTGTTGTATGTTTTTGTATGTTTTTATTTTTGTATGTTTTTATTTGTATCTTTCTTTTCAATTGCAAACTTCCCCACGTGACAACATCTGGAATGCAGTTTTCCTGGGAGTTGATGCCCCTCAGTGCAAGCCAGGGCTGAAAGTGACCAGATAGATGGTCAAGAGGGGTTGGAGAGGTGGCATGTGATTCCCCCAGACCCTCTCCAACCCCTTGACCATCCATCCGGTCACTTTCAGGTTCTTTCAAAAAATGTGCTGAGTTGTATTTTAGTCTTTTAATGAGTGATTTGCTTTCATCCTGGAATGGTTTAGAATGATCTCTATTAATACTCACTTTTGGGATGCTTTTCATTGCATTGTTCCTTTAAATGGGAAGCTGCTTTGAGTCCCAATTTGGGGGGAAAGTGGGATATAAATATTAATGATAATAATAAGTGTGAAACCTGGGAGATCTGCATTAATTCTCTTTTAATGCTTACTTTTTGGATGCTTTGAATTGTATGGTTCTTTTTAAATTGTAAGCTGCTTTGAGTCCCAGGTCGGAGGACAAACAGGATATTGTTATTCATAATAATGATGATGATGATGATGATAAAACCTGGGAGATCTGCATTAATTCTATGTTAATGCTCACTTTTTGTATGTTTTTATTTGTATCGTTCTTTTCAATTGGAAGCTGCTTTGAGTCCCAATTTAGAAGAAAAGCAGGATATTAATAATAATAATAATAATAATAATAATAATAATAATACCTGGGATCTGCATTAATTCTATCTTAATGCTCACTTTTTGTATGTCATTCTTTTCAATTGTAAGCTGTTTTGAGTCCCAATTTGGAGGAAAAGCAGGATAATAATAATAATAATAATAATAATGAAACCTGGGAGATCTGCATTAATTCTATCTTAATGCTCACTTTTTGTATGCTATTAATTGTATTGTTCCTTTCAATTGGAAGCTGCTTTGAGTCCCAATTTGGAGGAAAAGCAGGATATTAATAATAATAATAATAATAATAATAACCTGGGAGATCTGCATTAATTCTATGTTAATGCTCACTTTTTGTATGTTTTTATTTGTATCGTTCTTTGAAATTGTAAGCTGCTTTGAGTCCCAATTTGGAGGAAAAGCAGGATATTAATAATAATAATAATAATAATAATAATAATAATGACACCTGGGAGATCTGCATTAATTCTGTCTTAATGCTCACTTTTTGTATGTTTTTATTTGTATCTTTCTTTTCAATTGCAAGCTGCTTTGAGTCCCAGTTTGGAGGAAAAGCAGGATAATAATAATAATAATAATAATAACCTGGGAGAGCTGCATTAATTCTGCCTTAATGCTTTTAATTGTATAGTTCTTTTCAACTGCAAGCTGCTTTGAGTCCCAATTTGGGGGGAAAGTGGAATATAGAAACCCACTGGGTGACTCTGGGCAAGTCACACTCTCTCAGCCTCAGGGGAAGGCAATGGCAAACCCTCCTCTGAATCTTGCCAAGAATACCCTATGATAGGGTCGCCTTCGGGTCGCCATTGGTCAGAAATGACTCGAAGGCATGCAACAACAACAACAACAGCAACAATAACAACAACGGTCCCAGCTCAAAGTAAAGGCAATTCCTTCCTCTCTTTAGCAATTAGGAAGATGGGATTGAAATGATGAGAAGGAGGAATCTTCCTACTGGATCAGAGAGGGTAACCCAAAGGCTCCATCTTGCAAGCGTCTTCTGTTGTTATCTCTGATCCGTCATCAAAGATAAGAGAAAAAAGGCTATTTAAAACCTTGGAAGATGTTGCATGGCATTGAGCCCTGTTTATTTAATCCAGGGAGCCCAGTTTATTTCGGTTGCATGGAACTGAACTGCAATGGGAAGTCCTGGGAAATCGTAGCAGTTCGATGGCGTTGGGCACCTTTGGGCATTGTGTGGCCCTCCAGAGATTGTTGAACTGCAACTCCCATCAGCCCCGAGGCGGCACAGCCAGGGACGAGGAGTGCTGGGACTTGCCGTCCATCCACATCTGGAAGGCTGCCTAATCCCTTGGAAACATTTTGCATCGGAGGCATGCACCTCCTAGGATTTGTAGCTTGGGATGGCATCAGGGCTTTTCGACCAAGAAGGATAAATATCTCACAAAGCTACACATCCCAGAATGACATAACATTGACAATTAAAGTGGTGTCAAGCTGAATTAATGCCTTGGGCTGGAGGCAGCCCAGATCAGTGGGATGGTGAATCCGTTCCGGGTTTGCTCCAAGCTTTCACGGCTGTGTTTTAGTTGTGCATTCCTCCATGGCTGGGGGGTTGGATTGGATTGCACTTGGGGTCCCATCCATTTGTAAGGCAGCTATCCCCAAACTTTGGTCACCCAAGTATTTTGGACATCCGCTCCCAGAATCCCCAGCCAGCTTGGTCAATGATCAGGAATTCTGGGAGAGAGAAAAAGAGAAGTTAGTCAGTCCCCAAAGTGCTGCAAGATCCCTTTTTTTGTTGTTCGCATTGGTCTTGACCCATGGCACTGACCCTATGGATGAGATGTCTCCAGAAGCCCCTGTCCTTTCCTGCTCTGCTAGCTCCTGCAAACTCATATTTGTGGTCTCTTTAATAAAGTCCATCCATCTGGCATCTGGCCTTACTTCCTCTCTTCCTCCTTCCCTCCACCTTTCTCAACATTATTGTCTTTTACCAAAAGTCCTCTCTTCTCATGATGTGTCCAAAGTACGACAGTCTAAGTCTTGCCATCTTGGCTTCTAGGGATATTTCTGTCTTGATCTGCTCTAGGACCCCTTTGTTTGTCCTTTTGGCTCTCCATGGGATCCTCAGCACTCTTCTCCAGCCCCACATCATCCCAAATGCATTGGTTTTCCTCCTATCTTCTTTCTTGACTCTCCATCTCTCCCATCCATCCATGGGAACAGGGAATACGATGGCTTGTATGATTCTAACTTTTGTGTTGAATTGTATATCTTTGCATTTCAGGATCTTTTCTAGTTCTTTCATAGCCACCTTCCCCCATTCTTAGTCTTCTCCTGATTTCCTGACTGCAGTCCCTATTTCTATCCATGTCTGATCCCAGATATGGGAATCCTTTTACTATTTCTATTTCTTCATTGTTTAAGTTGAACTTGTGAAGGTCCTCCTCGGTGGTCATTATTTTTGTTTTCTTTATGTTCAACAGTAAGCCTGCCTTTGCACTTTCTTCTTGGATCTTCCTTAGTAATTGTTCCAAGCCTGTGATGTTTTCTGCTAGTATTACAGTGTCATCTGCATACCTTAGTTTGTTGATATTCCTTCCTCCTATTTTCACTCCTCCTTCTTCTGTGTCCAAGCCTGTTTTTCTTATAATATGTTCTGCATACAAGTTGAACAGATCGGGTGAGAAGATGCAGACTCCTTTGCCAATTGGGGGCCATTCTGTTTCTCTATTTTCTGTCCTGAGAGTAGCCTCTTGTCCTGAGTTCAGATTCCTCCTCCTCAGGACTATCAGATCTGTTGGCACTTCCATCATGTCTTTAAGGGCCTTCCATAGCCTTTCATGGTCTATGCAGTCAAAGGCTTTGCAATAGTCTATAAAGCACGTGCCAGTTTTCTTTTGGAACTCCCTGCTGCATACTGATTTTTTCCAGACCGAAACACTGTGGTCTTTGAATCCTAGCAAAGCAGAGTAAGTTCAGGCACCCATTTTTGGAACGAAGGGTGACGGAAGAGCATTAAAAGCAGTCGAATGGCTCAGCATGGATGCAATTCCTGGCCGGGTTTTCCCTGCCCTCGCGTCATCGAAATTAGCACATCATGGTTCATATCACTTTGGTCTGTGCCAGACAGCTGTCACACTGTGTGTCTGTCAATGGGAGGAAGGCTTTCGGAGTCCCACCTGAAGCACCAATATGTTGCAGGCCAGCTTTGGGAATTTGTACCAATTCTGCTTTTCAATCCCTGCAAGGAGACCTTTCCCCCCCTAAATATATTCATATATGTGCATAAGGATGCATGCCTTAGGGCCAGCGTTATCAGTTTTTTGAATCCTTGGGAAGAAACGGTGTCTTGACATGGAAAAATTGCCAGTCAACTCTGATTGAGAGTTTCCGTCCCTTCCATGAAAGCCAAAAAGGCCAGAAGTTCTTCCACCATAATCAGCAATAGCACTCCCTGGGGTTTTTTTTTGCACAATAAATAGAACATTTTGAGTCAAATCGTATTTGGCTCAAAAGTGTATTTCAGCAGAAGTCAGTATTATTGTGCAAAGCCATTGTATCTTGTGTATCTGTCCTGTCTGTCTATCTTATCTTATCTTTTATCTTATCTTATCTATCTATCTATTCATATCATATCTATCTATATCACTTCTATCTATCTGTCATATCTATCTATCTATTCAAATCACCTCTATCTATCTATCTATCTATCTATCCAAATCACCTCTATCTATCTATCTATCTATCTATCTGTTCAAATCACCTCTATCTATAATTATCTATCTATCTGTCCTATCTATCTATCTATATATTCATCTTTCATCTCTATCTGTCTGTCTGTCTATTTGCAAGCAAACATTTGGGAAATGTTTGGGAAGAAGAGGAGAAGAGTTCTTAAACATAAAATAAATCACAGAAAAATTCTCATGGAGGAGAAAACGTCTGAATTTTTGCTTCATTTTGTTCTCTTATATAAGAAGAAACAGGCAAAGATTCACCTTAGGGGTGTGTCTGCGCCTGCATCCGCACTGTGAGAATAATCCAGTCTGAAACCACTTTTGCTGCCATGGCTGAATGCTATGGATTTCAAGGATTTGTAGTTTTGTGAGCCATTTAGCCTTCTCTGTCAGAGAGCTCTGGTGCCTCAACAGACTACAATCCCCAGGATTCCATAGCATTGAGTCATGGCAGTTAAAATGGTCTCAGACTGGATTATTTCTGCAGTGCGGATGAAGCCTGTGTGTCTGTGGCTGCATCTGCACTGTAGAAATGTTGCAGTTTGATACCACTTTAAATGCTGTAGCTTCATCCTGTTTTTTAAATATTGTAACCTTTCCTGAGTCCAAGTTTTGGGAAAAGGGTGAGTTGTTGTTGCTGTTGTTGTTGTTATTTATATTATTTTCATCCTACAGAATCCTGGCATTTGTAGATTCAGAAGTTCTTCCTCCTTCCTTGCCAAAGAGGGCTGGTGCCTCCCCAAAACTACAAATCCCAGGATTCTGTAAGACGGAGCCATGGCGGTTAAAGTGGTGTCAAACCGCATTATTTCGACAGTGCGGAAGCATCCTGAGAGAAGGGCCTCTTGTCCCGCACAGGCGTATATTTTTGTATATAATGTTCCCGCTATATAGTTTGCAGAGGGCCTCTCTGGAATATTTCATCGGAGGAGGCGTTATCGCTTTGGCGGTTAAAAAAAGGAAAATACGCCGGCAAACCGCTCTTGAGAATTCCACTTTCTGCAGTTCGCTCCTTATCTTGCTTTTGCAACATTCGTACCCAAGTTCAGTTTGCAAAAAAATTCACTCCATATGTATGCATTTGCTTGCTGGTGCCAAGTGTTTAAAAATTAAAATTAAAATGGTCTTCCCCCTTTGCAGCCCTCCGTGCCTTCTCCTCCTCCTCCACCTTTTCCAATGATAAAGAAACGAAACCAAGGCTGTAGCAAATGTCAATATTGGAGATTTTCATCCGGGGACGATGGCAAAATTGGAGATTTTTCACCCGCTGTGCTGTTTTGTGTCTTTTTTTGGTGGGGTTCATGCTACCTTGTCCTTTTCTGGAGTGGTTTAAAGTGTTGGCCCAGATAAATTTTTACATGAATAATTCCTCTCCCTTGCAGCAAAGAAAATACACAAAAATAAGTCGCTGGGCTATAATTGATTTTTTTCTCTCCTTGGGTACCTGAAATGTGATTTGCAATCCTAAACATTCAGCTGTGTGTGTGTGTATTTTTGCAAACATGGATTTGAACCTGATCTTGCAAACAGGTTTAAAAACTGATCTTGTCATGGGAAAGACACGCCGGGTTACGCTATGGCCGGCTCGCCTTGCGTGCACCGAGATTAAATTTTTATTTCTGGGTAGAATATAAAGGGGCCTGGCAAATCTATTCACCGCGCAATCCTCTTTGTTCGTCTCGCGGAGCGCTTTTAAACGTGAAAAATAAACAACACCTCGCCCCAGTTTGGTAATCTTCTAGCTTGCTTGTCCTTGCAAACAACTTGGGGAGAACCAGGTTGAGGATCCGCCAGGGCTGTTCCCATTTTGCAGACAGGAAAACTGAGGCCGGTAGGGAACGTCGGCCACTTCTACCTTGGCTCTTTCATTTCCGCATTGCATTTCTGCATCCAAAACACACTGCAGGAATAACCCAGTTTGGGACCGCTTCAACTCAATGGTAGGGAAATTTAGGAACTGTAGGTTTTTTGAGATATTGAGCCTTTTCTATCAGAGAGCTCTGGTGCCACAATAAACTACAGTTCTCCAGATTTCCGGTCTCAAACTGGATTATTTCTGCAGTGTGTTTTGGACCTGTGATGCATTTGAAGGCAAATGCAGAGGACTATGAGCCAGCATGGTATAGTGGTTTGAGCATTGGACTACAACTCTGGAGACCGGGGTTCGAATCCTCTCTCGGCCACTGGGTAACCTTGATCAAGACACACTCTCTCAGCCTCAGAGGAAAGCAAAAGCACTCCCCCCCTGAAAAAAACTATTAAGAAAACCCTATAATAGGTTCGCCTTAGGGTCACCGTAAATCGGAAATGACTTGAAGGTAAAACAACACAAACAATTTTGTGAGAGCCTGTATGGTTTAAACTTTGGACTATAACTCTGGAGGCCAGAGTTTGAATCCTTGCTTGGCCATGAAAACCCACTGCGTGCCCTGGCGTGAGTCACACTCTCTCAGCTTCAGAGGAAGGGCACGGCAAAACCCTAGTGAGCAAATTTTGCCAAGTAAACCTCCATAGAGTTGCCAAAAGTCACCAAATTGTTGTCATTGTTGTGTGTCTTCAAGTTTCAGACCTTAAGACAAACCTATCCTGGGGTTTTCTTGGCAAGATTTGTTCAGAGGAGGTTCACCATTGCCATCCTCTGAGGCTGAGAGAGTGTGACTTGCCCAAGGTCAGCAGGTGATAACATAAAGTATATGGTGTGCTTGGATAGAGGTTTAGAGGTTGAATACTTGTTTTCTTTTCTCTGATGATTTTGACTTCACCTTAGCGGTTTGGATGGAAAACACTCCTTTGCATGAATGTTTGCATTTCTAATTAAAAGCTAAAAGGTTGCATTTCAGTTGAACGAAGATCTTTGTTTCAAGCTCAGTGCGCTTTTCAAGAAGAACCGACGTAGTCGAAAAATAGGCAGCGCTAGAGTCGAAAGTGCCTGCTCCCTATTAACTATGCATAGGTTTGCAACCACAGCGATGGTGAATAAATACCATTTTGATGCAATGCTGACCTTCTTGAACTTGACACCATCCACATATTTTAGGCTACATTTCCCATTCTCCCCTGCCAGCATGGACAGTGGGATTTGTAGTCTCTGGAAAGCATCAAGGTGGAAGAGGTTTTGCTTTGCTGCTTGCTCCTTGGGAATGTGTTGGGATCTATTTTTCCTATTTATAGCTGCCTTGAGTCCCTTTACCGGGAGGAAGGTGGGGTAATAATAATAATAATAATAATAATAATAATAATAATATAAATTTTAAAGGAGGTGTTAGCATATATGCAAAGCAGGATTAGGTTCAGGGGAAGAAAGTGTAGAAATTGAAGGAAAGGAACTCCAGCAATTTAATATATACAGATGACACCATATTACTGTCAGAAAATAGCAAAGGCTTCGAACAATTGTGGAAGAAAGTCAAAGAAGAAAGTGCAAAGGCAGATTTGCAGATGAACATGAAGAAAGCCAAAAAGATGACCAAGATTATTGGACATCACTTTGAAGCAGACAATGCATTGAAATACTGTAGTTCTAGATTTTTCATATCTTAGACCAGAGGATGTGTATGTGTGCCTTCTATGGCAATCCCATGAATTTCATGGCAACATATGACAATCCCATGAATTTCATAAATTCGGGCAAGGCATCCTCAGAGGGGGTTGTGCCAGATCCTTCCTCTGAAATAGAGCCTACAACACCTAGTTTTCGTTGGCAGTCTCCCATCCAAGTACTGACTAGAACTGACTCTGCTTAACTTCCAAGATCATTTGGGATCTGGTACCTTTGGGGTATTTAAATCTCCCTATGGAAGCAGTCAAATATTTCTGCCACATGCAAAATGACCATGGCTTTTGCCAGTTCCTTCCTCCAAAATAGCGCCTGCATGCAACACCTGGCATTCGTTGGTGGTCTCCCATCCAAGTACTGACTAGAACTGACCCTGCTTAGCTTCCAAGATCAGATGAGATTTGGTACCTTTGGGGTATTTAAATCTCCCTATGGAAGCAGTCAAATATTTCTGCCACATGCAAAATGACCATGGCTTTTGCCAGTTCCTTCCTCTGAAACAGAGCCTTCAGCACCTGGTATCCGTTGGCGGTCTCCCATCCAAGTACTGACTAGAACTGACCCTGCTTAGCTTCCAAGATCACAAGGGATCTGGTGCCTTGAGGATGTTTAAATCCACCCTAAAGAAGCAGTCAAATGTTTCCATCCCATGCAAAATGACCATAGTTTTTTGCCAGTTCCTTCCTCATAGTATTTGTTGGTGCTCCCCAACCAGGGAATAATGGAAGATAAGTTAGAATTGACTCATAGATCTTCGGGTGATTTGCAGTAGATCAGCAAGGATTTTGGGCTCACAATGCATAAATACAATCACTGTATTTGAAAGCCTCTCCGCTCCCCTGGGGAAATCCAATGTACATTTACTCAGAAGTACGTCCCACTGTGTCCACTCGGCTGAAATCCAAAAGTGCCTCTAAAATCAGTCATTTGGCTAAAATTGGAGACATCTGGAGAGAAATCTGAAACCGTGGTAGCACTGGGGGGCTTGTGGGTTCTGTGAATCTGCTCCAGGTTTGAATCCGAACTTGAAAGGAGATGTTGAAAGTACCGAACCCGACAGGTCCAACAATGCTTCAGATGGAGACGATGCAGAATCTCTGCCCGTGGTGTTGCAATCTTCTTTGCTGGAGGGATTTAAGCGGAGGATGAGAATCTTGTTTCAGCAGTGGGTTGAGCTAGATGACCACTGAAGCTAGATGACCACTGAAGCTAGATGATCACTGAAGCTCTCTGCTTCTATTATTTCTTCCCATCTTTCAAACTGGAGTCCTGGGACTGGAAACAGGTTGTGGAGCTGAGTCAGTGGAAGCATTGCGGATCCATATTTGCCCAGTGGCTAACTTTTAATGAGGCCGGTGTTGGTTTCGAAGTTGGCGTGAATCCCAAAGAGGTGTGGAAATGGACATGCCCAGAGGAACTCCTTGCCTGTCGGTTTACACATTCCTCGGTTGAACCCTGGCACGGAAAGCAAATTGCAAGGCAAAAACCTGAGTCGGAATGAATCCTGCTCCAAAGAGACTGTTGGGGCCAACATCTAGGAGTTCTGCAGCCATGTTTTGGAAAGAGTGCTCTCTGAAATAGCTAAGAAAGGCATGCTTTTGTCTCTGTTTTTTTGTATCATCAGTTGGGTGGCACCTGCTTTTATCGGCCTGCAAATGCCCGCTGATGCCACCCTTCACCAAAATGCAGTTGTGCCATGGAAGGCTCACAAATAATGCATCTGAGGAAGTAGACTGAAGTCTAGGAAAGCTCATGCTTTCAGTTAGTCTCAAAGGTGCTACAAGATCTCTCTATGTAAATATTCTACCTGTTCAGCTGGGAGGTGCTGTTTGTGTGTGTTGTGTGCCTTCTAGTCATTTCCGACTTAACGGCGACCCTAAAGTGAACCGATCATGGGGTTTTCTTGGCAAGATTTGTCCATAGAAGGTTTGCCAGAGTGTGACTTGGCCAAGGTCACCCAGTGGGTTTCATGGCAGAGCTGGGAATCGAACCCAGGTCTCCAGAGATGGAGTCCAATGCTCAGCAGAGCTTTGAAGATGGAAATAAGCCTAAGACCCCTTTGGAAAGAAGAAACGTTCTTCCCTTTTCATCAGACTTGGGTCTAATCTGCACTGCAAATAGAATTCACTTTGATACCATTTTAGCTGCCCATGGCTCAGTGCTATGGAATCCTGGGATTTGTAGTTCATTGTGGCCCCAGAGCGCTCTGGCAGTGAAGACTAAATATCTCACCAAACTACGAATCCTAGGATTCCATTAGCATGGAGCCATGGCAGTTAAAGCAGTGTCAAACTGCATTAATTCTGCAGTAAAGATGCAGCCTTTCTCAAGTATTCCACCTAAGTCTGTCAGTGTGTGGATGATGGGTGTCTTGCCGATTCTGCTGGGTGTCAAAGAGCATCATCCACACACTGACAAAGTCAGCCCAACTCCCTGAAAATTGCATAAGGCCCTGAATATATTTACGTGGTATTAGTAAAAACCTTGACCCTCAGGGTCTGTACTTCTAAAAGTTGGCTTCTGTTTTAGGTTCGATAATTGTTATTGTTAGCTCTGGGTGTTATAACAAGGTTTTGTGAACTTTAAACAAAAACAATTGTCTAATTATATGTTGGGCCAAACCACCCTGGTGTTTGTTTAATGCAATGAAATAAAATGCATGCCTTTTCCTCCCCTTTACTCTGCGAAATGCAGGTGCCTTCTGTAGGGAAGGTATTTTAGTAATTGGGAAATATTGCTGTTGCAAAAATTGGACCGAATCTCGATGTTAGAACCTGGGGGGCACTAGGCATCCCCGACTTGGGGACGAAGGAAAACTAGACACTCCATATAACCCCTCCATTACTGGCACTGGGCTTCTAGATTTGTGCTATCACATGAACTAGAAACTTCTCTCTCGCTCGCTCTTTTCTCTCTTTTAATTAAAAGGGAATTTTATGTGTATCCTTAATGGGCTCAAGTGCTTTTAATCCCCATTTGATTTTGGCAGAAGAGATAATTAACTGTTTTGAACTGAAATTTACGGATCTAGAAATTGCCTACTTTGGGTTGGGTTGAATGCAGCCAGAGATGGCAGTGCCAGGCTGGTGGAAAGAGGAGGGGAAGAGAGGGGTGCAAGTCCCTTTTTTGCAATATATGTCCACGTAACCCCAGTCCCCTGTGTCCAGTCCCTTTTCCAGAACATTACAGAGGATGTGCCTTTTGCTTAGGCTCCAATTTCTGCCCAATTTCTCTTCCCCAAACCTAGGAGATGGAAGAAAGACATGCAGCAACTACATTGTCTGGCACAGACCCTTCCATGCCCAGCCAGCAAAAGGCTCTTGACTGAAGTCATAGTGCCACTCTCTTCTGCTTTGGTCAGGCCTCACCTGGAATAATCCTGGGTCCAGTTCTGGGCTCCACAATTCAAAAAGGAGGTTGAGAAGCTGGAGCATGTCCAAAGGAGGGCAACCAAAATGGTGAAGGGTCGGGAAGCCATAAAGCCCTATGAGGAGAGCTGGGTATGTTTAGCCTGGAGAAGAGAAGGTTAAGAGGCAACATTGATAGCCCTGTTTAAGTATTTGAAGGAGTGTCCAATTGAGGATGGAGCGAGCTTGTTTTCTGATGCTCCAGAGAATAGGACACAGTGGAGCAATAGATGCAAGCTACAGGAAAAGAGATTCCACCTCAACATTAGGAAGAACTTCCTGAGAGTAAGAGCTGTTTGACAGTGGAAGACGCTGCCTTGGAAAGTGGTGGAGTCTCCTTCTTTGGAGGTCTTGAAACAGAGACTGGATGGGGGTGCTTTGATTTTGTGTTCCTGCATGGCAGGGGGTTGGACTGGATGACCCTTGAGGTCTCTTCCAGGTCTATGATTCTCTGATTCTATGGTGTTCTGCAGCTGGGAGAGGAGAATTGACTTTCTTTTTGAAGTGTTTGGGGGTCCTGCAAAACGGAACAGTGCATACACTTGCCTAGAGGCCCCCATGGAGGAATGAATCTCCCAAAACATGCTCCATAAATGTAGTCTGCCATGTGGGTGCTGGCTCTCTTTGTATGCGGGGTGCCTCCTCCACTCACTCTACAGGAAGCAAACTCTCAGTTCCCCTCTCAACCTTACCTGGTTATTATGAGTTCTTGATATATGACCCTTGGATTGTTTACTGGCTCTGCTCCCTCTCCGACTCTGTTCTAATCTGTAGCTTCTGACCCTGGACTGTTGGAGACCGGATACCTCTTGTTGCTGAGGCATCTGAACTTTGGGCATTCTGAATTCTGGTCCAGCTTATTTATGTAATTTTCAGCTTAAGCCTTGCCTTTCCACCAACATGACAGCTACCAATAAGAAAATACAAATTAAGAGTGAGAACGAGTAGCCCAAGATAACTCAGTGGTTTTTATGACAAGGTGGGGACTAGGTTTTGGATTTCCTATGTCAGGGGTAGGCAACCTTTCCCTTTTAAGGGCCGAGGGACTTCAGCTCCCAGAATCCCAGGAGCTATTGGCCAACATGGGACTATTGGCCAACATGGCTGAGGCTTCTGGGAGCTGAAGTCCCTCGGCCCTTAAAGGGGAAAGGTTGCCTACCCCTGTCCTATATCTTAGTCCAAAATCCTAGCCACTCCACCACACCAGATTATGCGTGTGTGCCAGCAAAAGTACCCAGCTTTGCATGTTTAGGAAACCCCACATTCCCCATTGTCTTGGTGCTCTTTCTCTTTTCCTTTTCTTTCTCGCTGGTCTTTCTTCCCTTCCATCCTAGTATTCTTTCATCTTTTCCGTCTGCTTCTCTCCCAATATGTGGCAGCAGGACTGGTCTTATTTTTTAAAAAATAATGTGACGTGTTCAGGGATCCTGCAAAGGAGCACATACAATTGCCTAGAGGCCTCCCAGACCTGACTTCTGCTTTGCAGTAAGAAAGGTATGTGAAGCTTGCCACCTAGTGACTAAAGATGGTACTGCGGGCTCTGAAAAAAAATTATTTGCAGGGGTTAGGGTCTCAGGACCCCCTGTGAAAGTGGAAAAAAACTGCAGATAACCTTTCTTTTTAAACCTCTCTAGGAATCTCTAGGTCCTCCAGTGCAAGTCTGTGGTCAACCTCTGCCAGACGTTGACCATAGAATTGCATCGGAGGACCTACAAATGCCTAGAGACGAGTTCTTTCTAGATATCCCCAGCACAATCTTTAATAGATGTTGACCATAGAGTCACGCTGGAGGGCTTAGAGACTCTTAGAGAGAAGATGCGAATCAAATCCGTGAATAATCAAATCTGCAGAAGTCAAAGCTGCAAATGTGGAGGCCCAACTTGTATTAATGTTTAAAAACAATAAAATAAATAAAAATAAACTAACCTCGAGCTACACCCCCCTGGGTAACCTAGATATCTATGACAAATTCCGGGCATCTCCAGAGGGCCATGGTTTAGCCGGGACTGTGGCAGTGAGACACATGGAAGGATACACATGCCCTCCTTTTCCCCACACTTGTGTGTTTTGATGTTTACACAAATACAAAAAGAGGCAGAGATAGCACATCTTCAGGACTCTCGCTCTCAGCGCCGGTCATATTGTCTTGGCCAGTACAATGGGGAAAGGCTCTTTTTTAATGCCAGCTTCCAAACTTCAGGAGTGAAATTCTTTCACAAAATCTGTCTTCCTTCCTTCTCTCTGTCTCTTGGGGAGATTACAGAAAAGCTTCTTCTTTTGTGCTCTTCTACCCAGGGAGTCCCTGGATTGCCAGGCCATTAAAACCTTGAATGGTCCTTTTGCGCTCTCTCTCTCTCTTCTTTTTCTTTTTGCTCACCCAGATCTTTCCAAATTTCCTTTTCCCCATTGACTTTGGATGGCTCCTTAATGGTCCATTGGAGGTAGGGGAAAGGACATTGCTCCAGTTCAATAGCAGAGGAGGAGCCTGCTGTTCTTCTCCTGTCTTGGGCCCAGAAAGCATCTCTTAGGTGTGGGAATCCAGAACAATTCATCCTGCTTATGGTTTCTAAAGAGGAAAAAAGGGGAAGAAGAGGAGAAACGCTGAATGTTTGCAGCTAGACATGAAGCATCTGGGACAGAAGCAAAAGGCCCAGGTTCTAGAGCAAGGGTGGCACAGCCTGGCAGGTTCTAGAGCAGGGGTAGGCAACCTGTCCCCTTTAAGCGCTGAGGGACTTCAGCTCCCAGAAGCCTCAGCCATGTTAGCCAATAGTCCCATGTTGGCCAATAGTTCCTGGGATTCTGGGAGCTGAAGTCCCTCGGCCCTTAAAGGGGACAGGTTGCCTACTCCTGTTCTAGAGCAAGGGTTGCATAGTCCGGAACTCAGAGGTCCACATGGTGCCACCGCTGAAACGGTGGTCAGTGTTGTCTTCCTTCCTTTTCTCTCTGGAGGCCTGAAGTTCTTCAAAGTAATAATGCAGACTCTTTAGATCCATCATTCCCAAACGTTGGTCTTCCAGGTGTTTTGGACTTCAACGTCCAGAAGCCCCAGACAAGACAGCTTGACCAATTCTGGAAGCTGAAGTCCAAAACATCCGGAGGACCAAAGTCTGGGGACCACTGCTTTAGATCAAGGGTAGGGGTCTCAGTCTTCAGACAGACGGTGTGGCGTAGTGATTTGAGTGTTGGACTATGTCTTTGGAGACCAGGGTTCGAATCCTGGCTCAGCCACTGGGTGACCTTGAGCAAGTCACACTCTCTGAGCCTCGGGGGAAGGCAATGGGAAACTCCCTCTGAAGAAACTTGCCAAGAAAACCTCATGATAGGTTCCTCCATAAAACGGGACGACTTGGAGGCACTCAACAGCAATAACAGCGTAACCAGATACAGATCCCTAAATTATTCTTTGTAAGGGTTGGTTTCCAGTCCTTTGATTGTCTTCATTGCCCTTCTCTGGACATGCATTAACCACCAGGAAAACCTTGGAGGGCTGCAGCCCTGCTTCACTAAATCTCACCAAATCTATATATTATATAGATATATGTTGTTGTTGTTGTTGTGTGCCTTCAAGTTGTTTCTGACTTACGGCAATCCTAAGGTAAACCTATCGCGGGTTTTTCTTGGCAAGGTTTGTTCGGAGGAGGTTTGCGATGGCCATCTCTTGAGGCTGAGAGAGTGAGACTTGCTCAGGGTCACCCGGTGGGTTTCCATGGCCGAGCCGGGAATAATGGACATGAATAAAGGACTCAGGAGGCAGCGTCAAAATGAATGGGTTTCTTGCACCCAGAGCTTTTTGTGAGGAAGCGGTTCAGGATCTACAGAGGCTTTTGGACAAATTGAAAAGCATTCTGCAAAGTATCAATGGAGGACTTGTGGCCCAAGAAATATGGCCTCCTTTTGGCAATCCATTGAATGGGGAGGAACATGGGGGAAGGAGATAAGAATGAGAAAGAGAGGAGAGATATCCAACATGCAATATCTGAGAGAGGACGGGATAAGAAGTGCTAGAGAGAGGTAAACAAAGAGAGAAGGCAGGATCAGAGAGAGAAAAAGGGGTCCAGAGAAAGATATGATATGGCAGAGAAAGTAGAGGTGTCAGAGGATGCATCTGCACTGCAAAATTGATGCGGTTTGATATTGCTCTAACTGCCACAGCTCCATGCTAGGGAATCCTGGGATTTGTACTGTCGACCCTCCATATCCATGGATTCTTTATCCATGGATCCAAGCATCCATGGCTTGAAAATATTCCAAAATAATATTTAAATTCCAAAAAGCAAAGCAAACCACAAATCCCAGGATTCCGTAGCACGGAGCCATGGGGGTTAAAGGGGTGTCAAAGTGCATTAATTTTGCAGTGTGGATGAGGCCAGGGAGCGAGAGAGGATGCCTGAGAAAGCTTCGGCGATTTCTGCATGCGTCTCTGTACATCTACTCTACATGGTCATTTCTTCATTCTCCCCCATAACCACCAACACCATTGTGATTTTAGCATTGTGCGACAGTGTCAAAGGGGCACACTAAGGGCACAAGTGACTGGCACACACCCACCACACACACACCCACACACACGCATGCATATGTACTCCGAGCCATTCATTTCAGCAGATAAATCTGCAGAGCTGTCTGAAATAATGTGTGGAAGAGCAACTTTTGGACTGGAGCAAATTTGATCAAATGAAAGAGAGAGTTGGTCTCCAGGGTCGGAGGAGATTGATGCGGTGCAAAGCAGGAGAGCACAACTGATGTGTGGACTTACACACACACACACACACACACACACACACGTGTGTGTATTGCACCTGGAGGCAAAGGATCTATCTCCTGAGGATTCAAAGGAGGCTGATAGACATCAATCCAGAGATGGATGGTGAATAGGTTCTCATACCTGGTTTTGGAAATGTTCCTTTTGAGAGAGGGGACTCCAGCATCTTTCAGTCTTCATGGCCCTACCATGAACTGAAGTTGGGACTGAACCTCCTTCCTCCGCCAAGGTGCAACAGACCTTCCAGTTTTGCATGAGGCCTAGGCAGACTCAGGTTCGAATCCCTCCTGAATGGCCTTGGACCGGTTGCCACATCTCTGTGATGCTAGAAACGTGCTGTTTATCTTCCCTGTTGCAGGCAAACCCACCCAGCCACAGTAGAGCAGATCCCAGCTTTTTCACACCTTAAGCTTCATTGCATTTGGTGCCAAAATGTAGATAAAATCTGTGTTTCTCTGGCCCTCCTTTGTCACGCACCTAATGTCGATGCTGCTAAGAACCTTCCAGCTCAGCAGAGGATGAGGTGAAAGGGGGAATCTGGGCAGGCTTTGTAAAAAGGAGCATCTTTGTCAGAGGTTGTTGTGTGCCTTGGAGTCATTACTCAACTTATGGCAACCCTAATGTGAACCTATCATAGGGTTTCCTTGGCAAGTTTCTTCAGAGGGGGATCGGCACCGCCGTCCTCTGAGGCTGAGAGAGTGTGACTTGCCCAAGAGTGGGTTTACATGGCTGAGCGGGGATCCGAACCCTGGTCACCAGAGTCGTATTCCAACACGCAAACCATTGCACCATGCTGGCTCCCAAATAAAGATCTACCGGATACGAATCTACCCATAGGTCTTTTGGTGATTTGCAGTAGATCAGCCAGCATTTCTGACTCCAGATGATTTAACCATATCAGCAAATAAAAAGGGCGTTTGGTTGTAATTTCCCCCCCTTTCCTGTTAAATCAGGCCACTGGAATGAAGAAAGTGGGAGTGATGGGCTGGAGAACCAGGAGTGAGACTTTGTGTGCGAAAAGGCTGTGAACTCATTGTTGATAATGGGAACTAATGAATGAATGAAATGCTTTATTTATTCCGTTGGCTGAATGCTTTGCCTTTTTGGGAAACAAAAATCACCCTTTCACTCAACATGCAGGGGATCAACAATATGACTGCAAAAGGAGTAAAATGCAACACTCTGTTTTTTTAAAAAAGCAAAACCTTACCAGAACAAGCTGTTACGATAATAAACATTGCAAAGTAAAACAGAGTGCTAAATGGGAAGCTTTCTTAATTTTAAAAGAGCAACAATGGTGGTCGCTAGGGGCTCAGTTAAATCCACTGGGTCCTTGGTATCCGGTGGGGTTTCGATCCAGGACCTTCCATGGATACCAAAGTCTGTGGATGCTCAAGTCCCATTAAATGCAACGGCGTCGTAAAATGGTGTCCCTCGTATAAAATGGCACAATTGAAGTTTGCTTTTTGCAGTATACAGGTGGGTCTTTGGCATCCGCTGGGGTTTGGTTCCAGGACCCTCCGCGGATACCAAAATCCATGGATGCTCAAGTCCCATTGAATAAAATAAAATGAGTCATAAGGCAGGCTGATCTGTTCTCCCTCTTTTGCATTTGATGCATGCTCAGTAAAGGTTTCTGGAGGGAGCGGCTGTTTATCTTCCCTGTTGTAGGCAAACCTACCCAGCCACAGTAGAGCAGACCCTAGCTTTTTCCTAACCTCAGCTTCATTGCATTTAGTGCAGAAATGCAGACACATTGAGGGGGAAAAAAATCTGTGTTTCTCCGGCTCTCCTTTACCATGCACCTAATGTCGATGCTGCTAAAGACTTTCCAGCTAGGCAGAGGACAAGTTGAAAGGGGTAAGCTGGGCAGGCTTTGTGGAAAGGAGCTTCTTTGTCAGAGGTTTTGTTAACAGAGGTTTGTCTGTACAGTAAGCAAATCTGGATGTCATAAAAGCATGCGTTATCCTGGCCAGATCTTGAGCAACGGATGCAGCTGGTGCACCAATCTTACTTGTGCAAATGCACTCCTGGTCACTGGTGAAAACTTGGGCTCAAATCAGAGTCCAGGAGTATACCCAAGCTTGCAAATCTGAAATTTTAGGGGGAATGTAACCCCATCATCCAGCACCGACCGAATCCTCGTTCCCTGATTTGCTTTCCGACTGACCAGGAGCATTGCCAGCTTTGTCCTGGGTTCCTTCATGCCCCAAGATTTACCCCAAGACTGGAACTGGGAGTTCTTCCTTAGCTTAAAAAGCAATAAATAAAACCACAGCTCCTTCCCAACGTCGCCCCAGGGTGCAAAAACTGCCGATGATCCGAGGCCATCCAAGCTAGCAAAGACTGTGGAGGAGTCAAGCACCCAGGCCAAAAAAAGAGAGAGAACGTTTTCTGCAAACAAAGGAAATGGCTGAGCAATGTAACATGGCAGATAAATTTGACGCTGATAACTGCCAAGTGAGGCACAATAGCTGCTGCCTTGTGCATCAGCAACAGCAGCGGCGTTTCGGTTCTCGGTTAACTCTTGCCTCTCAGGGAAAAGGACTTTTTTTGGTAGGAAGTCTAAGGGAAACATGCAGCCTCTCTGAGCTTACAGAAATAAGTGGGTGCAAACCCCAGTGTCAGAGGTTGCATAAAGGAAGGACAAGGGGGTCTGGGCCAGCAGCCATGCACCATGCACCAATGGCCATGGAAAGAATTCATCTGCGCTGCTTGGTGGTCTGTTGTTGTCGTTGTGTGCCTTCAAGTCATTTCTGACTTGTGGCAACCCTAAGGCGAGCAACCTACCATGGGGTTGAAGGCTTTCACGGCCGACATCCATAGGTTTTTGTGGGTTTTTTTGGGCTGTGAGGCTGTGTTCTAGAAGAATGTATTCCTGGTGTTTCATCTGTATCTGTGGCTGGCATCTTCAGAGAATGCTGGCATGGAGGTGTGTGGGATATATATATATATTCCTCTCAACCAAGGGTCACACAGTGTGTGTATATCTATATCTACATAGATAGATAGATAGATAGATAGATAGATAGATAGATAGATAGATATACCCCACACACCTCCATGCCAGCATTCTCTGAAGATGCCATCCACAGATGCAGGTGAAACACCAGGAATCCATTCTTCTAAAACACGGTCTCACAGCCCGAAACCTCCAACAAAAACCTATCATGGGGTTCTCTTGGCAAGATTGGTTCAGAGGAGGTTTGCCATTGCTATCCTCTGAAGCTGAGAGTGTGTGCCTTGCCCAAGGTCACCCATTGGTTTTCTGTGGCCGAGCTGGGATTCGAACTCTGGTCTCCAGAGTCGTATTCTCAAACCATTATGCCACATTGGTTCTCTGCTTGGTGTTAGCCCAAGACATTTTGCTATCTTAGGTAAAGCATCAAATGGTGCCCCTGCCCACCATCAGATCATGGTATCTCTCGCACACAAAACTGGATGATTATTTTGGCACGTAAGAGGGAGAAATCCCACAAAGACCCCAGTACTAAGATTACTAACAACTACCAAAACAGCCAGTATGTTGTAGTGGTTTGAGTTTTGGGCAAGGGTATATCCACATATATGGCTTAATATTATGAAATTGTGGGATCTGTAGTTTTGAGAGCTATTGAGCCTTACCTATCAGAGAGCTTTGGTGTCAAGGTGAACTGGCAAGTTGGAAGTCATTTGTTAACCCAGTCCTTAGTGGTATATAGACATAGATGGAGCAGTAGAGAAAGTTTTTTTGCTTGTTTGTTTGTAATGTTTGTAGGATTTGTAATGTCGTAACCTTATACGTAAGGGCCAGCATGGTGTGGTAGTGGATGGAGAGTTGGACTATGGCTCTGGGAAGCGGGTTCGAATCCCACTGGGTGACCTTTGAGCAAGTCACACTCTCTCAGCCTCAGAGGGCGGCAATGGCAAATCTGGCCAAGAAAATGGCATGATAGGTTTGCCTTAGGGTCGCCGTAAGTCGGAAATGACTCGGAGGCACATGATAACAACAGATACCTTTGGAGGGTCTGTGACTACTAATGACTGGGTTTTTTTCCCCAGCGGAGGTTGCTATACCTTTATCAGTGTGCTTTAACTTGTTGGTAATTAGCGCTGGTTTTAATAGGATAGTTTGCATGATGCATTTACATCTCCCTACTATTAGGATTGTTTTGTAACGGCATTTTCTTTTAATCTGCGCCGAGAGCCACCTCGGGTCCTGTTTTGGTTAAAAGGAGGGATGGAAATTAATTACTTGAATAAGAACATAATAAGGGCATTTGGGATGGAAATAACTCGGGGTTCTTTTAAAAATCCTGAATGCGGGAGGATATGAAACTGGTACTGATTCGCCGGTCCCTCCTGACTAGTAGCCTTTCATAGCTTTATCCTCTATTTCTTTTAAAGCCATCCAAGTTGGCAGCTATCGGAGAACATGGCATTTTGGGGCAGGCTTTCCATAGTGTGGAGCGATAAAGGCCTTGCTTTTATCTGTCCGGCAATTCAGTTCCATGGATGACCCTCGATTTTTGCATAGACCGGGTGCGGATCACACCAGGTGACACCATCGGACACCGAAAATAACTGTCTATAAAATAATTTTATAGACATTTATTTTGGTGTTACCTCCTCTGACAGCGTCACCTGGTGCAGTCCGCACCCCCCTAATAACACATTCATTCTGCTTTCATTCTCTTTAGGTCTATACAAAAACCCAGGTTTATCCATGGAAATGAACTGTAGGACAAACAAAAGGAAAGGCTTCATCACATTATACTATGGAAAGTCTACCCCCAAATGCCATGTTGTCTGAATGTTGCCAACTTGGATGGCTAAAAATAATGTTATTGTTGTCGTTGTGTGCTTTCGAGTCGTTTCCGACTTATAGGGACCTTAAGGCGACCCTATCATGGGGCATTCTCAGGGAGTGTCTTCAGAGAGAGTTTGCCATTGCCATCCTCTGAGGCTGAGAGAGCGTGACTTGCCCAAGATCACTAGTGGGTTTACATGGAGGAGCCGCAATTTGAACCTTGGTCTTGGTCTTACATGGGAGGATTATAGTATATATATATATATATATATATATATATATACCCCACACACCTCCATGCCAGCATTCTCTGAAGATGCCAGCCACAGTCTCATAGTCCCAGTCCAACACTCAAACCATGCAGTATCTAGCATCTGTTTTGTGAATTCTAGTTTTTTTTTAATCTGTGCATCAGCTATCTAGTGCAATTGTGCCCTTCCCAGTAGGCACAGGCAAAAGCAAACTGCTGCAGCATTTCTTAGCTTGTCTGTCGTCCCTCATTCATAGCTTTGGATTTCTTGACCATACTCTGATGTTGCTTGTCCACACACGTCCCAGTTTTTAATCTCTGAAATGCCACAGCATCAGGAAGAGGATGGCTTCCAGGGGATTGTAGTCCAAAAAATTGATTTATTTTATTTCTTTTTGCCAAGCTCCTGCAAAAACATCATGGCTGCTTCTTGTCCAAGGCGAGGAGGCAGCAGATTCCCGGGAGTGCATGATCTTGTTAAGTTGTGGAGTGCCTTCCGTTGTCAACCGTCGGCCGAAGCATTTTATTAAAAACCTCTTTCCCTCCCTTCCTTATTATCTCTCCCGCTTGTGCGCCTGTCGGTGGGTAATAACTGGCGATATTTTATTTATCCCCGATCCCCGTCAGGACAAGCAGAGATCTAATCGGAACAGACTTTGGCTTGAATTATTGAGAACAGAGGAGAAAGTAGGTGTGCATGGTGTGTGTGTGCATTTGTGTCGGAGGAACACAGAGCAGCCGCCTTGAGGGATGACGTCTTGGAGCAAATTAATTTTTTTTTTGGAGCAAAATGGAAAAGATTCCGCGCCGACTTTGGCAAGGCGTGCGAGCCTGGAGTGTGTAAAGTGGGAATGAAGGAGGGTTCCTCTGAGCATATGCAGAGTGCCTTTCTGACTTCCAGTCCCCAAGGGATGGCTCTGTGTTGAATGTCCCTAGAATCATAGAATCATAGAGTTGGAAGAGACCACAAGGGCCATCCAGTCCAACCCCCTTCTGCCATGCAGGAACTCCCAATCAAAGCATTATATATATCCCTAGGACAGTGTGATGTCTCCAGTTGTGGGCAGCCTCCATTTCATGGCCCTTTAGAGGCATAAAGGGAGCCAGGTTGGCGTAGTTTGGGTGTTGGATTACGACTCTGGAGCCCAGGGTTCGATGTCCAGCTTGGCCTCAGGCAAGTCACACTCTCTCAGCCTCAGGGGAAGGCAAAGGCCAGACCTCCTCCTCGAACAAATATAAGGTATAGCACATGGTGCAATAAAATTGAAATGCATAGATATAAGATGGGGGACACTTGGCTTAACGCAACTCAGCCCCCAGTAACCCCAAACGTTGGCCAAGTTGTCTGCATCTGCACTGCAGAAATGATGCAGTTTGACAGCGCTGAGTGCTGTGGAATTCTGGGATTTGTAGTTTTGGGAGATATTTAGCCGCCTCTGCAAAAGTGCTGGGGGGGGGGGGCGCAACAAACTGCAAATCCCAGAATCTCATAGCATTGAGCCATCAAGTGCTGTCAAACTGCATTGTTTCTCTTGGTATATGCCAGATATGGTTGGACTGCAAGTCCCAGCAGCCCTAGATAATGTAGCCTCTGGTAAGGAATGCTGGGTTTTCCAGTCCTGAAACATCTGGTTCTTAATGATTGCAACCCCGGCTATAGAGGAATGTGGTTCGCTCTGCAAACGTCCATGAGCTCCTTGAAAATCTTTTTTTAAATCAGATTGCCTTTCTTCCATTATATCCCCTTTCTTCTATTATACGTAAGGCTTTCCTTGCAAAGGAAAGACCATATAGAATTTCTTCCTTTCTTTTTTTCTTGAAAAAGAAAAAAGATAATAAGAGGAGAAGAATGGAAGAAGTAATTCAACACTCAACAATCAGGGTAATGGGAGATGTAGTGCGCCAATCTCTTGAGAATACATCCAGAATGATTTAAAAGGGCCAGAAAATTCTAGATCTTATCCCTGGTCTTTCTTTCTGATTTATTTTGGAGAGTATATATGACTCTCCAAAATAAATCAGAAAGACCAGGAATAAAATTATATAATAATAATAATAATAATAATAATAATTTTTTATTTATATTTCCCACCTCTCCCTATGGATCAAGGCGGGATTACACAATTAAATGAATACAGTATGCAAAATACAAACAATAAAATAGTGAAATCAAACAACCATAATAAATTATAAGAGCATATAATATAATATACTAAAAAAAATAAAAAAAATAATAAAATAAAATAGCCAATACATATATATATATATATATATATGAAATCCCAGAATAGGGATCAGAGACTTTTTATACAGGTCAAGTCTCCTTTATCCGGAATTCTGAAATCCGAAATACTCCCAAAACTTTTTTCCATGGGGGGGGGTTGGACTGGATGGCCTTTGGGGGTCTCTTCCAACTCTAGGATTCTATGGATATTCTGGATTTCAAGCCTTTTTTGAGAGTCCAGAAGCCTTGCATGATTTCCATAGAGGCATTTCAGGACCCCCCCACCCCCACCCCCATACAATGCAATTGATTTTTCTTCTTTTTCTCATAGAATCATAGAATAATAATAATAATAATAATAATAATAATAATAATAATATATTTATATACCGCCCAATGGTTGCCCAATCAGGGCGGTTTACAGCATAAAACACAATTACAATAAAGAACAATTCCCCCCCCTTAAAATATTATTAAACAAATAACATGATTAAAATCCAATTAACAATTAAAATAGAATAGAATCATAATAATTATATGATTAAAATATTTCACAATACCCCCTTATTACGCTTTCAGGGGTAAGGCTTCCATTATAGAGTTGGAAGAGACCCCAAGGGCCATCCAGTCCAACCCCCTGCCATGCAGGAACTCCCAATTAAAGCATCCCCAACAGATGGCCATCTCCCAACTGATTCCTTCTTTCTTTCTTTCCTTCTTTCCTTCCTTTCTTCTGACCTCTTGCTCAGGTTGCCGGATGCAACCTGGCACTGAGGTCTGGATGTCTCTTTGCCAGGCTTGCCACCCTCCTCCTCCTCTTCCTTCCTCCTTCCCAGTTTTTCTCTCTCTTTCCTTCTCCTTCTCTCTCTTTCTCTCTCCTCCTTTCTGTGTTTCTCCTCCTCATTCGCTTTGCGCTGCAGTCCCTGACATTCAGTGGGAGATGATGATTAATGATAGAAGGAGAAGCTGGAGCGTCCCCAAGTCTAACCGAAGGCAAGGGAGGGGAAGGAGGAAAAGGTGTGTGGAGTTGTGCGTGTCTACACACCTGCATTGTGGAGAGGCTCAGGGTTGGTGCCATTTTTGCACATACACACCCAGGCCTGTTCTATCAAGAGGTGGGTGCAAAATGAGGCACAGGGACCAAAAAATGCCAAATATTGCACATACAAGATGTGCTGGGTGCAAATGATTCCCCCCCCCCCATGTCTTAGGTGCAAGACACACTCTCTTTATAGACAGTCTGGTGCAGTGGTTTGAGCATTGGACTCTGAGCTTGGAGAGCAGGGTTCAAATCCCCACTCAGCTGTGGAAGCCCATTGGCTGAGCTTGGGCAAGTCACACTCTCTCAGCCTCAGAGGAAAGCAACGGCAAACCCTGTTTGAGCAAATCTTGCCATGGAAGCCCCATGAAAGCATTGTCCTAAGTCGGAACCGACTTGAAGGCACACCTTTATTTACTCATTTATTATTTACAGCATTTTGGGTACCCACCGGAGTCCCAGCGGGTGATATACCGCCGATAAGAAACGCATAAAACATTAAATCGACGAGATCCAAACTTCTCCAGCAAATTACAAACACTCCTTAAAAATAATTTAAAACCAGACCATTGAAAGGCTTCCCTGGAGTTACTTTTCGGCTGCTAATGAAGTTGGCGCTTTATTACCTGCCTTTTATTATTCTTTGTCCCTGGTCCCCAGATGGCCAAGAATGTCTGCTTGCATTGGTATAAATAAACCATTGTAACTGACATCAGAAGTAACTTCTGAGACAAAATATAGGCCTGTGATTTTAAACATCTTCGCTTTTCTTCTCCTGGAGGATTTCAAACATTTTGGGGTTTTTTTGCCCGACGAAGAAGCCAGTGAAGCTTCCAAAGCTTGCATGATTTATTTTGTGCATTTTGGTTGGCCAATAAAAGGATCACTGTTTTGTGGATGTTGTTGCAACAAGGGTTGAGAGTTTAGTCTAATCCGCACTGCAGAAATAATGCAGTTTGACCCCACTTTAACTGCCATGGCTCCATGGTAATGAACTGAGATTTGTAGTTTGTTGTGGCATCAAAGCTCTCCGGCAGAGAAGGCTTCTTCTGGGGGAAAGGAGGCATACTAATGGCATGAATAAATAAATAAAAATCTCACCAAATTATACATCCCAGCATTCCAAAGCACTGAGCCTACAAATCCCAGATTCCATAGCACTGAGGACTACAAATCCCAGAATTCTATAACACTGAGCTGTGGCAGTTAAAGTGGCGCCAAACTGAATTTATTCTGCAGTGCAGATTAAAGCTTTGATACACTTTAAGAGCTGCCGTGCACCTGTAGATTGTTGTTGTTGTGTGCCTTCAAGTCAGTTCCAACTTATGGCGATCCTAAAGCAAACCTAGCATAGGGTTTTCTGGGGCTGAGAGTATGTGACTCACCCAAGGTCCCCCAGTGGGTTTCCATGTCTGAGTGGGAATCGAACTCAGGTCTCCAGAACCATAGCCCAACACTCAAGCCTACTACGCCATGCCACCTGTAGATTCCCTATTTTATTTTATCAATATTTTCATCTTGCATTTCCTCCAGTGAGATCAGCCCTGGCATACCTAGCTCTCCTTCTGGCCACTGTATCCTCACAACAACCCTGCAAAGTATGCCAGGCAAGGAGAGAGAAAGGCTGAGCCAAAGTCACCCAGAAAACCTATCCAAGGGTAGCTGTGTTGGCCATATATATATATATATATATATATATATTTAGCAAAGTACTGTACCATCTCAAATCCACAAGATATCTTTAGGGGACCAACCCAAATGCAACTTATACATTTTGCAAGCTTTCGAAGCTCCGCTGGCTTCTTCATCAGGCAAAAGGTATTACAAAATGAGACAGGAGAAAGAAAGAAAGAAAGAAAGAAAGAAAGAAAGAAAGAAATTGATGATGTTAGTCCTAGCCCTGCATTTGGTCAAAAACCTGTAGTTGTTGTCCTCAGTTCAGAAGATATAGAAGGGCATTCGTGCAGGTTGGCATGAATAGAATCATAGATTTGGAAGAGACCCCCAAGGGCCATCCAGTCCAACCCCATTCTGCCATGCAGGAACTCAAAATCAATCCATCCCCGACAGATGGCTATCCAGCCTTGGTTTAATACCCATGGGTACTGGGAGATCCAGGAAAATGAACTTTAAATTCCATTGGCAAGGTCATCCAGTAAGATGCATGATCCCATGGGGCTGTGCCAGGCCCTCCACCTCTCAAATCCAAGTGCCCCACGCCAACCACTAAGCCATAGTGCCCTCCGTCCTGCCCTCCATGCCCACTGCCCATGCCCAAGAGTCCCTTGCTCTTCTGTCCTCTCTCCTCCTCTTCTGCTTAACCTTCAGCTCTGCCCTTAAGGAGCTGTCAGGGTGGCGGTAATGAGCCTGCCGATCGATGGTGTGGCTCTCTAATCACTCTGTTTATTGTATTAATGAGTTATTTTTTGCTCCCGTCTCTGCCTTTTCCATCGTGGTCACGTCCCCTTCATGGCTGCTGGGGTTGGCCTTGTCCATTTTCCCACTTCTCAGCCTCGGTTATGGCTTTATAGAGGGAGGCAGGTGGGGGAAGAGAGGGAATGTGCAGAGATACCCGAGCTCAGCAGAAAATGCCTTCCATTTCTGGGAAAGATCCGCTTCAAACAAAACGAGGAGCGGGAATCCTTTAATTTGTGAACAACCACCACAAAGGGGACCTGGTTGGGAGCTGTAGGTCTCCATCACCAAAGGAGACCAAGGGAGAAAGTCGGAAGGCTGTGGTCAGTGCTCTCTTGCGCCCGTCCGTCGGTCCCCTCCGGCAAATGTCATGGCTAGTATTTCTCCGATTATGCATGACCTTGGACTTTTGCTGCCCGCAGAGCTACGAGGACAGAGAGATTTGTCTATTTCCGGTCAGGGTCAGATCCACATGTGTTCAGGCCAGAGTCCCTTCCGTCTTGTTTTCCTTCCCATAGGGGTGTCATAAGGGGGGTGCGAGGAGTAACGACTGCACCGGGTGACATCTCAAAAGAGGGTGCCATTTGGCGCACCTCAAAAAAGTGTTTTCATTGGGTGCCTCTCAAAAGAGGGTGTCATCCGGTGCACCTCAAAAGAGGGTGCCATCCCGTGCACCACAAAAGAGTGTGCCATTTGGTGCACCTCAAAAGAGGTTTTTCATCGGGTGCCTCTCACAAGAGAGCGTTATCCGGTGCATCTCAAAACAGGGTGTCACTTGGTGCAATCTCAAAAGAGGGCACCATCCAGTGCACCCCAAAAGAGTGTGCCATTTGGTGCACCTCAAAAGAAGGTTTTCATCTGGTGCCTTTCAAAAGAGAGTGTCATCCGGTGCACCTCAAAAGAGGGTGTCACTTGGTGCAATCTCAAAAGAGGGCACCATCCAGTGCACCTCAAAAGAGGGTGTCATTTGGTGTACCTCAAAAAAGGGTTTTCATCTGGTGCCTTTCAAAAGAGGGTGTCATCCAGTGCACCTCAAAAGGGTGTCATTTGATGCACCTCAAAAGAGGCGTAATCTGGTGCACCTCAAAAGAAGGTGTCATCCAGTGCCCCTCAAAAAAAAGGGTATCATCCAGTGCCCATCAAAAGAGGATGTCATCATCATCATCATCCTCCAAACTGGGACACAAAGTGGCTTCCAAATAATAATAATAATAATAATAATAATAATAATAATAATAATAGGAAGAAGTTGTAGTTGTCAACAAGTGACTTGAAAGCACGCAGAGACATGTTCAGCACCTTGGATAGCAGCTATAAAATAGGCATTTTCTTGGCACCTTAGCAGTCCATTGTGTCCAAAGGAGGACAACCCAGTTGATCCCAAGTCTTATGAGGAACAAATTTAGGGAGCTGAGTTCATTTCGCTTGGAGAGGAGAAGGCTGAGAGCTGCGATGACCGATATCTTTAACTATCTGAATGTCAAGTATATATTTATTATTACGATCGACCCGATCAGACATCAGATAAACAACAATCAACCGACATCATCATAAAACACAAATAAACATCATAGTAAATCATCGGATTATAAAAATAAGTGATATTAATTGAAAATTCAATTAAAAATTATATTGAAGGAAAAGATAAAATTTAACAATGTAAATTCATTGTAAGAGTATAAATGGTATTATAAAATTTTTAAACAAAATGACAAGTAGAAGATGGAGTGAGCTTGATTTCTGCTGCTCCAAAGACTGATGCCCCACCAGATTACAAATCCCAGGATGGCAATGAAAGTGGTGTCAAGCTGCATTATTTCTACAGTGTAAATGCACCCTGCGATTTAAGTCAGACTCTCCTATGTTGATAAAGAGAAACGAAGTACAAAAGTCTCTCTTTCCTTTTTTCCCTGAGAGACTGGAGTCTGGAGTATTGCAGCAGGAAGATGAGAAGGGCCTCAGACCCTGAATCCTCTCTAGGGATGGGAAGACTATTTGAAAGTGTTTTTAAAATGGTTGAAAAATCTCTTTCTTGAGTGTTGAGGAACCCTGGTGAGAAGAATTCTGAAATGTGAATCTTTGCAGTTTGGGACTTGTTGTTGTTGTTGTTGTTGTCGTTGCCGTTGTCGTTGTGTGCCTTCAAGCCATTTCCAACTTCTGGCAACCCTAAGGTGAAGCTAGCATGGGTTTTTCTTGGCAAGATTTCTTCCGAGGAGGTTTGCCATTGCCTGCCCCTGAGGCTGAGAGTGTGTGACTTGCCCAAGGTCACCCAGTGGGTGTCGTCATAGCCAAGCCAGGAATTGAACCCTGGTCTCCAGAGTCATAGCCCAACACTCAAACCACTGTGCCACGCTGGCTCTCAGTTTGGGACTTATCCCAGGCAAAAATTGCATGTGGTTGTTTTGTGCCGCAAACAGCATTTCTTTCCAAGGCAAGAGCCATTTCTGTGCAAAACCATTACTAATGTGGCTGTTTTGTGCCGAAAGCAACATTTCTTTCCAAGGGGTGAGAGCAGTTTCTATGCAGAACCAAACATTTCTGCACCGAATATTATTTCCTGGATGGGACATGCAGCTCCAAAATGCCAGGGGGCACCGAATGCATCTCAAAACGACAAACGGATGCTGTTTTCGAAGACTTTTTGTGTAGATGTTGAAGACTTTCTTTCATGGTGAAATAAAAGGGTTATCCCAGAAGGCAAAGAGGGGCACTCTAATCCTCACATTCAGCTATGACAGGGAAGTGGCGCCTAATGGGTGGAAGGCTTGGGAATGCTGGAGCAGATGGCATCGCAGCAAGGACTCTTTTGGGTGGGCAGGGCTGGCGGTACAGTTTGGCATCTCTCCCTCTTCCTCTGTGTGTTTCCTTTCTCTCTCTCTGTCTCTCTTGGGCAATAGTGGAGCTGCTCTGAGGTTGTTTGCTTGGCTGTAGCTGATGCCATCGGCGGTTCCATCATTGCCCAGGCATGACGGAAGCCTTTATTAATAGCAGCGGGTGCTGCAGGGCAACTATGGGTGGAGAAGGTTGCTTGTAGTCTCTCTTTCTCTTTGCTCCAGCTCAGGTCGATTGGACACTCTCCAGCCATGCCTTCTTGCTCCAGGCGGTATGGAGGGGGGTTCCTCTCCTTTTTTGCCCCCATTGGGGGTAAGGGCAGAAGGTGGCACAGGGTGCACTGAGCATGGCAAGCCCCAATGGCCATGCCCACGCCGTCCGTTCTCCCATGAGCTTGGCATCGCCTGGTGCCCAGGTTTAACATCCCAAAAGGGCACAAGAGGTCAAGAGCAGGCAGGGCACAGATGGGTCACCCAGCCATAGCTGGACGTGACATTATTGGAAAGGGCACCTTGTTGAAATATGGGAGGCAGTGAAGCTGATATCGAGGATAGGAAGCTGCAAAAACGTTGAACCTAGCACTATTTTCAGAGGATGGCATTTTGCCCCAAAGTATAATTTATATATTTAAAATGGTGTGGGGGCGTTTTGGTGCAAAACGAACAGTTGTTGTTGTTCAAATAACTCCCCCCCCCATACAATAAATGACCAAAAATTCTTGTAATCTTGCCCAGCGGGGAGAAAGTGTTAGAAATTATTCCTTCTTCCATGCAAGAAGAAGGGGGAAAAAAGCAAGGATTGACATCTCTGTTGTTGTTGTTGTTGTTGTGGGCCTTCCAAGTTGTTGCTGACTTATGGTGACCTTATTCTGGGGTTTTCTTGGCAAGATTTGTTCAGAGGAGGTTTACCATGGCCTTCCCCTGAGGCTGAGAGAGTGTGACTTGCTCAAGGTCATCCAGTGGCTTTCATGGCTGAGCAAGGATTCAGACCCTGATCTCTAGAGCTGCAATCCAACACTCAAACCAGTATGCCATGCCGGTTTGCTACACAATAATAAATTTTTGCTGGAAAAATGTTTTCCTTTTCAGTTAGTGAAGATTGCATGGTATAGTGGTTTGAGCCTTGGATTATGACTCCGAAGATCAGGGTTCAAATCTCCTGCTCAGCTATAGAAAACCACTGGGTCACCTTGGGCAAGTCACACACTCTCAGCCTCAGAGGATGCCCATGGCAAACCCGCTTTGAACAAACCATGCCAAGAAAAACCCATGATGGGGTTGCCTTAGGGTTCCCATAAGTCGGAAACGACTTGAAGGCGTACAACAACAACAACAACAATGAAAATTGCAAATCCAAATGACATCCAAAATGTTATTTATTGGCCAACCAAAATGCACAATGCTGTATGCATGTTGCAAGCTTAATTTTAATTTCTGCACCTTGCCTGATGAAGAAGCCAGTGGAGCTTCGGAAGCTGGCCACATGTAGATGGTGCATTTTGGTTGGTCCAAGAAAGGCATCCCTGTTTGCTGGATTTTGGATGATGTTGGATTTGTTATATGGCCAACGCGGCTACAAATAGGAGTTAGAGGGAATGAGGAAGGAGGCTGCCAATGAATAGCATTGACCCTGCGAGCCCCGGCTGTGCTGCAGCATTGCATTGCATGGCAAAGCTTCCCTTCGCCTTCCGCCTTCTGCCTTGCCCACTCGGTTTGCAAGGCTGGCACAAGCGACGAAGCAGAAGAGTGCATTGTGTGTGTGCATCGGGAGCGATTTGTTCACACTTCTCTTTGCATGCTTGATACGATGTGACACCCTGGGGCCGATGTGGTGTGCAGGAGTGGGAGACGGCGTGGCTGGCGTCTCGAGGGAAACGTTGCGGTGCCAACCGGCGAATGCGCGCAAGACTCCCAGACTGAGTGCCCTCTTGGTGGGCAGAGCTTGCACCAAGGACCAGGGATATTCACTTCTGGAGGTTTGCAAATGGACCGGTCTGCACGGCTGGGTCTTTCCTTTCCTTTTGTGCCCTTAAAAATGCTGCAGAAGGGGCAGAGATGGCACTAGGGCAGTTGCCCCTGGCATTGCAACAGGGATGATCAGGAGTGTGGAGAAGCCCTGTTTTTGTAGTGCTAACTGTATGTAACTTTTCTGGACTTTTGGAGTGTAAATGCTGACTTTCTTGGATAGGCAGGTGTGGCTACCTGCATAAATGGGTTGTTTTTGTTTTTGTGTGCCTTCAAGTCGTATCCAACTTACGGCGACCATGGGGTTTTCTTGGCAAGATTTATTCCAAGGGGAATCCTCTGAGGCTGAGAGAGTGTAACTTGCCTAAGGTCACCCAGTGGCTTTCCATGGCCGAGCTGGGATTCAAACCCTGGCCTCCAGAGCCATACTCCAGTGGTCAAACCACTGCGCTCCGCTGGCTCTCTGCATTTATATTATACATTTTATTATTATGCATTTCAGGAGCTGACTGGTGCTGCATTGTAGGCGTTGAGATGTTGGAAAGGAGGGAAGCATGTTTTGTACTGGAAGTCACTGGTTTATGTGAGGTTTTTATTTTCCTGCGTATAAGACTACATTTTAACCTGCAAAATCTGTGGCTAAAGTGGGGGGGTCGTCTTATATGCGGGTCGTCTTATACGCCGGAAAATACGTGTGTGTGTGTGTATATATATATATATATATATATATATATACACACACACACATATATATATATATATATATATATATATATATATATACATATATTGTATGTATGTAACAAGAATAGTAGCAAAAGTAGTCTTGGAGTTACAATGGTTAAGTTTGAGTGTTGGGCTATGATTCTGGAGACCAGGGTTCGACTCCCGGCTGGGCCATGCAAACTTGCTGGGGGACTTTGGGCGAGTCACACTCTCTCAGCCTCAGAGGATGGCAACAACAAGTTGGAAAGGCCTTGAAGGCACACAACAACAAGAGCAACATCCCTGGGTCTTCAGAGATGTGGCAGTGGGTGCAGGGCAAGGCGATGCACAGGGCTGCAGCTCGCTTCAATCAAGCACCCATTGCAGGTGCGGAATTTAATTTGATTGGCTAATTAGAAGCCGAATGTTAATTACGCCCATTACCCAATGAGGTGCGGTAGACGAGGGAGAATTTATAAATAACTTGCGGCTCATTTGCATGATGCCGTATCCCTGCCGTCGCCAAGGAGACCAGATCCCTCCCCATCACCTTCCCAAAGGAGGAGGATGCTTGTTTAAGCTGGCACTGCTTGGCATGATTGTGTTGGCATATGCCAAGATTGGTGTAGAGCCAGCGTGGTGTAGTGGTTTGAGCCTTAGGACTCTGGAGACCTGGGCTCGGATCCTGGCTCGGACATGAAACCCACTGGTTGACCTGGGGCAAGTCACACTCTCTCAGCTTCAGAGGATGGCAACGGCAAACCCTCTTTGGAAAAACCTGCCAAGAAAACCCCATGACTGGGTTGCCCTAGGGTTGCCCTAAGTCTAAAATGACATGAAGGCACACAACAAAGTTGGTGCCTTTATGACATTTAGGCCTCCAAGGCATGTTCGACATACAAAAGACATGCCTCTTGGAAGGACATACACAATGGTAGAAATATATATATATATATATATATATATATATAGGGATTCACTAACACCTAAAACTTATTTCAAGGATTTTGTGTCTGCCTTCGAGTCACCTGTCGACTTATGGCAACCCCATGAATTTTGCCCAGGCTTTTCTTAGGCCAGGAATCCTCAATGGGAAACCTACAAGGGAATCCTACCATGGTTACCAAACTCTGGTCCTTTTGGACTCCCACTCCCAGTAGTCTGGGAGCTGAAGTCCAAAATACTAGAGTTTGGGCATCGCTGCAAGTCTAAAATATAGCCTGTGGCACCGGGGATGCATCGATGGCTTCCCATGCAAGGACCGACCAGGGCTGACCCTGCTTAGATTGCAAGATCAGTCTGGATCTGGTGCCCTTTTGGGTAACTGGGGCTTCCAAGGCTGCAAAAGGGCTTTATAGCCAGTGGTTCTGAGAGCCAAGATCTTGGATGGTCTGGGTAGGAGGTTGACATGGCTGGCCTGACAGGCAGGCAGGGGCTTTCTCTCTCTTCCCTTCCACTTTTTCCTCTGCTTTTCTTCCCCCATTCTTTCTTCCTTTCTTCCCTCTAGTGCATTCCCCCTCCCATGCTATAAATAATCAAGCCCTTATGCAGTAACAAGATGCAAATGCACCCTCCTCCTGGAGCAGCAGGCGCTGGGGAGGGGAAGGGGAGAAATAAATTGCTTCTCTGACAGTCAGTTACAAGGGTAATCATTCCAAAAAGGCAATTTGACGGGAATGAAATTTGCATTGCATTAGCACCGTGAGTGACACCCAGGTCCCGATCCTGTGCAAGATGCAATCCCTTCCTCCCAACCCAGGAAAGCAAAGAAATGCCTTTAATGGGGGGGGAGAGAAGCAGCAAATCTGAGAGAATGGGGTGGGCCGATATGGCCCTATATTTGTCGATTTGTTGTTAGTTGCATTTCTCTCTTCGCCTCTCCGGCAGCTTGCGTCGTTGCAGAGAAAGTTGCCCTTTTCCTTCTCATTTGAAACTTATAGCATCTCAGAAAATGCATCCAGGGGTAGTTAGTGTTGGACTCTGGAGAAAAGGGTTCGAGTCTCAGCTCAGCCATGAAAACCCACTGGGTGAGCTTGGGCGAGTCACACTCTCTTGGCCTCGGGAAGGCAAACATATTTTCTGCACACGGGCAAATTTTGCATGGGATAAGGTGACGTAGCTGTTTGCGTGTTGGACTACACCTCTGGAGACCAGGGTTCGGATCCCGGCTTGGCTATGAAACCCAGTGATGAGCTTGGCCAAGTCACACTCTCTCAGCCTCAGAGGATGGCCATGGCAAACCCCCTCTGAACAAATGTTGCCATGAAAACCCCAGGATAGGGTTTGCCTTAGGGTTGCCATAAGTCAGCAATGACTTGAAGCCACACAACAACAAAAACTGTGTTGGCCATGTAGCAGAGTACAATAACATCAGATTTGTGGATTTTGGACGTTTTTGTACTTTATATCAACCAAGTGAGGTAGGCCAGAAAGAAAGAGAACCTCCTTCCAAGTTCAAAGTGCAGAATGGCATTTAAAGTGGCATAAGTGTGCAGTGTTTCTATATCCAGAGAGAGGGAAAGAGAGAAACCATCACCTCCAAGTTCAAGCTCTAGGATTCTATAGTATGGAGCCATAATAATTAAAATGATATCAAAATGGTGTAAATGTGCAATGTGGATACATCTAGAGCGAGGGAGGGAGGGAGTGCAAGTGGTATGATGGAAGCTGTTGTGTGGGTGGTGCTAATAAAATGGGTTTCTTGTCTTACAGCCACGCTGCAGGAAAAATGGCAATGATCTCTTACAACCGGGTTGTTATTTTTGCAAAAAATCAGCACTATGGCTGACTGCTTTCTCTCTTTGTCTTTTTCCTTCTCCTTCCCCATTCCTTCCCTACCCAGACCTGAGCTGTCTATGATGCACACTCCAGACTGAACTTGAAACCGGGGCAGCTGAGGAAGGGAGGCAAGCTGCTCCGGGCATTGACCAGAGACAGCTTCTGGAGGATTATTGGGGTCTGGGAACATCCGAGGGCCGCGACACTCTTGCATCGTCGGAGAAATTCTGCACTGCTTGGCTTGACCCAGCGCTCGGCGGAGGAAGATGCTGTGAAAGAGCATCCCTGGGTTTTTGGGGAGGGGGGAACGGGGGAGATTGAAGGACCTTCCAGACTTGGATATTGGCACGTTTCTGCTTGAGAGCCCCCTCCCCATACCTGGCAGTCCGCGTGGGACCCTCACCATTGGCAAAAGGGACCCTTGGCACCTCCAGATTGTGCACTCCTTGTGGGAGCCTCATCTTTGGAGAAAAGGACCCTTGGCGCCTCCAGATTGTGGCCCTTCCTGCCCACCTTCCTCCCTCTCCGCAGCACATCCCTTTTGTCTCATGTGGATTTGAACGGGTGCCAAGGAAGGGGGCATCGCTGGCCTCCAGGTGAGAGTGGAGGGGGGACTTGCCATGGCGAAGCCGGTGCGTTTGCTGTTGCCTTTGGCACTCCTGGTGGCTTCGACGCTGGGCCCGGGAGCGGGTGGCGCGGCCTTGGAGTTCAGCGGCACGACCGGGCAGTGGGCGCGTTATGCCCGGTGGGATGCCAGCTCCTTGGGGGAGCTGAGCTTCAGCCTCAAGACCAACGTCTCCCGGGCCTTGGTGCTGTACTTGGACGACGGTGGGAACTGTGACTTCTTGGAGCTGCTGATTTTGGAAGGACGCTTCCGCCTACGCTTCACCATCTCTTGCGCCGAGCCGGCCAGCCTGCATTTGGAGACGCCGGTCAACGACGACCGCTGGCACATGCTGCTCTTGACCCGCAACTACCGGGAGACCATGTTGGTGGTGGACGGCGAGGCCCGGGTGGCGGAGGTGAAGTCCAAGCGGCGCGACATGACAGTGGAGAGCGACCTCTTTGTGGGCGGCATCCCTCCGGACGTCCGCCTCTCGGCCCTCACCCTCAGCACCGTCAAGTACGAGATGCCTTTCCGCGGCATCGTGGCCAACCTCAAGGTGGGCGACATGCCCCCCGCTCTGCTGGGCAGCCAGGGCATTCGCAGCGACATGGAGTACCTGTGTGCCAAGCAGAACCCCTGCGTCAACGGCGGGATCTGCACTGTGGTCAACAGCGAGGTGCAATGCGATTGCAGCCTCACCGGCTTCCAGGGGAAGTTTTGCAGTGAAGGTAAGCGCTTTCGCACTTTGCATTTCTATACCACTTCATAGTAAACTAAGCACTCTCTAAGCAGTTTACAAAGTGTTAGCCAATTGCCTCCAACAAGCTGGATGTTCATTTTACTGACCTACAAAAGGATGGGAGGCTGAGGATGAACAGTATTTAGCAATAGCAATAGCATTTACATTTCTATGCCGCTTAATAGTCAATTCAGCACTCTCTAAGTGGTTTATGATCGGTAAAGCTGGGTACTAATTTTACTGATCTATGGAAGGCTGAGTCAACCTCGGAGCCCTGGGATCGAACTCACAACCTTGGGGCTGCAGGACCAAATGAAGGTGAGAAGATCCGCTTGCTGGGAATTAGCACCTTTAAAAATTTAAATTTATTAAAAAAAAACAAAAACCAAAAAACCTGGGGCCTCTCCTTTCTCTTCCAGCTGAGCCTTGTGTTGTGATTTATTTTAATTATGCTTTTAAATTGTCTAAGTTTAATATCTTTTTAAGGGGAGTGGGTTTTTGGGTTTGTGTACATTTTATTGTAGTTTTAATGTTGTAAGCCACCCTGATTGTGTTGTGCAGAGGGGCGGGATATAAATAAATATTATTATTGTTATTATTATTATTATCCTACTCACCATCTCTTATGCTAAGCTTTAGCATTTTAGAGAGATGTAGAGCCAGCGTAGTTTGAGCTTTGGACCAGGGTTCGACTTTCTGCTTGTGCATAAAAACCTGCTGGGTGGCTTTGAGGGAGTCACACTCTCTCAAGATGGCAATGGCAACCCCGATTTGAAGAAACTCGCCAAGAAAACCCCATGATAGGTTTGCTTTAGGGTCGCCATAAGTCAGAAAGGACTTGAAGGCATCCAACAACAAAGGCGAACACCATCGCCCATTTCTGCCATAAGGCAAATATTTGGGTTCCTGTTCCTGCAAGTGGTGTGCGATAAATTGACAGGTGTCAAATACAAAAGGCCCTTCGAATCTGGTAGGATTTGGTTCCTGGACCCCCTTTGGATACCAAAATCTATCGATGCTCGTGTCCCATTAAATACAATGGCCTAGCAAAATGGTGTCCCTTATGTGAAAAGGCAAAATCCAGGTTTGCTTTTTGGAATCTATATCTATATCTATATCTATATCTATCTATATAGATAAATCAAGCTGTGGATGCTTGAATTTGCAGATAAGGAATATTGGATACAGAGGATTGACTGTATCCTAGGTATGCTACTGCTCAGAGTCCCCTAGTGGCCATGCTGGCTGGGGGATGATGGGACCTGCTGTTGGAAAAAAGTCACTTTCCTCATCCTCCGCTCCGTCTTCACGCTATGAAGAATGGCGCAGGGCTGGAGTGGTCTTAATAATCGGTCCAAGACGAGGAAACATATGCCTGTCGGGTCAAAGGCAATCTGGTCCCCAGCTACATGCAATTTATTCAGCTATTACTTATCTGTTTATGGCCCTGCCTGCTGTTCTGGCAAGGATTTGCAGCCGGCATCCAGCGCAGGGGATGCTGGTGTGGGCGGTTTGGAAAAGGAGACCCTCGAGAGGGGAATAGACTGTTTTTCCCACCATCCCTGAGTGGATGCTGTGGGTGGATCCTGGTGATGTAATTTCTAGGTTTTCTGAAAAGAGACAGAGCAAGAATGCATTCTTTTGCTGGAAGGCTTTGCTTGCAAGGAGCATGGTTCTTGCTTCCTACTAGATCTGCTGGACGAAAGTCCTGAGAATACCAGAAATGGCTAAAAAGACCAATGAGCAGTTCAGGCTCAATGTGAGCCATTTTTCCTTTTCTCTAGTGCCACAACAAACTACAAATCCCAGAATCCCATAGCATGGAGCCTTTGCTCCATGAAGTGGTGTCAACCTAGATTATTTCTGCAGCCTAAAACTCACTGGGTAACCTTGGGCAAGTCACAGACTCTCAGCTTCAGAGTACGGCAATGGCAAACTCCCTCTGAAGAAGCTTTCCAAGGAAACTTTATGATAGGTTTGCCTTAGGGTCACCACAAGGCAAAAATGACTTGGAGGCACACAACAACAAAATTCTGTAGCATTCAGCCGTGGTGGGTTAAGTGGTGTCAACTTGGATTATTTCTGGAGTCTGGATGCAGCCTAGGTGGCCTGGGAAAAAGCAATATCTGAAATTTGGGAGCGCATCTGCTACTTTCCCATTAGCCGCAGGGGTAGGCAACCTTTCCCCTTTAAGGGCCGAGGGACTTCAGCTCCCAGAATCCCAGGAGCTATTGGCCAACATGGGACTATTATAGGCCAACATGGCTGAGGCTTCTGGGAGCTGAAGTCCTTCGGCCCTTAAAGGGGAAAGGTTGCCTACCCCTGAGCCAGAGCGATCCTCTTGTGTCCAGTGGAATATATTGGCAGCAGGGTCAGGAATGGGGTTTTGCAAGACCTGATCTATGGCCGTTTCCTGTTTTAGCATCTCTGCATGGATTGCAAAGAGTTTCAGGGATGGGGAGCTGGCGTTTTGGTTCCTGCCAGTTTGCAGATTCAGGGCTGTTTGCGTCTAGGGAGTGTGCCTGAAACCTTGTCGCTGTGCAATGCTCGCCCTTCTCCGTTTGCCTTTTCGGTGCCGAGGCCCCCGACGGCAACCATTTTTAGAAACCTGACAGCAACCAGACGATTTCAGTTTACATAACCCTTCCGTGAACACGCCCCGCGTCTGGCACACGAGAAGTGCCAACTGGTTCCTTGCTTACGTCAAGAAGGCTCTCCAAGTTCTCTTTCGCATGGAGACGCACAACGCAACACCCACACAGCACAGTCACTTGGGCTGAAACCACCCACCCACTCGCTCCCGGCTGTTGTCTGGGTTGTGCATTGTGTGTGTGTGTGTGTATATATATATATATATTTGGGGGGGGGGGGAAGGCTTGCAAACAGATGGTTGTAGCGACCAAACATGGCTGGTTGCTGTAGAGATGGCTTGGCGGTGGAGGAAACTCCATCAGCTCTCTCGCAGGCAATGGTAGCAAATATTTTGGCTCACCGACTCTTCCGTAGCTGTTGTCGGTTTCTGAAAAAAGGAGGCTGTGGAGACTGTCACAGCTGGGTCAGCTGTCACCGAGGCCTGTTTGTTGCTGTGGAAACAGTGCCCTGGCGGGCTGATGGGTTTAGAATAAAATGCAACTGATGCCATTCAAGATGTGCAATTTCTCAATGGCAGGAAAGTGGGATACCCAGGAGCTGCGGTTAGTTGGTTGGTTGGTTGGTTGGTTGGGATCTGAGGAGGCAGGTGAAGGTGTGCAATGGGTGCAATGCATCCCTTGTCTCAGGTTGAGCAGCTGTCCTAACTGCAAAGGAGGACAAGGGTGCTGCAAAAGGTGGGCCAGTCCAGAAAAATGTAGGACGTTACCAAATGAAAACTAAAACCACGCCTCTGCATGTCAATGCATGCTGCTTAGGCGTGCTCCAAATGGAGGGCCTTTTGAAATTCCCTAGTATTGAGCCATGGCAGCTAAAGTGGCGTCAAACTGGATTATTTCTGCAGTTTGTTTTGGATCTGGGGCATATCAGGAGATGGCCTTTTGAAAAGCCTGTGAGATGGAGGCTGCATCCGCGTTGTAGAAATAATGTGGTTTGACACCGCTTTAGTTGCCGTGGCTCAATAATATGGGATTCTGGGAACTGGAATGTTTGTGAGACGTTGAGTCTTCTCTGTCAGAGAACTCTGGTGCCACAATGAACTACAATTCCCAGAACTCCATACATAGCTTTGAGCCATGGCAGTTAATGCAGTATCAGACTGGCGGATGCAGCCTTAGTTGGCCCTTTGAGACTAAGCCATCACAGGATAGCTTGACTTAGAACAGTGAAAGCTCACAAGAAGAATATTATGGTTGGGAAAGAAAGCCCATTCCTATCCCAGCTACTGAGAGGACAGCGCCTAAATTTCGAGAACGAAGAGGAGCGTGGTGTGTTGGGTGGCAGATGATGCAGATCAACTCCGATTCTGGGAGCATTGACTCCATGGACATCATCATTCTTAGGCTGCCATCCTCCAGATAATGAACGTATTGGCTGGCAGGTCTTTCAATTCTCCCTTTATTGCCCCCAAAGAAAGAAGGACCGAGCATCCGTCCCACAGGCTCATGCAAGGAAAATTCGGAAGCAAACTGGCGGCGGTGTTTCCGAGGGGTGCTTCCATCGCTGTGCTCTTCTGCTTCTCCAAGCGCCAAGTCGGGTGCCCTCCTGGCGCTGCCTATATTTAAACCAAGCTGCCTCTGGTCAGGTCATTTGCATGCTTGCTCACGAAAACCTTGGCAAAGGAGGGAGGGGGGCTGGGTGGATGATGGTGGTGGCTTTCACTACAGACACGTAGATAAGAGAGAACACGGCTTGTCAGAGTAGGGAGTGCCTGTGTATCGGCTGGTTTCTTAATCACTCCCCTACGTTTGGGTATGAGATGATAAAGTTGTCCCAAAATCCTAGAGTTGGATGAGATCCCAAGGGTCATCCAATCCAACCCCCTTCTTCCATGCAGGAATAGCACAACTGCAGCACTCCTGAAAGAAGTCCACCCAACCTTTCTCGAAATCTCTCCAGAGAAGGAGAGTTCATCTGCTTCCCACAAGACAGTCTCTTCCGCTGTCAAAGCAGTTCTTATAGTCAATAATGTTTGGATGCAATCTCTTTTCTAGTAAATTTGAATCTGTGAGTTTGTGTTCTAGTCTCTGAAGCTGCTCTGAAGATCCTCTGCAGGACCAGGGCTCTCCTTGGAAGCAAAGGTGGTCACGTTGAGACTTTGGCCACATCAGGAGAAAGCATGGATCACTAGGAAAAACAGGAATGCTAGGAAAGGTAGAGGGGAGAAGAAAGAGAGGAAGACCACAGACCAGATGGATAGATTCCATCATGGGGGTTGTTATAATGGGGAAGGGTTTGCAGGATCTGGGCAAGACTGCAGTGGAAGTGATGGACGTTGACCATTGAATTGTGTGGGAGGACCTAGCAATTCCTAGCAAGGTGTTTTCTCAGGTTTAAAAAAAGTGTATTTTTAGTTGCGGTTTTTCCACTTTCATGGGGGTCCTCTTCCCCTAACCTCAGCAAATATGTCAACCTAAATTCATCATTTCACTGAAAAGGAAGCTATTGTCTACCACTGTCTCCCCAACCACACAAATATAGAGAGATCTTGTAGCCCCTTTGAGACTAATTGAAGAAAGAAGTTGGCAGCATGAGTTTTTGTAGACTTAAGCCCGATTCCTCTTGTAGTACATTGCATCTGAGGACATAGACTTAAGTCTTGGAAAGCTCCTGCTGCCAACTTCTTTCTTTCAGTGAGTCTCAGCGGTGCTACAGCATCCCTCTACATACTGATTCCGCAGACTAACATGGCTATATCTTTGACTTCAACCACACAAAGTTGGTCTGAAGGTGCAACACGGCTGGGATGGGGACAGGGAGAAAGACCCACGCATCTTCCTTTGAGCTTTTTAGAAGAAAAGCCATGGTCTTAATAAATAATGCTGTGCCCTTGAACTAGCCCCACGCTGCCACGCTCTTTCCCTGCTCCGTCAGTTCACCAGCTTCAACCCATTTCTTTCCGCTTATTGCTCTTCTCACTGGTTTGCCTCCCTCCTTCCTCAAGCTTCCCTTTGTTTGTTCTCTTTCCCTCCCTGTATTCTTTTTCTCTTTACATCAGCCCTTCTCTATCCCTTCTTCCTCACACCATACCCATAGGCAGGCCTCCAGTAGTGCCCACCTGCCTGCTCCCATTAGCTTTGCTTCCCGTGATGGGTGCCGACAAGATTTTTCTTTTTCATATATATATATATATATATATCCTGCTGAATTGCTTTCCTTGTCGCAAGGGGCTCTGGGCCCAGCCAGCCTTGGCGTTCCCTGCAAGGACAGCCCAAGGTTGGATGCTGAGCAGGGCTGCCAAAAGATGCAATGCATGCTCTGTGTGTGTGTGTGTGTGTGTGTGTGTATATATATATATATATATATATATATGTGTGTGTGTGTGTGTAACTTTTTCTCTCCCGCTGGAGCATCTCCTAGGGCATGCCTCCTCCTTGCTCACTGCTGGGCATCGCCAGGTGGCAATTGCAAAAATCCTGTGGCATGTGCCCCTAAATCATCTTCATCATCATCATCATCATCATCATCATCATCACCTGGAGGCAACACTGGAAGCTTCATTGCCCACAACCCCAGCCTTGGCCACTAGAAATTGGACCGTGAGCATGGATGGAGCAAAGATGCTTTTAGTTGGTATTGCCTCTTCCGGCTGGCAGGGATCCTCCAGGTTTATCAGATTTTCCCACACCTTTTGGAGACTCAGCCGCTTACCTACCTCCTGCATACAGAAAAGCCGCTGCTTTACTCCTGAGTGACTCTCCTTCCTCTGAAAGAGAAGTCAGGTTATAGACCTCAGAGTTGTGAAGAAAGGAGTCATTGAAATGTCTTAAAAAGGAGGCGCTGCCTCATACCTGGGCGCATAGCTCCGCGTATGTCTGTATTGGCCGCAGCGAAAGGAGGGTCATGTCGCCCATGGATTGCATGCATGCCACCCCCAAAGGACACCTATGTGGCCCCTAGACTTAGATCTAGATCTTTTCAAAAATAAGTTTGAACGACAACAACAAGAAGGAGGAGAAAATGGAGAATTGAATCTCCAGAGGTTGCCTTGTTGTTGCTGTGGCATGCCTTCAAGTCGTTTCTGACTTGTTGCAGCCCTGTCCTGGGGTTTTCTTGGCAGGATTTGTTCCAAGGAGGTTTGCCATTGCTTTCCTCTGAGGCTGAGAGAGTGTGGCATGCCCAAGGTCACCCAGTGGGTTTCATGGCCCACCTGGGAATAGAATCCTGGTCTCCAGAGTCATAGTACAATGCTCAAACCACTATGCCTCCGTATATGATGGTCAGGGAGTGCAGTTGCGCTCATCCTGTAGTTGAGCTTTCTCAATGATTCCCAAATGTTGCTCCTCCAGGCCTTTTGAACTTCAACTCCCAGAAGTCCCTGCCAACTTGGCCAACAGGCAGGAATTCTGGGAGCTGAAGTCCAAAAACATCTGGGAGACCAAAGTTTGGGAATCAATGCTCTAAGAGCAATTGGTTGCTCAAAAGTGCTACAAGATCCCTTTGCATACTGGTATTGCAGACTAGCATGGCTATGTCTTTCAATTCTCTTTTCCCTGGAGCTTGGATAACTTATTGGAGGGGATTGCAACCCCCATAATCCACAGAGAGCTTGTGCAAGGGGAATTCCAGTCAAAAAAGGAGTGTTTGCAGGCCTTGCTTTTCCTAACTTGGCTGCTGTCCATGGTCCTGATTTAAGAGGTCAATCCTCCTCCTGCAACTCTGAATATTTCTCTCGCATGTTGTGTTGCAATACCATTTGCCAGTAATTGCATTCATTCCTAGTGTTTCCTTTTTAAATTTAATTTGTCCCAGTTGTGTCCCATTGAATTCCCTTTTGTTTTCCTTTGCAACCTCCTTGCAAAAGAGATGCTGGAATCGGAGGCTGCATCCGCACTGGAGAATTATTAATGCACTTTGGCCCTGTTTCAATGGCCATGGTTCAGCGCTATGGAATCCTGGGATTTGTAGTTTGCGGTGGCACTGGCACGCTCGGACAGAGAAGGCTAAATACTTCTTCCCCAAACTACAAATCCCAGGATTTCATAGAATGGAGCCATGGCCGTTCAAGTGGTGTCAAACTGCATTAATTCAGTAGTGCAGATTAGACTTAGATCTAAACCCAGTTTCTGTTCCAAACTAGAGTAGGTCCATTGAACGAGTGAGATTTACATAAGTGTTTATTTAGCATTTAGGAATTGATTTAATGGGTTTTACCCTACTTGAGACTTTGTCTTTTCCCCCAGCTCTGGGCCTTAAAGCTGTTTTTGGGCTCCCAAGATTTTAAGCATTTTGTCTTTTCTTTCATCATCATCTTCTTATAATGTTATTTATATAGGCCTCCCAATGACAATGTTCCCTGGCCGGCTCACAACACCATAAAATATTTAAAAATACAATAGTTAAATACAATAACCAAAAGGGATGAACTAACTGAAGCATAAAATGTTGCGTTGGCGGTGGAGAAAATAAATCCAAATTACACCGTGCCAGCACAGGCGCACAGCGATGCAAAACGTTTGCCTAGTTTTCCTCTTGCCTAGCTGCCATTGCCCATGCGATAATGATGATGATGATGATGATGATGTCTAGGCTTGACTACTGTCATGTTTAATAGCTGGGGCTGCCCTTGAAGGTGGTTTGGGAAGTCGAATTGGTCCAAACGGCCGTTGTTGCATTGGTCATTGCAGCCAAGCATTGCAAAAGTTCCCATGCCACTGCTTTGCCACATGCGCTGGGTCATAACTTTCTCAGAGGCTCTTCTCCAAATTCTCTTACCATTCAATTTATGGTGCCAAATTATCTAGAAAAGGGATTACTTGGTGGTAGCACCCCAATTGTTTCTTGCGTTCCATCCATGCAATTGGAAATATTCCCCAAATGTATGGATATACACTCACATGCACACATAAAGCTTATTCGGTTGGTCCTCCGTATCCATGAATTCTTCATCCACGGCAGGGGTAGGCAACCTTTCCCCTTTAAGGGCCAAGGAGGGACTTCAGCTCCCAGAATCCCAGGAGCTATTGGTCAACATGGGACTATTGGCCAACATGGCTGAGGCTTCTGGGAGCTGAAGTCCCTCGGCCCTTAAAGGGGAAAGGTTGCCTACCCCTGATCCACGGATTCAACCATCCATGGCTTGAAAATATTTCTTAAAATACATAAATTCCTTAATTTTACCATTTTATATAGGGGGACACCATTTTACGACGTCACTGGATTTAAGGGGACTTGAACATCCTTGGAATTTGGGTATCCATGGGGGATCCTGGAACCAAACCCCAGTGGATATAGATATACCGAGGGCCCACTGTAATTCCCATAATCCTGCAGCCCATCATGGCTACTGGCATATGCATTATTTTATTCTATTTTATTTGTCCCAGAAGGGACCCAAGGCATCTTACAGATAACATACATGCATGCCTGCATTTTGCTTGCATTTGTTCTATCCAACATCTGGGTGCAAGATACATTTTGGACTGCCACTCCCAGAATCCTGCAGCCAGGGATGCTGGGAGTTGTAGTCCCAAAAAGTGTCACTTTTTCCAAGTTTTCAATGCTAGGGATTTCTGTGCCAGGGCAGTTAATGCAGTCTCAAACTAAAATCTGCGCTCCTGCAACTGAAGCCCATTAGATCTAGATCTAGTCTTTCTTTTTGGAGCAGGAGAGAACAAGATTTTCTTCTCTTCTGTGTGATAATAGCCCTTTAAGGATTTGAAGAGTCCTAAAATGTCCCCCCTTATTCCACATTGCCTCCCCCCTGTTTTTCCTTCCCTGGGGCTAAATATTCTTCCAGCTTTTCCTTAGAGGATTTGTTTTCCACGGGGGCAGATTTGCAAATGCTCCAAATGAGGTTTGTAATAAGGATTTAAAAGATGAATAATGTTGGACTGAAAGAATGAACCAATAAATCACATGAATTGAGTCATTCATCATCGGCTCGAAAAATGTGAATGTTGAATTCTCCCTGGATGGGTGTCTTCTCTGTGCTCAGGATCCCCGTCTATCTGGCATTGCTTGGCTTGTGATGATGAAAGGAAAGGCACTCCGTACATGCTCAGGAGCAATCCTTCCTTTTCGCTACCTCTGTGACTTGCAACATGTACAGTGTGATTGCATATGTGTCCTGTTCATTGTTTTCCAGTTTGGGACCTGAGAGGCTTCTGACCCGATCTAGCAGGGCGCTTCTCAATTTCTTAGATGCGATGTCTAAATAAAACCTCCAGAATCATAGAGTTGGTGAGACACCAAGGGGCCATCCAGTCCAACCTCCTTCTGCCATGCAGGGATATGCAATCAAAACATAGACTCATAGAGTTGGAAGGGACCCCAAGGGCCATCCAGTCCAACCCCATTTTGCCATGCAGGAACTCACAATCACAGCACCCCCCAGAGATGGCCATCCAGCCTCTATTTAAAAACTTCCAAAGGAGCCTCCAAGGCAGTATATTCCACTATCAAATGGCTCTTACTGTCAGAAAGTTCCTCCTAATGTTGAGCTGGAATCTCTTTTCCTGCAGTTTGCATCCATTGCTCCATTGTGTCCTATTCTCTGGAGCAGCAGAAAACAAGCTTGCTCCATCCTCTATATGACACTGTGCCTATATATATATATATATATATAGGCACAGTATATATACATATATATATATATATATATAGGCACAGTATAGGCACAGTATATATATATATATATATATATGCACAGCATAGGCACAGTATATATATATATATATATATATATGCACAGTATAGGCACAGTATATATATATATATATATATATGCACAGTATAGGCATAATATATATATATATATATATATATATATATATGCACAGCATAGGCACAGTATATGTGTGTATATATATATATATATATGCACACCATAGGCACAGTATGTATATATATATATATATATATATATGCACAATATATGCACAGTATGTATGTGTGTGCACTACACACACACACACACACACACACACATATATATAATATAATGTGCATATATATATATATCACATACATACCTTTTCCTCCTGATGGTGCCAGGATGAGACTGAACTTTTCTTTTTCTTCTTTCTTCTCCCGCTTTGCCTGGCTGTGTTCCTGCAGAAGAACTCACGATGGAAGGTGAGTACACCTTTCCTTTTTAAAACCTTTCCTAACCCTTCTCTTGTTTAGGGGTTTGGGTTGGGGCCGGGGAAGCCGAGTTGAAAGGATTGCCAATGTGTGTCGGAGAAAGTTGCGGTGAGTTCCAGAGGCTTTTCTCATGGAAAGCTGTGTGCCTCCTGCTTTGGAACCCGCTTCCCTCGCTGAAGATCTGATCTGTGCTCCCGAAAGATGAAAAAGCCTAATTCTCTTGATAATGAAAACAATGCTGGGGGTGGGAATAGTTTTCTTTTTATTAAGAGTATTTTGGAGAAGATACCTTCTTAGGGTGGCTGATGGCTTTGGGGTGAGGAATTGGCATGAAGGTGGTCATGGAGTGAGTATTGGGGAGGGAGGGAGGACTTTTGTTGAGCCAATGGAGTTTATTTGCTTTGGCATTTTTAATCCTTGAACCTCATGTGACAGCTTCCAAATCTATGACATTCAGTGGGCCCTTGGTATCCACTGGGGTTTGCTTCCAGGATACAAAAAAATCTGTGGATGCTCAAGTGCAATGGGGAATTATTATTATTATTATTAGTATTAGTATTAGTATTACAGTGGGCCCTTGATATCCTCTAGGGTTTGGTTCCAGGATACAAAAAAATCTGTGGATGCTCAAGTCCCATTAAGTGCAATGTCAGTATTATTATTATTATTATTATTATTATTACAGTGGGCCCTTGGTATCTGCTGGGTTTTGGTTCCAGGATCCCCCATGAGTACCAAAATCTGTGGATGCTGAAGTCCTATTAAATGCAATGGGGTATTATTATTATTATTATTATTATTATTATCATTGGAGACCCTTGGTATCCCCTGGGGTTTGGTTCCAGGATACTAAAAATCTGTGGATGCTCAAGTCCCATTAAGTGCAATGGCATATTATTATTATTATTATTATTATTATTATTATTACAGTGGGCCCTTGATATCTGCTGGGGTTTGGTTCCAGGATCCCCCATGGGTACCAAAATCTGTGGATGCTCAAATCCTATTAAATGCAATGGGGTATTGTTATTTATTATTATTATTATTATTATTATTATTATTAGAGGCCCTTGGTATCCACTGGGGTTTGGTTCCAGAATACAAAAAAATCTGTGGATGCTCAAGTCCCATTAAGTGCAATGGTGTATTATTATTATTATTATTATTATTATTATTACAGTGGGCCCTTGGTATCCGCTGTGGTTTGGTTCCAGGATACAAAAGGGGTGATGGTGAAAGGAAATGTGCCAGATTTCCGTCCTAGATCATACTTGTTGCAACTTTTCCTATTTTGTGCTAAGGAGGGAGTGTTTACAATTGCATCTATATGGCGATTTTGGCTTGCATTGCGCTTGCAAAAATATTCTGATGCTGTACCGTAGTCTTCTTCTACCTCTAGATGTGCTGGACTTCAAATCCCCAAGAGCTGTAGTGCCGGCATCGTGTTGACTGGGGATGATGGGATTGTAGTCCAATACATCTGGGTTTGGGGAGGCTGTCTCCTTCTAACTCAGCTTGTAGCTACTCCTAAGCGCAAGGAATTGGAACTAGTGACTATTGCTTCTTTGCTGGTTGCAGTTCCCGTCCTTTTCTTGGTTGTATTTGTGTGTTGCATTTCAGTTTGCAAGCTTGCACAAGATTTGAAGTCTCATCTTGGATTGTGCATGGATGCACAATGAATGGTGCTATAGAAGTCAATAAGAGCAAGGACCATAAGAGTGAATGTATACAAAGGGATCTTGTAGCACCTTGGAGACTTACTTAACTCTGCAAAAAGAAGTTGTAGCATAAGCTTTCATAGACTTGCTCTCCTTCCTCAGATGCATGCATGGCCCAGGAAGGACCTTTATAAGCAGACTGTATGAATAGCCATAGAAATGCAGTTATAAGTTCAGTTTCATGACTTTACAATTTCAGTCCTAACTAGGGACAAATTGAACTTGTCGCCTCATTGCCACAAATTTTGCAAGGTTTCTTTTCTTTTTCTTTTTTTAGTTTCTAATTAAAGTTTATTAATATCATTTAAAAACCCGTTCACAAACACCTCGAAAGCATGCAACGCAAACAAAAGTTTTGCAAGTTTTGAAAATGTCGGAGCGTGTGCGGTGCCTTCAAGTTATCGTTTATGTCATTTCGTTTTTATGCTGCCTTTCTCCCAAAAAAGGGACCCAAAGCGGCTCACAAGATATATATATATATATATATATATATATATATATATATATATAAAAGCAACACTTTAAAAATTAAAAAGAGCAATTAAAACAACCTAGTAAGATTCAAAGCATGCAAAAGTTAAAAACATAGCTACCGCCGATAAATTTGTTAGGGCTTTCTTAGGCAAGGGATGCTTAGTGGTGACGGGGCTGCAAATGATGCAGTCGAGTTTCCCGCATTTGGGGAAATCTGCTCTGAAAAATAGCCCACAGCACCTGGGATTTGTTGGCGGTCTCCCATCCAAAGCCTAACCAGAGCTGACCCTGCTTAGCTTCCACGTTACCTCCGTTTGCCGGAAAAGGGATCCGGAGGCAGTCGGTGGCAAAGACCCTTCTCTGTCTGAGATCTTGGAAAGCCATTCCTTGCTCTAGCAAAGACGGCGTTGGGCGGGATGGACAAATAGTTTGACCCGGCATAAAGCAACTTCCTCTGTTTCGGTTGCGTCCCACTTGTGTTGTGACAGTGTTGTCACAACAAGATGGTTTTCTGCCTGCCTCTCCAGCCTTCGGTGTGCTTTTCGTTCCCTCTTTGATTAGAGGGTTTAGCTGGCAATGAGGAGGTGGCTGCACGCATGCCTAGGTTACTCACTCTCTGCTTGTGGAGGAAACAATGAGTAATGGAGCTAGCAAAGGCAGATTGCACACTGCAAGCATAGAGCTTTATGCTGGGCTGCAGAGGCAAAAGTGCATCTTTTCTCTCCATGCTTATACCAACCCCAGCCATGTGTTTGCCTTTTCTGCATTGCTAACCTGGCTGCTGTCCCTGGTCCTGAAAGGAGAGGTCAACCCTCTTTCTGCCCTTCTGAATATTTCTCTTGCAACTCTTGTTGCATGTTGTGTTGCTTTCCCCATTTCCTAGCAATTGCATTCCTTCTCGCTTTGTCACAGTTGTTTCCTGTCCGGTTTCCTTTTGCTTCCTTTGCAACCTCCCCGCAAAAAGCGGAGGCCATGCATGAGATCTAAGGCTGCATCTGCTCTGCAGAAATAATCCAGGTTAACGCCATTTTAACTGCCAATGGCTCGGTGCTATGGAATTTGTGAGCTATTTCAAAGAATCATAGAGTTGGAAGAGACCACAAGGGTCATCCAATCCACCCCCCCGCCATGCCTTCTCTTTCACCTTCTCTATCTGATGCCACAACAAACTACAGATCCCAGGATCCCATAAAATGGAGCCGTGGCAGTTAAAGCAGTGTCGAAACTCCCATCGATTTTGCATCGCCCAGCTGGAAGTGATGGGACTTGGAGTCCAACACATTTGGAAGATGCTGGGTTGAGAAAGCCTGGTGCATGCAAAGATTTGAAGATTTCCAAAGCAGCATCCATTCTGGTGTGTTCAAGTCATGCTGCCTCTCCTTTTGAGAAGCGCTTTCCATTGCTGGGGCCTTCAACTGCAGCAAAGCAAAGCAAAACAACGGCGCTCTTGCATCTCTCTCTTGCAACCCGCCACTTTTCCTGGCAGCAAACGCTGGAAAATCAGAAACAAAAACCTGCCTCACAATACAAGCCCACGGTGTAAAGATGCCGTTGCCGCTTGAGCTAAATTACCCCCCGACGCGTGCAGCTGGCAAGGAAGTCTGATATGCCCTCAGCCAGCCGTGCCAGGAGCAAAGAAAAGCCAGAGTCGGAATCGCTGCAAAGGATGGAAAGCTGGACACTTGGTTCGCACTGATCAGAAAACCTGGAACAGGGGGCACGTCTACATGGGGCAATTAAACCGGTTTCCCTCTGCCCTTAAGGTGGCTCGTCTACATGCCGCAGGGCCAAGTATTAAGGCTGGAAGAGATCCCAAGGGTCATCCAGTCCAACCCTCCCTTCTGCCATGCAGGAACTCACAATCAAAGCATCCCCGACAGATGGCCATCCAGCCTCTGTTTAAAGACCTCCAAAGAAGGAGACTCCACCAACCTCCAAGGCAACATGTTCCACTGTCAAACAGGTCTTACCATCAGGAAATTCCTCCTGAGATTTAGGTGGGATCTCTTTTGCTGTAGCATGAATCCATTGCTCCGTCTCCTATTCTCTAGAGCAGCAGAAATCAAGCTTGCTTCATCCTCAATATGAAACCCATTCAAATACTTAAACAGGGCTATCATATCACCTCTTAACCTTCTCTTTTCCAGGCTAAACATACCCATTTCCCTAAGTCTCTCTTTGTAGGGCTTTATCGTTTCCAGACCCTTCGCCATTTTGGTCACCCTCCTCTGGACACGCTTTTTCAGCATCCTTTTTGAATTGTGGTGCCCAAAACTGGACACAGGATTATTCCTGGTGAGGCCTGACCAAAGCAGAATAGAGTGGCACTATTACTTCCCTTGATCTAGATACTATACCTCTATTAATGCAGCCTAAAATCGCATTGGCCTTTTTAGCTGCCGCATCACACTGTCGACTCATGATCAACTTGCGGTCTACTAGGACTCCTAGATCCCTTTCACGCATAAAAGTCTCCTTAAGCCATGAAGAAGTCTATGGAGCTTGGAAAGCTTGCAACAAGGATATTGTGCATTTTGGTTGGCCAGTAAAGGTATCACTGATGGATTTTTTTGTCTGGATTTGCTAAATGTCCAACACCGCTACCCTTGCATGTTTATCAGTATTTAGTATGGTATAGTATAATGCCTGATTTGGAATTTCAGAAAATCAAGAGCAGTTTGAAAAGTCCTCCCTTTTTTTGCATTTCTTTGAGCAGGTCAAGGTCATCCAAAGGCAAAGCCTTTCAAAGCATTCCTCCTCCTTCATTGGACTTCTTAATCCTCCCACCCGCGCCATTTTATTTTTAAAAGCCTTCCTTTCAGATCCACTTTCTCTCTTCATTTGGTTGCATTACGGGCCTGTGGCAGTTTTTAAATAGCTGTGCCAACTGCTGTAATGCACCTCAGGAATTTATTGCTTTTTGCAAAACGTAAAGCCTTGGCCTAAAATACCCTCCTATCAATAATATGGTGCCCAGGGGACAAGCTTGGAAAAGGGTACTTTTGGGGGGACTATAGTTCCCAGAATTCACCTGTGCTCTGAATTGCTTCTTCTTCTTCTTCTTCTTCTTCTTATTGGGATTCTGGGAAATGTAGACCCAAAAGTAATGCTTTCACGCTCTGCAGTGCAGGAATCTTGTGTTTGTGTGTGCACAAGTTGCCTGTCGACCTATGGCAACCCAATGAAACCTGGATTCCTTGTGATTGGGCGGGTTATAAATAAATAATTTATTATTATTATTTATTAAATACTCAGAGGTGGTTTTGCCAGTTCCTTCCTCTGAAGTATAGCCTACAACACCTAATAGGTTTTTTTTTTGCAGTCTCCCATCCAAGTACTAGCCAGAGATGGCCCTATTCAGCTTTCAAGACCGGACAAGATCTGGTGCCTTTAGGGTCATGGTTCTCAACCTTTGGTCCTCCATTTGTTTTGGACAACAGATCCCAGAAGCCCCAGCCAACTTGGCCAAGGGTCAGGAATTATGGGAGCTGAAGTCCTAAACTTCTGGAGGGGCAAAGGTTGCAAGCCACTGCTTTGCGGTATTTAGGTCTCCATAGTTGTCTTAGGAATAGGGTAAGTTCTCTTCGTTGTGATTTTGCAGAGTTTGTCCAAAGCCCACATGCATTTTCTTGCAGCCTTTGTTCTGTAGTGGAGTTGCATGGTGTTGTCTTCTCTTTGTGCGCTGAAGTTTGTGACATTTTGAGCACAAGAGGCCATGATCAGGGTGCTTTTGGAGGAGCGCAAAGCTTGATGCATGACAATGAGGTCTTGCCTTGGAGCTGAGGAATGCTGTCATGGAGTCAGGGATCATTAGGTTAGACAGCAAGGACAGTGATGCCATCTACCTCCGTCCCTGAGGCTTCCTTCTTCCTTTCGAGATTATACGCAACCTGCACAATTGTTGGGAGTAAAACAGATGTGAGCTATCTTTATTATGGGCATTGGAGTGTCGGACTATGACTCTGGAGACCAGGATTCGATTTCCAGATTCCTACTGGGTGATCTTGGGCAAGTCACACACTCTCAGCCTCAGAGGAAGGCCCTCTTAAACAGATCTTGCCAAGTAAACCCCATAACAGAGTTGCCATGAGTCGGGAACGACACGAAAGCGGGCAACAGCAAATTTGGTTGTATGAATGCATGGGCTCCTGGTGTCCTGCGATGGATCAATAGAGCCGGCTAAAGGGATTGTCATAAGCGCTTCCACCTCACCGTTATTGCTGCTGCCAGTGGATTCTGGGTCCTAGTGGTTAGCTCCAGTTTCTCCTCGGCCCCTTGATCCAGCGGGTCCGGCTTTATCTTGGTCTTCTGGGCTGTTTCTCCTGTTGATTCTGTGCCTCCTGCATGCCGCTCCAAGCGGAGATGATGGCTGTCCAAAGCGCAGCATTCATCTCCAAGAAAAATGACCCTCTGCCTCGCCTGGAGCAGGGGGCCTGAGATTAAACCCGCCGACGGCGTCGTTGTGCACTCCATCACCTGGCGCTTATCTCCCGCACGCTCCTTTCGGCGTTGTCTTGTTGGTGGCATCTTGACTTCTCTTGCCAAGAAACCGGCTGGCGCTCTTGTTCAGGCAGGCAGAGCCATTTTTTAAGGAGAGGCTGGGCCTGGTTGCTGACGGAGGAGACCCCAGAGATGTCCGAAACTCTGGCTCCAATCTGGAGACCCTTTGAGGCTGCTCAATCCTAAAGACATCAGAAGTGAGAGACACCAAAGTTGTTGGTGAAACTATTCCAATTTTTAACCCCCAATAAGTAGTGCATCTGGCTGAATTTGTTTTGGAGCCCTAGCACATCCAAAATCTTTAAAATTTAAAATTTGAAACCAGAGATTGTTACATGACTTCACATACATTGGAGCAAACCAGCTTCGCCCTAAAGGAGTGAATGTGACAGAGAGACGAGGTTTGGTGCAATCTGTCCTATTTTTCCAACTGGATCTGAGCCAGGTTTTGGTACCATGGCACAGCTCCAAAAATATGTGCAGAATAATAACAGTGGAGTGTAATAATGGGCATGTGCTGAGTGCCCGTCTTTCTATTTTTAAAGTGGCTGAGGAGCCAAGGAAATGATGGCATGCATGCCACCTCCCTCAAGCTGTCGGTGCTTTAAGGATAGTCGGGCCCTTTTTCGGAGAGCTTTTTTTCAGGAGGGATGGGAATTGCACCTCTAGGAAGGGAAGGGTCTTTTCAGTGGTGGCACCCTGACTTTGAAGGACCTGCCCAGTATTGGCAAGACTGGCACTGCCTTGTTAGTTTTGGTACCAAGTCAAAGCATTTCTAATGTGAAGTCGAAGGCTTTCGTATCCTGCATCCATAGTTTTTTGTGGGTCTTTCAGGCTGTGTGGCCATGTTTTAGAAGAGCTTCTTTCTGACGTTTCATCAGCATCTGTGGCTGGCATCGTCAGAGAATACTGGAATGGAAGAATACTGGTTGGCATCTTCAGAGAATGCTGGCATGGAAGTAAGTGGAATCACACAGTATATATACATAATCTCTGAAGATGCCAGCCACAGATGCTGGTGAAACGTCAGAAAGAAACTCTTCTAGAACATGGCCACACAGCCCGAAAAACCCACAAAAAACAAAGCATTTCTATTTGGCCAGATATTCTGAGCTGTTGGGACTTTTCTTCAGTCATTTATCCCTATTTTTCCAATACAGGTATGCTGTTTTGTCATTTTAAAAGCTGGCACAGAGTGAGTTTCCCATATCTGGAATTCTGAAATCCAAAATACTCCAAAATTGTACATGTGGGTGGCTGAGTTTTTGTTTTCTAATGGCTTGAGTGCTGGACTATGACTCTGGAGACCAGGGATTGGATCCCTCTCAACCATGAAACTCACTGGGTCACCTTGGGCAAGTCACACACTCTCAGCCTCAGAAGATGGCTATGGCAAACCTCCTCTGAACCAATCTTGCCAAGAAACCCCATGGAAGGTTTGCCTTAGGGTTGCCATATGTCGGAAATGACTTGAAGGCACACAGCACACATACAGTCCCTCCTTAATGTTCGAACTAAACTCCAGAGCAGATTCTCCCCTTCCACTGGCACAGTCAGCGCAAGTTGCTGTGGAAATGAAGTCCTGTGTTCCTGCAGCCCAAATGCTTCAGGATTTTTAAATGTTATTTTTTTTTACATTGACTCATTTGCTTTGGGATGTGCCCTGGAGGATACCTTCTTTGGCATCATAGTTACTGGTTTGTTCCATACACCGGTTATGTATTGGGTTGGTGGTGCACTATTACCAAGGAGTCTGCCTTTGTGTGTGTGTGTTTCCAGCCTTCTGAGTGTGTGTTGTGTGCATGCACACCCATCTCTTGCTGGCTCTGTGCCTTCCAGCAACTCCTGCGTTGCAAGTGGCATTGGTAGGGGAACGCAACAGGCAGCGCCTGTGCCGGCGAGATAAGATTTGGTGCCTTGCGCTAGGGCTTTGACTTTGACTTCCACTTGATGTCGTGACTTCCTGGAACAAAAACAAAGAGGAAAGTAAAAGGGGAGGGAAGGAGAATGAGGTGTATGGAGAGAACCAGTTGCCCAGTTTCTCTAATGAAAAAAAGGGGCGGCTCCACCTGGTGAACATCAGCCTGCAACAGAGACAGTCCGGGAAGTGTTGTGCATGTGCCACATAAGGCAGCGCATGTCCAGACGTCAACGCCGGCTTCGTTGCAGGGGAGGAAATGTATAATCCTACATATACGTAAACGGTCTTCAAGGAAGTCGAAGGCTTTCACGGCCGGTGTCCATAGTTTTCTGTGGGTTTTCTGGGTTATGCGGTTGCATTCTGGAAGAATTTATTCCTGACACCTCACCTGCATCTGTGGCTGGCATCTTCAGAGGGTGCCAGCTGAAGATGCCAACCACAGATGCAGGCGAAATGTCAGGAATAAATTCTTCCAGAATGCAGCCATATTGTCCAGAAAACCCACAGAAAATTATAGTCTTCAAGGAGATAGCCATGCCAGTCTGTTTGTGGGTAGGTCTACCCAGGTCAGTATACTCTGGGTTTCTTCTGGAGTATTCTGGCCCCATACCTGTCCAAAATTCCCCCATTACCTGGGCACTCCAGGAGAGCAATGCCAGGTGGCTGTCTATACATGCATCTTGGTGTTGCACCCATTGCCACTGGCATGGGTAATCCCTCCCCAAGTTAAAAATAAGGTGCCCAGCATTATTCACATTTGTGACCCCAAAAAGAACGCCTTGCACCAGTGGCAGCGGTGCCAGGTGCCACAGCAAGCGGTGTGTATAAACAACCATTTGGTGTTGCTTTGGTTATAGTTGTGTCCCTTCAAGTAAATTTCTGACTTATGGTTACTCTAAGGTGAAACTATCCTGGGCCTTTCTTGGCACAATTTGCTCAGAGAAGTTTTGTCATTGCCTTCCTCTGAGGCTGAGAGAGTGTGACTGCCCAAGGTCACCCAGTGGGCTTCATGGCCAAGCTGGGATTTGAATCCTGGTCTCCAGAGTCCTAGTCCGACACTCAAACCACTATGCCATACTGGCTCTCCATTTGTTCTAGAGCAGTGATTCCCAAACTCTGATCCTCCAGATGTTTTGGGCTTTAGCTCCCAGAAGCCTTGGCCATCTTGGTCGATGGTCTGGGATTCTGGGAGTGGAAGTCCAAAAACACCTGGAAGGTCAGAGTTTGGACATCGCTGCCCTGGAGTGTTCTGGATTCTCCTGGAAAAAATCCAGTGCAAAAGGGTAAGTTATTTAAAAGTGGTTTAAGGGAAGGATGGCCCCAGTTTGGAGGAAAGCATTTTAAATGGCCCACACAGACATGCTCGCAATACAGAAAGAAGAGGAGACAGCAATCTTGTGGAGCATTTAAGGCTAGATGGAGATTAGTATGAGCTTTGGTGGATTGCAATCCACTTCTTCGGATGCAGTGATGGGACACGACGTTTATTTACTCGTGGAAGTGAGATGGGGTGAAATGGGAGACGCAGAGAAAGGGCATTGTAACACTAGGCATGGACGTTCCAAAGAAGTGGTTTCGCATAAACATTTGGCACCGTTCAGCAAAAGTGGAGGTCTTCTAGGCTGTTAATTGCCTCTGAAGTGTGAAACGAATACGTTCTGCTTCCAGGAAAGTTACTTCTGTTGAGAGCAGAGCCTTTTCTCGAAGGCTGGTTTGTTTGTTTGTCTTACACGCCGCTATAAGGAGAGCTGACCTATTAATACACGTAATGTGTTAAAAAGCCATTTTCTCTGTTCATGCAGCTGCTAATAGGTTGCAATCTGCAAATGTATCCTCATTTGCCTGTCTCCCTTCCCAGTCTTCCCTTGCAATGCCTTTGTTCTGCAAAGGGACTAATGGGCTTCATGTGGTTCAAGTACCTTTTTTTTCTGGATCCCATCCTTAATGCACCCTGTCTCCCCAATAAATAAAGAATTTTGCATTTTCTCCAACGTTTCACACATGCAAACCAATCTACATGTGGCCAGGCAACACTGGAGCATGATCATATGATAGAAGTCATTAATGAAGAACAGATAAATCTAGGGGAGGGTGCAGCAGTTTGCTTTTGCCTGAGCCAGCTGGAAGGGCAAGATCCTTCTCCTCCTTTTCGCTCTTGACAGCTAATTTCGTGCAAACTGCTTTTGTGCTTTGGTCAGAGTTTGCAGCAATTGCAGCAAGCTGAAGATGAAGAGGGAAAGTGGGAGGAGGAAAGAGAAACCGGGACATTTCTAGAACAGCTGGGAAGCTCAGATTGCAGAACGTAAATCAAGACTGTCCTTCCCAAATTGGGACAATTGGAGGGCGTGAATTTTGGGATATTTCTGTTCCTTTAAGCCTACAGGAGCAGTGATCTTTCCTTAAAACAAAACGCAGCCCTCCTTGCATCTTCCGCGTCTAATGTAGACAGCAGTGTAAAAACCACTCTTCTTTGCTGCATTTATCCACATCTTGCCACATTGCCATCCATTTTTTGGACTAGGTTATGAAACTTTATCCATTTTTTCCCTTATGGAGTTACATCCATTTTCCATATGCATTTTTTGTAGCGTATACATACATTTATACATATTGTGAGCCGCCTTGGGTCCCTTTTGGGAAGAAAGGCAGCATAGAAATAAAACAAATAAATAAATTACATAAAATAAATTTACACACATTTCCCATTTTATGTTATTTATTTTTCCCCCATTGATCGAAGGGTGCATAATCGTATGGGGTTTTATCTGTTCACATTCACAAAGTGCATGCATGATTTCATGCATGCAAACATGGCTTGTGCAAAGACAGGTCTCGCAACCAGTCTCAACCAGAGGTTCGAAATGGGTAATTTTGGTGAGAATCGTGAAGCCAATGAAATTTTTCAAGTCTCATCCCTCAATGCAGTTTAGAGGACATATCAGAGAATTTAAGAATAGTTGTGATGGATCAGAAGACTTCTCTAGTCCAGAAGCGCACAAGGGACACGAATGCAACTGCAGCGTCTCGCTTGTGTTTCCCAAAACCTGGAATTCATTCACCCTTTACTACTGAGTGTAACACAGAAGCCTTGTGACTAGCAGGGCCACAACAAACTACAACTCCCACAACAAACTAGAGTTCCTGGAATTCCATAGTATCGAGCCACGGCAGTTAAAAAATCTGGATTGTTTCTGCAGTGCGGATGCAGCAGCCAGTGAGACCAAACTGCTTTCTGCTGCGCCGGAGCGCTTGTCCATCTTGCTCCGTCTTTTGTGCATTGGCTAGCAATGCCTCTCCAGAGTTTTCCAGAGAGATTTTTCTCAGCCCAATCTTTCTCAGCTCCTGCATGCAAAAGAGGTGCTCTCCCACTGAGCGACAACCTGTTCGCAGCCATTCCTGCGCTTCTTTCTTCCGCAATCGGATAGGGGGTAATGGGACTGTAGGACGACCGCGATCCCTATAAATCTCAATTGAATCACCAAGGTCTCATGCTGGAAGGCGTTCAGCTCGCTGGTTTTCTGCCAGGTGGAGGCTGCACCTGCCTTAGTATCTGATTTCTTTTAGGAATTTCATTGCACCAAGGAATGCATCGCTCATAGTTAAAGTGCCAGGAACTTATGGGATCCCTGTACTATATAGTCCCATGCCACTTGGTGGCTTTCTCCTACAGAACCCTAGGAGTTACGCTTTATCCCACCATACCGGAGGATTTGTAGTTTGGTGCAGAGCTTTGTATTTTATGGAGATAAGCACAAGGGCTCCCTAGGATTAATTCTAAGTACCTGTTGTTGTGTGCCTTCAAGTCTTTTGGGACTTATGGAGACGCTAAGGCAAACCTATCATGGGATTTTCTTGGTCAGAGGGGGTCTGTGAGGCTGAGAGAGTGTGACTTGCCCAAGATCACTTTTACATAGCCGAGCCAGCTTTTGAACCCTGGTTTCCAGAGTTATAGTCCAACGCTCAAACTGCTGTGCCACGCTTTGTAAGTGGAATGAAAGCAGGGTATGTCTTGTTCTTCGCCTCCGGCAGCAAAATGTCTTGCACTAGATCTCTCTCTCGGTATCTACACAAAGTGTCATTTTTGCACAATCGGTTGTCCACCTGTGCAGTCCTTCAAGACCGAATGGGAAAGGCGTTACATGGACATGATCTGTCTTGATGCATTTGTATACTGGTTGTAGGCAACACACAGTGTGCACGAGATGAACTTTGTTGTTGATGTGTGCCTTCAAGTTGTTTCCAACTTATGGCAACACACAATTGTGAACTTCTATGGCTTATAACTGCAGCATAGTAAGTAAGGCAGGTGCGGGGGGGGGAAGATGTGTGTTGCTAGCATGCACCCTCCTGTCGCATGCAGTTGGGTGGTGTGTGCGAAATGATGAACCGAGAAGGAGTGTGTGTGTGTGTGTGTGATGAAAAAGGATACTGCTGTTTTGTTGCACTCTCTGGCTTTTCCTCCCATCCTTCCTTGCATGAAGACAAGGCAGAGCCAAGCGTCGCCGCTGCCTGGATTCGCCGCCTGCCCTTCGAGATTTATCCTTTCCACTTCACAATGGAGACTGGGAGAGTGGGTGTATGTGTGTGTGTGCACCTGTGCCTTTGTGCATTGCACAAAAGTCTCTTTGTGTGCAAGAAAGAGAGAGAGAGAGAGAGACTGGGAAAGAGTAGGAGAAAGGAATAACAGAGAGGATGGACAAAAGGGAAGGAAGGAAGGATGGATTATGTAGGAGCATTTAGGCAGGCCCTATATGATTGTAGGAGAAGGGGAAACCCAGCAGGATTGTGGGTGGGTGTGCCTTCCTTTATTTTTCCTGGGTGTGCAAATTGCAAGTTTGCAAATTTGCAATTTGCAAATTGCAAATTGCAATCACCTTTAATGTTGTCCCGGTGCAAAACCGTCCCTACCTCCCTATAGCTTTACCCCGAGCCAATTCCAGCTTCCTTAATGGGATGGGATGGGATGGGCGAGGGCTGCAGCAGTCGGAGCAATATGGCCGCCGCCGTCATGCCTGAGGGATCACTGGAGTGGTCTCCATGGCAACGGGAGGAGAGCCGCAGCATCCTAATGCGCTCAGCATCCTTTTGCCTGCTCTGCTGGACCGGGCTCTTGGGCCCTTGACAGGCCTTGGAATAAGGAGGCTGGGACAGGGCTTCCCATCTGCCCTCGCCCTCTGCCCCCCCAAAAGCAGCCTGGCTTCCAGGTTTCCCTTTGGGAAGAGGGCAACACCTGCCCTATGCTCTCCCCACATTTTGTCTATGTGTGGGGTTGTGCGCCTTCGCGTCGTTTCCGACTTACGGCGGCCTGATCTTCGGGTCTTCTTGGAAAGGTTTGTTCCGAGGAACTTTGCCATTGCCTTCCCCTGAGGCTGAGAGAGTGTGATGTGACCAAGGCCAACCAGAGGGTTTCAGAAGACCTGTGTTTGCATGGAAGAGAGTGTGTGTCGTGTGCCTTCAAGTCATTTCTGACTCATGGCGACCCTAAGGCGACCCTATCTTTGGGTTTTCTTGGTAAGGTTTGTTCCGAGGAGGTTTGCCACTGCCTTTCCCTGAGGCTGAGAGAGTGTGACATGCCCAAGGACATCCAATGTATTTCAGAGTACCTGTATTTGAATGTAAGAGAGTGTGTGTCACATGCCTTCAAGTCATTTCTGACTTATGGTGACCCTAAGGCGACCCTATTTTTGGGTTTTCCTGGCAAGCTTTGTTCCAAGGAGGTTTGCCATTGCCTTCCCCTGAGGCTGAGAGAGTGTGATGTGCCCAAGGTCACCCAGGGGGTTTCGTGGCCAAGCTGGAAATCAAACTGTGCTCCCCAGAGTCGTAGTCCGACACTCAAACCATTACGCCAAGCTGGCTCTCCCTCTAAATACCTCTTTGTTTTTGTGCGCCTTCATATTCTTTCCAACTTATGGCACCTCTAAGGCGAACCTAGCAGGGGGTTTCTTGGCCAGTTTCTACAGAAGGGGGTTGCCATTGCTATCCTTGTGTGACTTGCCCAAGGTCACCCAATGGGTTTTCATGGACGAACCAGGATTCGAACCCTGGTCTCCACAATCCTAGTCCAGTGCTCAAACCACAATACCACCCTGCCTCCTAAAAATGCCTCTAAATGCCTTCTCCTTGTTTTCTTAGAATAAAATACAATTTAGTCATAGGGAGTAGAGCTGGAAGGGGCACCCAGAGATCATCCAGTCTGGCCCCCTGCTCAATGTGGGAGTTCCAACTAGGTAGCTGTCCAGCCCTTTTTGTTTAAAACATCCAGAGAAAGAGACTCCCAAGCCGCTCTATCTGATCGGCTTGTTGTCGAAGTCTTTGGTAATGTTACATGGTCCCTTAAAGATGACACTGTTTAATTGCCCCCATGCGTTTTAATCTGGTCCTGGAGTATGAAATCATGGGCATTAATTTCTGCAGCCTTTGGGAATTGTTGGGATGGGGAAAGGAGGATTGTTTTGCAGCAGATTGCAAAGAGTAAGAGGGGAATGCTAGGAAACTCCCGACCCCAATTCCTGCACCAGTGAGGCCTCTTGTTTCCTCTTTGTGTTTGTGAGCATCAGACATTTTTATCAGTCTGGGCGCTTTGCACCAGAGAGGATGGAAGAGTGCGAATGCCGCCACTTCCAAAGCTGTGGCCACTTGACAGATTGATTGGGATGGATGTGTGTGTGTGTGTATGTATGTGTGTGTTTGCATGTTCAGGGAGGGAGTGCCAAGCCCTCGTTTGCATGAAATTGGGTGCTTTTCGGAAACAGCTGCCACCGCCGGGTCTGAAGCTGACATGCTGATGAATGGTGACGGAAAGGGCTGGTGCAAGAGGAATAGTAATGGCAGCGCCTTCCGATGCCAGCTGCTTCCTTTACAGCAAGGCTTTTGGGGTGTGTGTATGTTGCACATCGTCCCCCGACTTGTGCACCCCATGTTGCATACCAAGACCCTGCTGCCTGTAATGGGAGCAGAGTGGGTGGCCTTGGCCTTCCTACTGGCTTACATGGCCTTCCTACTGGCTGTAATGGGAGTAGGGTGGGTGGTCTTGGCCTTACTATTGGCTTACTTGGCCTTCCTACTGCCTGGAATGGGAGTAGGGTGGGTGGTCCCGGCTTTACTGTTGGCTTACATGGCCTTACTACTGCTATAATGGAAATAGGGTGGTTGTCTTGGCCTTACTACTGCCTAACTTGGCCTTACTACCACCTTACTTGGCCTTACTACTGCTATAATGGGAATAGGGTGATTGTCTTGGCCTTACTACTGCCTTATGTGGCCTTACTACTGCTATAATGGGGATAGGGTGGTTGTCTTGGCCTTACTACTGCCTAACTTGGCCTTACTATCACCTTACTTGGCCTTACAACTGCCGTAATGGGAATAGGGTGGTTGTCTTGGCCTTACTACTGCCTAACTTGACCTTACTACCATCTTACTTGGCTTTCCTACTGCTGTAATGGGAATAGGGTGGTTGTCTTGGCCTTACTACCACCTTACTTGGCCTTACTATTGCCTGTAATGGGAGTAGAGTGGGTGGTTGTGGCTTTAGTAGTGCCTATAATAGGAACAGGGTGGGTGATCTTGGCTTTACTACTGCCTTTCTTGGCCTTACTACTGTCTGTAATGGGAGTAGGGTAGGTGGTCCTAGCCTTACTACCACCTTACTTGGCCTTACAACTGCCATAAAGGGAGTAGGGTGGTTGGTCTTGGCCTTTCCTTGTGTGTGTGTGTGTTGTGTGCCTTCAAGTCCTTTCCAACTTATGGCAGCCCTAAGGAGACCCTATCATGGGGTTTTCTTGGCCAGATTTGGTCAGAGGAGGTTTGCTGTTGCCTTTCCTGGAGGCTGAGAAGGTGTGACTTGCCCAAGGTCACCCAGTGGGTTTCCATGGCCTTGCTTTATTAAACCCACAAGTCAGGAAGAATCTGGAACGGGGAACTTTTGCTTTTAAAAACCCTCCAAAGACCAGTCCCTGGTGGGTCAAGGGAGATCTGGGCAACGTTTGTAGCTTTGTGAAATGGTGTAGGAGGGAGGTGGGAATGTCTTTGGAAAACAGATGTCTAGTTCAAGAACTTCAGAGCATCTTTGGTCAATTGCAAGGCAAAATTCCCAAACCCCATCATTAGGCAGATGCTTGAATGAATTACTTGGTGGACCTTTCCTGGATACTCTCGGGTGTCGAATTCTGGTCTGTGATAATAGGGATGGGGTTTTCTTTCCTAGCCGTGGTCAATCCATGTTGGGTTAAAAACTCTGTGCAATGCTGTATAAATAACCCATTGCTAAATTCAGATGGCTGACCAGTTGCAATTGTTTTGGGTAGAACTGTTAGCCCCTTAGCAGCCTTCACTCTGGTCTTGGAAAGAAGTCCTCAAAAATAACCATGTCATAATAGTTTGATTCTGCACAAACATCAGTATTAGTCGCTGTGATCGCCTGGAGGCAATTGCTTACTCGCCGCAGGTGACCAGATAGAGGAGTGCCAGCATTAACCTCAATGTCTGTCTTGCAGTCAGAAATATCCTCAGCTTGGTCAATGCATGGTGATCTATTTACCCATTGAATCCCATTTTTAACTACTGGGTGCCCGACGGAAATGAAGAAGAGGTTCTAATCTACCTGCAATGTTCAATATGGTTTTTAAAAAACTGGTTGCAAGCTGCTTTAAGTCCCGAATTGCAAAAACCAAAAAGGTGGGATAGAAATAAATACAAGGAGTAGGAGGGCATGGTGTGCTAGTTAATCCAGATTAAATGGTGCGGAATGAAGAAGTGTGATCCGGTGTTGTCCTGTGACTAACATTGAATGATGCAGTATGCACCTCAAAAGTCTCAAAGGTACCGCAAGATCCCTTTGCATCCTGATTTTCCAGACTAGCCCAGCTATGACTTTGAATGCTACCACCATAGAATAATGCAGAATAATATAGTATATAATGTAGTATTATCTCTAATAATATGGAAAAGATGAACTCAACGACTGAAGAGATGGTCATCTGTTCAGGGAGGGCTCAAGGGTTTAGTACGTACTTTGCTTGCCAAAGGTTGATCTCTGGGACCTCCACGCTCATTCTGTGGACGATGGGGTATTATAATGTCATGTTCATGGGTTGGAAAATGTGTTACAATTTCTGGTTGGGAGATGGTTGGTTGGTCGGGTGGGAATGTCTCTGGTCCCGTTGTCACCGAGGCTGAGTTGAAAGGGTCTGGCTTTCTCCCCCCAAGATGACATTTGACTGCCCCCTCCTCGAAATAAATAGTCTTCCACCAAGAGAGGCCCGCAAACATATCTCTTATCTATATTTTGCACCACTAACAATTTTCCTTCCTGGAGCTCAGGCCGAGTCTTGCCGGCTGCAAACACAACGCCCTCCCTGCAAGGTTGCTTGGTTTGTGTAGTTCTCCCCACCACCCGACTCCCATTTTTGTTGTTTTCCTCCCGAAAAAAAAAAAAGCATTTTCTCTCACGGGGCAATGTGGTCGTATGCCCCAAATGCTTTTTTTTTTTTTTAAACCTTAAAACAAACCAAACTTTTGATTTCGTATTGTTTTGTTCTGGTCTCTTTCCCCCTCTTTGTTATTGTTTTGGTTCTGTCTGGCTCTGTCCGGGATTTTCATTTTCTTCTCCTCTCCTTTTTTTCTTTGTTTCGGCATCCGACCCTCAACTCCCTTCCCCTCTCTATCTGCGGGGGACCCGGATGTCTGTCACAAGTTAAAAAATGCTTTTAAATTGTGGCATAGAGGGGAAAACCCTCCTTTTTTCCGTGCGTTTATATGACTCGTCTTTTTTCTTTCTTTCTTTTTTTCCTTCCTTCCCCTTCAAGGTCCGGCTCACCTGACGTTAAACAGCCAAGGTATGGTTTTATGTTTCTTTTCAACAAATGGAGATTTTAATTTCTCCTCTTCTCCTTCTCCCAAGCCTGTTGCCATCCCTCTCTTTCTCTTTCTTTCCTCCCTCTCTCTCCATCCCTTGTTCTTTCTCTCCGACCATCCGCCTCGACCATCTCATTGGTTTCTGACATTGCCTCAATCTCTTGCTCATGCAGCTGAATTTTGTAGATATTTCTCTCCATTTGGTTGTTTTGTCTGTGAACGTTTCTTAGAAAGAAAAGCATGTTTCAGAGAGAGAGGGAGGAATAGAGAGAGAGAGAGAGAGAGCGCAAGTGCGCCAAAGAAGCACTGTTTCATCTCGTGCCGCTTCAGAGCTTTGATGAACTGTGTGACTTATGCTTATGATCTGATTATTAACAGCCTTCTGCGTTTGGCTTTTGTTGATTGCTTTGGACGCGGTTCTTGGGGGACACATCCACCGGCTGCTGGCGTGCACAGGAAGACACAATGGGCTTGTTGGACCAACATCTGCCAAGCCAGAATGGGAGCTTTGAGGAATTATAGAATCATAGAGTTGGAAGAGATCCCCAAGGGCCATCCAGTCCAGCCCCCTGCCATACAGGAACTCACCATCAAAGCTCCCCTGATAGATGGCCATGCAGCCTCTGAATAAAACCCTCCAAAGGAGGAGAATGATAGAATGCTAGAGTTGGAAGGGACCTACAAAGGCCATCCAGTCCAACCCCCTTCTGCCATTCAGGGAGGCGCCATCCAAGCCCCCCTTTCTGATGATGGCCAACCAGCCTCTGTTTAAAAGCCTCCCAAGAAGGAGACTCTACCACCCTCCAAGGGAGTGTCTTCCACTGTCAAATAGTCCTTACAGTCAGGAGGTTCCTCTTAATGTTTAGGTGGAATCTCTTTCCCTAACAAGTTTGCTCCAGCCTCAATATGACCTCCCTTCAAATACTGAAACAGGGCTATCATACCACCTCTTAACCTTCTCTTCTTCAAGGTAAACATACCCAGACCCCTATGTCTCTCCTCATAGGGCTTCATGGGGTTTCCAGACCCTTCACCATTTTGGTTGCTCTCCTCTGGACACGCTCCAGCTTCCAAACATCCTTTTTGAATTGTGATGCCCAGACCTGGACCCAGTATTCCAAGTGGAGTGTGACCAAAGCAGAATAGAGTGGTACTATGACTTTCCTTGATTCAGAGACTATACTCCCATAGAATCGCATTGGCCTTTCCCCCCAGGAAAATTGGCCTTTTCCACTGCCCCAATGGTGGATAGTGGCTCTGGCATCAGTGGAGTAGTTCTCCATTTGGGATCTTAGCTTTGGAGGAACTGTCCAAGGTGCTGAAGACTGTCCCAGTCACTCCACAGCTGTCCCTCCACATTTGCGGCTTTGACTCTTGCAGATTTGATGATTCACAGATTTCATTACTATCTCGTCTCTAGCAATTGCTCAGTCCTCCAGTGTGACTCTTCTGGAATTTGTCCTTGATGCGGAGGATCTAGAGATTCCTAGAGAGAACACTTCTCTAGATGTTGGTAGATCCTCCAGCAGAATTTTCTAGTCAAATGCCCAAAGATGTTAACCATAGAGTTGTGGCAGAGATTTCCTATCGTGGTGATCTCTCAGGTTGAAAAAAACCGAGTGGTTTCTTATTTGCAGTTTTCTCACTTTCATGGGGGTCCTGAGCCCTTAATGCCTTGCAAATGTGTAGTTTGTTGTTGTGTGCCTTCAAGTTGTTTCCCACTTACGCTAAGCGACGCTAAGGCGAACCCTGTCCTGGGGTTTTCTTGGCAAGATGTCTTCAGAGGAGCTTTGCCACCAGCTTCCCCTGAGGCTGAGAGAGTGTGACTTGACCAAGGTCACTCACTGGGTTTCATGGCTGAGCTGGGAATCGAACCCTGGTCTCCACAGTTGCAGTCCAACACTCAAACCACCTCATCATATTGACTTCCATCTATATATTTTAAAATACGTTATGACCCCCATATCTATGGGGTTACATTCTCAGAGCCCCCTGTGGATACCTGAAACCACAGATAACAGGGAGCCTTTTATTATCACCAATGAGATAAATGACTTACGGACCAAGCATACCATAGAATCACACTGGAGAACCAAGAGAACATTGCTCTAGATCTTCTATGGTATGCTTGGGCTAGAAGGTGACCAAAGTGTCAGTCTAGAAGACCTAGAAATGCCTAGAGAAAGCAGTATCAAACTGCATTAATTCTGTAGTGTGGCAGCAGCCATTTGAGTTGGAAGGGCACCAGATCCTGTCTGATCATGGAAGCTAGGAATGGTCAGCCTTTGTTAGGACTTGGATGGGAGACCACCAATGAATCCCAAGTGCTGTTGGCTGTATTTCCAAGGAGGAACTGGCAAAGCACCCCTGAGTCTTCCTTGCCTAAGAAAACCCTGTGAAATTCATGGGGTCACCATAAGCCGACAGGAGACTTGAAGGCACCTATGCACAAAGAGTTTGAAAGGGACTCCAAAGGCCATGTAGTCTAACCCCTTGTCCCACACTAATGCACAGTTAAGCACTCTCAAAAGATGGACACTCAAACTCTGCTTAAAGATCCCCAAAAAAAGGCGAGTCCACCACCTTCTGTGCCAGTCTATACCCCTCTTCATTTATTTATCAGATGTGTTTAAAAAAAGACTTGGAGGAACCCTACAACCTCCCAATTCCCATCCCTGTTCTAGATCCTACTGTCTTTTTGGGATTGGTTAGAGCACCATGTTGTCCTCTGCCTCAAGCAAAGAAAGGGTCTTGGGTCAGCCCTGAGAGCAGCCCTGTCCCTTGCTGTCTTCTGTGATGCAGCCGGGGCTGGCTCTCCCACGAGGCGGAGTGAGTCATTGGCCTCAGGCAGCAAATACAAGGGGACGGCAGGGAGGCGCTGGAGGGCAGAACTGTGTGTCTCCTTTGCAGCATCTCAGCTAGCCTGCTGTCCTCAGGGGTGGCTCAGGACTGTTGTTGTTGAAGTAGATTCAACTGCTGCTCCGGTTAGCCTCTGGATGTGGAATAAGCAACGCTAGGAAAAGGTTCCTTTTCTGGACTATAACATGCTTGCAGCATATATATCCTGGACTATAACATGTAACATGTATATTGTTCCGAACTGCAACATGCTTGCAACATGGATATTGTCCTTGACCATAAACATGCTTGCAACATGGATATTATTTTGGACTATAACATGCTTGCAACATGGATATTGTTCTGAACTGCAGCATGCTTGCAATGTGTATATTGTTTTGGACTATAGCATGCTTAAAACATGTATTTTGTCCTGGACTATAACACACTTGCAACATGTATATTGCGCTGGACTATAACACACTTGCAACATGTATATTGCGCTGGACTATAACACACTTGCAACATGTATATTGCGCTGGACTATAACACACTTGCAACATGTATATTGTTCTAGACTACAACACGCAACATGGATATTGTTCTGGACTGCAACATGCTTGCAACATGGATATTGTTCTGGACTAGAACATGTTTGCATCATGCATATTGTTCTGGACTATAACACACCTGCAACATGGATATTGTTCTGGACTAGAACACGCTTGCAACATGTATATTGTTCTGGACTGCAGCATGCTTGCAACATGGATATTGTTCTGGGCTATAACATGCTTGCAACACCATGTATATTAGTTCCCTCCAGTTCTCTGAAAGCTGTAGTCTAAAAGACTACTTCTGGCAATGGAGGAGGTGCCATTTTGTCCTCTTCCTAGGAGGCAACTCGAATTCGGAACTGTCCATCAGGAAGGGACGATTGAGCAGTCAACCAGCCCTAGCAGCTGGCTGGCATCACAACTCTCTTTTTTGGGCAGAGAGAAGCTTAGGAGGCCCTACGAGTCAAAGGAGACGATGAAATGCTTTCTTGAGGAGACTGTACAGGACGATGGGGTATTTACCATCCTACCCAGGAGGCGCCAGGTTTCTGTAGGCTCAGCTCTAAATTGCCATGCTCCTTAATCTTTCCGAAACTGGTACGATGCCAGCTTCTGCCCTTCATCTCTTGCCAAGCCTCTCTTTATTATGGATTTACAGATGGTGGAGTTTAGAGCGGAGGCATATGTGTATCGCACCCAGCCAGGATGCTAAGGACAGGATGAGGTGGCCATCACGTCTCCAAAATATTCATACTAATGCTTGGAAGCAATCCTTTTCATTTGTTGGACTACAACTCCCAGGACAACCCAGTCCTGTGGCTGTGCTAGCTGGGGGATGCTAGGAATTGTGGCCCAGAAAAAGAAGGAAATGTTTCCACATTCTCTACGTGTGGCCTGCCGGATGTTTTTGGACTCCAATCCCCATCAGCCTTAACCAGTATAGCCAGCGGTGAGGCACAATAGGAGTTGTAGTCCAAAAACATAATGAGGGTGATGGACACTACTTATCCTGATTTAGACAAAACCCGTTGCAATATGGGTTTCATTAGGATTGCCTCCATTATTTTAAGATATGGTGGCCTCCAGTTTTCAAAATTGCCCTGCCAACGCTTTGTGGATTGTGGGTGTTGTATTCCTCTAAATCAGTGCTCGGCATTGTGTGGACCTCCAGATGTCGTTGGATGGCAACTCCCATGCTGATCCTTTACCATTGATCTAGGGATGATGGGAGCTGCAATCTTAAGAAAATCTGGTATGCCACCAATTGTACATGTCTACTCTTAAGTTCAGCCTTTCCCTGCACCTTCCAGATGTATTGGACTACAACTTCCAAAAATTGCATGCTAGGAATGACTGTTATTTTACCCAACACAAATGAAGTTGTTTCTGTTGGTGTGCCTTCAAGTCATTTCTGACGGATGGCGACCCTCCCATGAGGTTTCCTTAGCAAGTGGAGTATGCCTTTGCCTTCCTCTGAGACAGTGTGACTTGCCCAAGGTGGGTCTCTGTGGCTGAGCCGGGATTTGAACCCTGGTCTCCAGAGCCAAAGTCCAATGCACTAACCACTACACCATGTTGGCTCTCACATGTGCTTTTACCCAGGGATTAAAAACCACACAATGCGCACAGTGAGTTAGGATAAGATAGAAAGGCTGCCTTAAAGGCTCTCTCATGAGTTTTCTGGCAAAGTGGGAATTCAAAACCAGATCCTCTAAGTCCAACTCATTTCCATGGCAGCTCCTGGGTTTTATGAGTAGCTCAAAGGCATCCCAGGATTGTAAAGCAGATGGCAGATCCAAACACTCCTTAGCTGCAAGGCTCATGCTTCCGAGGTTAATAATAATAATAATAATAATAATAATAATAATAATAATAATATTTATTTATTTATTTGTACCCCGCCCCTCTGCATAGCAATTGATTTGTTGCAGAAGGTCTCACATTCATGTTGCAAGTGTGTTATAGTCCAGAACAATGCACATAATGCAAGCGTGTTGCAGTGCAAAACAATATATGCGTTGCATGTTATAGTCCAGGACAAAATACACGTTGCAAGCATGTTATAGTCCAGGACAAAATACACGTTGCAAGCATGTTATAGTCCAGGACAAAATAAAAGTTGCAAGCATGTTATAGTCCAGGATAAAATACACATTACAAGCATGTTATAGTCCAGGACAAAATACATGTTCCAAGCATGTTATAGTCCAGGACAAAATACATGTTCCAAGCATGTTATAGTCCAGGACAAAATACACATTTCAAGCATGTTATAGTCCAGGACAAAATACATGTTCCAAGCATGTTATAGTCCAGGACAAAATACACATTTCAAGCATGTTATAGTCCAGGACAAAATACATGTTCCAAGCATGTTATAGTCCAGGACAAAATACATGTTCCAAGCATGTTATAGTCCAGGACAAAATACATGTTCCAAGCATGTTATAGTCCAGGACAAAATACATGTTCCAAGCATGTTATAGTCCAGGACAAAATACATGTTCCAAGCATGTTATAGTCCAGGACAAAATACACATTTCAAGCATGTTATAGTCCAGGACAAAATACATGTTCCAAGCATGTTATAGTCCAGGACAAAATACATGTTCCAAGCATGTTATAGTCCAGGACAAAATACACATTTCAAGCATGTTATAGTCCAGGACAAAATACACATTTCAAGCATGTTATAGTCCAGGACAAAATACATGTTCCAAGCATGTTATAGTCCAGGACAAAATACATGTTCCAAGCATGTTATAGTCCAGGATAAAATACACATTACAAGCATGTTATAGTCTAGGACAAAATACATGTTCCAAGCATGTTATAGTCCAGGACAAAATACATGTTGTCCTTGATAAGAACCAGAAAAGAGAGTTTGTATGAAACCCCCGAGAGCCATTTCTCATTAGTGTAGATACCAAGGAGTTGCATGAGAAGTAGGAATCTCATAGCCCTCTTGATACTGTTGGACTACAACTCCCGTCATGCCTCCCCATTGGCGAGGCTGGCGGGAGCTACTAGAAATTGCAGTCCAACAATATTTGGGGGGGGGCAGATGATTCCCATGCCTGTGCTAAATAGAACAAGGGCCTGAAAGCATAAAACAGCTTCCCATATTCCTTTTAAAATGCAGTCTTTTAAGAACTGGAATTTTGCATTATTGATTTAATTTATTTAGCACCATCGGTCGGTGTACATGGTGCTTTACAAGTCAGAGAACAACAAAAGCAGCCAGCTCTTCCAAAGGCATGCACTCTGAACACACAAAGCCACATGTATATAATAATATAATAATAATAATTATAATAATAATATAATAATAATAAAAAATTATAGGAGGAATGAGTAATGCAATACAATTTGTAAGAGAAATTATCCAGACAGAAATGCAAGAAGCGAGTCCAATATAATACAAATATGTGTAACCAAAATATACAAGATTATAAAACTCTGTGTCTGTGTGTGTGTGTGTGTGTCTTCCAGTCGCCTGTTGATTTTACAGCGACTCCATGAATTTTAAAGGGTTTTCTTAGCCAAGGAATATTCATAGGCTTTGCCAGTTCCTTCCTCTGAAATATAGCCGCTAGCACCTGGTGTCCATTGGCGGTCTCCCATCCAAGTATTAACCCATGCTGACCCTGCTTAGCTCTCCAGACCAGACAAGATCTGGTATCTTCAGGGTATTTAGGCCACAGTATGAGAGCCAGCATGGTGCAGTGGTTTGAGTGTTGGACTAGGACTCTGGAGACCAGGGTTCAAATCCTTGCTGAGCCATGGAAACCCACTGGGTGACCTGGGCAAGCCACACTCTCTCAGCCTCAGAGGAAGGCAAGGACCCCCCCCTTATAAATCTTGTGCAGAAAACCCCATGATAGGTTCACTTTAGGGCTGCCCTAAGTCGGAAAGGACTTGAAGGCACACAACAGCACCAAGGTCACCGTCTTAAACTAAGATTTCAAAAGCTTTGGAAAGCAACGTTTTATTGTTTTGTTTAAGGGAGGGGTTCCCAAACTTTGGTCCTCCAGATGCTTTGGACTACAGCTCCCAGAATTGCTGACTGTTGGCCAAGCTGGCTGGGGCTTCTGGATGTTGGAGTCCAAAATACCTGGAGGGCCAAAGTTTGGGAATCACTGAATTTTTAAGGGAACGGACCACGTGTTGCATGCAGAAGATCCGCTCTTCAGCTCCTCCAGTTTAAAATGAATCCACAGAAGACGGGGAAGACCCTTCTGTATTCAAGACCTTGCCAAGCTGCTTTTGCGGCCAGTCAAAGGAAACAATCCTGGTGCAGATGGACACATATTCTAAGCAGGTGTCAAGAGCTTAGAAAAAGTGTCTGGTTTATTGGCAGAGCACCTGTTTTGGGTGCTGTAAACACGAAGGTCCAGTCTTGCATCGCTTGGTGCAGAGGAAGAAATCAAATCCTGGACAGTTATTTCCATTCAGTGTGTGCAATGGTGAACCTATATGCCTCTGTAGATCAGCCCTTTCTTCAGGACCATCAGGACTCGAATCTTCCATAAAACAGTGAAAGATTCATAATACCTTGGTATCCCCTAGCGTTTGGTTCCAGGACCCCCTGCGGATACCAAAATCCAGGGATGCTCAAATCCCATTAAATACAATGGCATTGTAAAAGGGTGTCCCTTATATAAGATGGCAAAAGCAAGGTTTGCTTTTTGGGAATTTGCAGTCGGCTCTCCCTACCCACGGATGCAAGCATCCGCGGCTTGAAAGTATTCCCATAAAATCCAAAAAGCAAACCTTGGTTTTGTCAATTTATACAAGGGATTTGTCGTTTGGTGAGATATTTATCCACCTCTGGCAGAGAACTCTGGTGCCACAATAAACTAGAAATCCCAGGTTTCCAAAGCCTGGAGCCATGGCAGTTAAGGCATTGTCAAATTGCCAGTGCAACATAGTGGTTTGAGTCTTGGACTACGACTCTGGAGACTAGGGTTCGATTTCCAGCTTGGCCATGGAAATCCACTGGTTGGCCTTAGGCAAGTCACACTCTCTCAGCCTCAAGGGCAAACCGCCTCGGAACATATCTTGCCAAGAAAACCCCAGGATAGGTTTGCCGTAAGTCAGAAATGACTGGAAGGTGCACAACAACAACAACAACAACAAATTGCATTATTTCTGCTGTGCAGATGCAGGCGGAGAGCCTGATCCAAGACCACTCAGGCAAGTTCAGTGGCTCAGTGGGAACGAAAACCTCAATTTTCTAAGCTAGCATTGCAACCATGACATTGTCCTGGCTCAATGGATGCACCTGTGACATGTATTGAGCCAGATTCTGGAGACGGTTGAGGAACAAGCAGAATATGAAAGCAGAATGCCTGCCATGGCCCTGAATCCTATCAGTTAGTCCCAACTCGTGAGTCATTTATTGAACGGTGCGCCGGCGCGGAAATAAATCCCATTGTTCAAAGCGCACTTACTCTAGATGGGAACAACAGAAGCATTGAGTCGGTGGCGTTTGGGAACTTGACGGTCTCCTCCAAGGAGCCACCAAGTCAGTTTGGGTCCAGCGAACCAAGGTCTCACTCTCAGCTTTCCATGGATTTTGGAATATTTTGGAATTCTGGATAATTCTGTATTTTAGGGGAAGGAGAAGAGCTTTTCCCCCTTTCCCAGTTTTGGGACCCTAAGTAAGTCTTGCAGCGGATAGTTGGCACAGTTGCCAAATGCATGAAAGAAGCTGGAGCGAAGCTGGCCAAAATCAAGCAAATCTTTGAATCTAAGCCGCTGCAAGATGTTCCATGTGGAGTTGACTCCCACTGTTGTTATGTTTTTAAAAGGATATTTTTTATACTGTTGCAAACCTTGAAGTTTTCTTCCCAATATGAATCAGCCTGTCTGCTCAAGTCATTCGAGGACAGCCTTCTGCCTCTTCCGCCGCCCTCCAAGGCACACTTGAAGGGGATGTGCAAGGAGGACATTTCTCTTTTGTGTCACCCAGAAGGTATCAATCCCCTAATAAAATACAATGCTGTTATGCCACAGAAGCGAAAAGCAACACATGGCTAAAGTCTTGGGTTCCGAATGTTGGATTCTTAGTATTTTAATGCTCCTGGGATGCAACACGGAAATAAATCCCGTTGTTCCAAATTCAAAGGTACAAGCGTTTCAGATGTGCCGTACACAAAACCTGAGACAAAGCAGTGTAAATGAAGGAATGATTTATCAAATGAGTCTTGGACTCTAACTCCCAGAATCCCCTTGCCAGCCTGCACAGTGACTTAGAGGGATATAGTTCCAGCAACCAAGTTTTAAAAAGTTCTTTTTAAAGCGCTGCTCCGCATGAAGAAAACCATACTCTGAAGGATGTGATATGGCGGTGTTGTTGTTGTTGTGTGCCTCCAAGTCATTTTTGACTTATGGCAACCCTAAGTCAGTCCTATTGTAAGGTTTTCTTGGCATGTTTATTCAGAGAGGGTTTGCTATAGCCATCCTCTGAGGCTGAGAGAATGTGACTCAGCCAAGGTCACCCAGTGGGTTTTTATGCTCAAGAGGGAAACCGAACCCTGATCTCCAGAGTCGGAGTCCAATGCTCAAACCGCTGCGCTATATTGTCTCTCTCCCAAATCCTTACAAATGATAACACATTGCAAATAAAATTAGAAATACTACAGTACAATAACCATTTTTCAAAAGCCTGTTAAAATGACGCATATTAAAGTAAGCAGGGAACCAAGAGAGCAAGCCTGGTGTAGTGGTTTGAGTGTTGGACTATGACTCTGGAGACCAGAGTTCGAATCCTGCCTTGGCCATGTAAACCCACTGGGATGACCTTGGAAAAGTCACATGCTCTCAGCCTCAGAGGATGGCTGTGGCAAACCCCCTCTGAAGGAACTTGCCAGGAAAAGTCACCATAAATCGGAAACAACTGGAAGGCGCACAACAACAACAGTGAACCGGAGTAAAACTAAGCCAACTAAACATACACCCCTCTTTGCACCACATTTTCTCTTTCATTGAAAGCCTTGGATGCAAAGAAGTGCTGAGACGCAGTAACTAATTTATAAACTAATTTCTGAGCCACAGTAACTAAATTACAACGTCAGATTATAAACCATTCCCTGCCAAAAAGAACCCCACAAACCTTAAGGCTGCAACCCCACTGGAGAAATAAAGCAGTCTGACACCACTTTAACTTCCATGGCTCAATGCAATAGAATCCTAGAAGACATCGGGGTGCTAGAATTCAAAGATATAGCCGTGTTATTCTGTAAAACCAGTTCTGCGGAGAGACGTTGCAGGATTTTTGAGACGGACTGAAAGCAATAAGTTTGCAGCGTGAGCTTTTGTAGACTTTAAATCTGCAAATGCATCTGAGGAAGTAGACATAAGTCTACGAAAGCTCATGCTGCCAACTTCTTTCTTTCCGTTAGTCTCAAAGGTGTTACAAGGGTGGTATAAGTCTCTCCCTGGTTGTCTGCATCCATCTCAAAGGGTGCAGGATTCCAAGGCTGGCATAGGTTCCCAGGGCCAGCCCTCCCATTAGGGGGAATGGAGCAAGGTGGAACATGTTGGGGATGCCATTCCCATTTTCCCATCGGCATAAAGCCGTCCATCCTGCACCCTTTAAACCAGTCTGGTCTTCTCATGCGGAGTCGAGAGAACCAGCCACATTGGCGCCGCAGAAGGGAGGCTTATGGCCAGGCCAGTCGGCTTCAGATGGCTAGCCACAGTTTGCAGACTTGCTTTGTTGACTTATGGGTTAGAGTAAATGCCAGCTCAGATCCAGAGCTTGGGACAGTTGGACTATAACTCCCAGAATCTCCCCGCCAGCGGCTCTGCCGACAGGGAGTTTTCGGAAGCTGTAGCCAAAACAAATAAATTTTCTAAGCTCTGTAAGGCAGACGGGATATCAGCTATCAATTACAAATGATTACCAAAACAACAGTCTTGTAGCAGCTTACAAGACTCGCACGTTAATTGCGGCAGGCAAAGAGATTTGAATTCTTACTCAGTGTTGTTATGTGCGTGTGTTTGCGTGTGTGCGCACAAGTGCACACGCAAACCCAGTGCGATGCAGGGCGAGAGAATGGCAAAGAACGAAATTGGAGGGGAATGAACTGCAAAAAAGGACAGACTGTGACCATTCCAGAAAAGCTCAGATGTATTTAAAAGAATCACAGTGACATACGTTTATGTTTTACATCCCTTTTGGCTTTAAGGTTATTGTCACAGCCTGTACTTTTTGCATTTTGTTCATTTTGTTCACTCCTCACCAGCATCTCCTTTAGGGTGACAATGTAGGTGCCACCAAAATGAGGCACAAAAGGAGACCCAGATTTGCATTAAATCTACCTATGGGGAATATATATATATATATATATATATATATATGTAGTTACAAATTTGGAAGTAATAATTGCTATAATCCAAATAAGAATATAAAACATCTCAGTTTAGCCACTCCCTTCTTGTCGGTCTTAAGTCCCTTCAGGTCTTTTCCAACTTATGGCGAACCTATTGCAGGGTTTTCCTGGCAAGATTTGTTCAGAAGGAGTTTGCCTTTGCTTTCCTCTGAGGCTGAGACAGAGTGACTTGGTCCAGCGGGGATTTGAACCCTGGTCTCCAGGGCCATAGACCAATGCTCAAACCACTACACCATGCTGGCTTTTAGGGCTCCTTGGCTGCAGAAATAATCCGGTTTGACGGAAAGGAGCATCACCAGGCACCCTGAGAGCATATGCTACAAAGAAGCATGATCTGTACTTAGCAGTTCTTTCTAAAAAGACATAGTGGCATTCGTTACACCCCAAAAAGCACTTTTAAATCTCTCCCAAAGCGTGCTGGTGACTTGCGAAACTGCAAATCTCAGAGTTCTTCAAGATGTAATGGTTAAAGTGATGTCAAATTGCATTATTTCTACTGTACTCTACTATTTCTAATGTAGATGCAACCCCGGAGAGGTTACAAAATTGCCCCCAGATGGCCTCTGGGGATATGAAGGCATTTTAGGCTTAGGACAGGATTCATTTATTTTGCAAAAAGAAGATCAGTTTCTTTCACCTCCATTGATAAATTGGGAGGCTTCCAGGGAAAGCGCCTTCTCCAATGCCTTCCCATGGGAGGCCTGCCAGGCGTCTTCATTCAGGCATTTAGAGTCTAGAAACCACCATAAGCCCTTCCTCTTCTAGCAGGCATTTAAACTTTAATCTGTTGCTTTTTATTCTTCGTTTTATTGTTGGCTTTTTTAATGGGTTGTAATATTTTAATATCAGAATGGGCTCTCGCTGTTTTAGTTACTAGTTGGAGTTTTTGCAATTCTCAGCTGCACTGAAGGCAGTTACCGGCTGGGCAGCGGATCAGTTTAGATCATAAATAAATATGACGACAGCCACAAATTTGTGTGTGTGTGTATGTCAAAGACGGGGGGATAGGGATATTTATGGCATGCAAGCAAATGAATTGGTAGGGCTGTGAAAAACCTACCTCTCATCCCATTCCATCCCACCGTTTGTTTGTAAAAGTTGGAATTTCCTCCTATGTGGAAATTCATGTGTATTTTCTACTTGCATTTTCTACAATGCACACATTTATCTATGCACTTTTCTGAGTGTAAACTTTTAGACTTATTAGCCCCGAGATTTCACGATAAAAGGGCGAGGTGAAAATAATTTATTAAAGAATCAATATTACAAGTTTGGCTGGAAATCGGTCCAAGTTGTTCCCCAAATTTACTGGACGTCTACCTCCAACCTGGACCTCTGAGGGTGTTTTGGGGCTGGTTGGGGGTTTGAGGCAGGGTCAAGGGAGTGTTTGCAATGAAATCGTTATTTCCAAGTGGACTTTGGGTACATTTTTAATCTTTCTTTCTTTCCTTCTTTTGTTCTTTGGGTTTTGTTGTAGGGGCATCATGAAGGGTATGCGGTGGGTGCGGATCACACCGGGTGACACCCTAAGGCAGCGGTCCCCAAACTTTGATCCTCCAGGTGTTTTGGACTTCAACTCCCAGAAGCCTCAGCTAGCTTGACCAACACTCAGGAATTCTGGGAGCTGAAGTTCAAAACATCTGGAGGAACAAAATGTGGGAACTACTGCCCTAAGGGAAGGGATGACACCACGGCTCCCCAAATGTCCGCCTTTGGGCAGAAACTGGCTCTGGCGTCCCTTTAAAATGCTGGACCTCAGAGGAGGAGATGATGTGAGTGGGGCAAGACTCGGCGGGATTGGAGAAAAGAGAGGCCTCTTTTTAAAAATTAGTAAATTCAAATTTGAAATTTTCTTTAAAAACGTCGCTTCTTACCAATTTTTTCACTTTGACCCCATGAAACGATGCACATGTCAATACGTTTAGGCCATGTATATAAGTGTACACATGGTAAACCGCTCAGGGAGTGCTTAAGCGCACTGAGAAGTGGCACAGAAATGTACTTGCTATTGCTAGATTGTAATTTAATTTCTGTTTAATTTTTTCCGGTGGCGCGACAGCTCTTGCCATCGCATTCGGCAAGCTACGGGAATTGCAATTTATGAGTAACGTTGGTGCAAAAAACATGAGTAAGGATTCTGTATGGTGTGGCGATGGGAGGAGGTCGATATAAAGGGGGTGAGACCGTAGTGATGCCATTCCTTGTGTTTTAATTATACCGTATGTATTTTAATACGGTAGTAGTTTAATTCTGTTCGAAGGCTCACTTTTGGCATGCTTTTCATTGCATTGTCCTTTTAAATTGTGAGCCGCTTTGAGTCCCAATTTAGGGGGGGGAAAGTGGTGTATGAATATAGTAGAGTAGTCCCTCCCAATTTGCACACACCCTGCAAAAATGGCAACTTGCAAATATTCGAGCCACATTGAAAATAATGGTGTGTGCCGCCATTTTGTCCCTCCCATGAAGAGCGAGACCATGGACTCCAAGTCTGCGAATGGGGAGGGATGACTAGTAGTAGTAGTAGTAGTAGTGAGAGATCCAGCGTGGTGTAGTGGTTTAAGCATTGGAGTAGGACACTGGGAGACCAGGGTTCGAAGCCCGGCTCGGCCACGGAAACCCACTGGGTGACCTTGGACAAGTCACACTCTCTCAGCCTCAGGGGGAGGCAATTGCAAACCCCCTCTGAAGAAATCTGGCCAAGAAAACCTCAGGATAGTTAAGCCTCAGGGTTGCCATAAGTCATAAATGACTTGAAGGCACACGGCAACAAGTAGTAGTAGTAAGGGTCACCATAAGTCAAAAATTGCTTGGAAGCACACCGCAGCAGCAACAATAGGAGAGAGGAAAGGAGAGGAGGGAGTGGAATCTTTCCCTTCCCAGTTGGTTCGGGCAAAAGCAAACTGCTGCATCTTTTCCTAGCGTGTGTGTTATTATTAATAACGTTTGCCAGTTTTGACCACACTCGGATGTTGCTTGGTCCTATGTGTCCCGATGGTCACCTGTGAAATGTTGGCGGGTACGATATGTGTATGTGCATATGGGACGGGGGAATATGGTGTACTTGGGGATGGATGGAGGTTCTTCCTCTGGCCCTATTTTCCCTAATGCTATGGTTCTCCTTCTCTAGGAGGGTCCCTACTCTACTCGGAAGGGGGGGCAGGGAGAGGAACCAGTGAGGTGCACCAGACATCAAAAGGTCAGTGTCAACCCCTGCACCCCCAAATCCCATTGGGACTTTTGAAACGCAAAGCCAGTGTGTCCCGTTGCTGGATTGTGATGCTCGGATTAGAGCAATGGGACCCTTTCCTCAACTTTGCTTCAGTGGCTGAGCTGCTTGTGCAAGGGCACAGAAATCTCTCACTAGTGAAACGTCCACGATTGGCAAGCATGCACATGCACAAAAAGATTGCTCCCTGCTATGCATTTTTGCATTTTTGCAATTCGAATTTTTGCAGTTTGCAATGAACAATCCTCAGGTTGTTACGAGCATGTGCATACGTTTGCGTTTTGTCAGGCTCTGCGTCCGCAGGTGATATTGAGAGGCAGCCGTGTCATATGGGGATGCTGTGTACATATGGCGATGAGAAAATATAGTTGGAACACATGGGCATGTGTAGGAAAAGGGTCTGTTTTGCATCTTCTCATCACCATATGTACCCCCCATATGACACGGCTCCCTCGAAATGTAATCCGTGGACCAAGAGTCTGATGAAACTCGAAAGCTTGCATATGCTCAAATTATGCGCTCTGTTGCATGCATGGGAGGGACCTATCTTTGTGGTCTCATAAGTAAAAACACGAAGGATGAATTGCAGTGGAAATCGCAATTGTATAGGGAAAAAAGCAGATACACGTTTGAGCTCACCTATAAAAAGTTACAAACTGGTGTGGCGATCAGACAGCGTAACACGGTGAATGTGTCCATGGGGCTGTCCGCACTGTAGGAATAATCCAGTTTGACACCACATTAACTGCTACAGCTCAATGCTGTGTAATTCTGGGAATAGTAGCTTGGTGAAACATTTCGCCTTCCCTGTCAAGAGAGCTCTGGGGCCACCACAAACTACAATTCCCAGCACTTAGCCATGGCAGTTAAAGTGGTACCAAACTGGATTATTTCTGCAGTGCGGATGCAGCCTTAGAGATATTTTCTGGTGTGTTTGCCTATGCCATGTCCAGGATTGTTGCATCCGAGCTTCCAAAGCAAAACATGAACACTTAATTCAGAAACTAAAGATGCTCACAGCAGCCTAATGTTGTCCTAACTGAGGCATGGGCATCTTACCCAGTATAATGAAAGCACATAGCAATGCAGATTTTGAACAGCCTTGTACCCTATTTGCCTATAGAACTAAATATCTCACATTTCCTCTTTTCTTTTTCTCCTGGGGTTGATCCTGCTTCCAACCAAATTTTCACGGGACTGGCTTTGCAAATCCCAGTGCAGCCTTTACCCGACATAGCTTTGCTCATTCACCCTCCCTAGGAATATAGGCAGCAAATCTCATCAATAACTTGCGACAGCACATCCCATTATCCATACCCTATTAAATGCAGTGCAAAAATGCGGCAAGCGCATACAGTGTATTTCTGTAAGCAATGGCCGGAAATCTGAAGGACTCCGATCCTGGCGTTGAAGCAACGCTATCACTTCTCCTTGCAGGCCCCTTGGCTTTCAGATAGTTTGCACCACCACCAGCCTCCGTCTCTCTCACACTCTTGTACACACACATACACACCCTTGCAAGCTAACTGTGCAAAGCGTGAAGCATCCCGGCCTTAATATTTAATTACAACACGAGCAATTAATACTCTCTGTCCAGGGAGGGTGGGGGGGGAAGACTCCAAGGGATCGTTAACATTAATTATGCATTCAGTGCAAATAAGATGCCATTAATATACAAAGACCTGTGATCGGTTTGAAAGAGGATTGTACTAGAAAAGGGAGCAAGAGAAGGGCAATGGGTACCTTCTTTTTTGGGGGGTGGGCATGTTTATCATGGCCCCGAGTTCCTTGACAGAGAAGGCAAAATGCCTCACAAAACTATAGTTCCCAGAATTTTCTAGCATTGAGCCGGGGGCAGTCAAAGCAGCATCAAACTGGATTATTTCTGCAGTGTGGATTGGACCTTTGTGTTTTTAGTAGGACCCTGAGATCCACTTGGGGAAAGACCTACTGGGAGGAAGAGATAGACAAGGCATCTTCCTCTTTTCCTCTTGACAAAATCTGGGGGGAAAGTTCTTTGTAGGACTACAACTCCTAGAGCAGGGGTAGGCAACCTTTCCCCTTTAAGGGCCAAGGGACTTCAGCTCCCAGAAGCCTCAGCCATGTTGGCCAATAGTCCCATGTTGGCCAATAGCTCCTGGGATTCTGGGAGCTGAAGTCCCTCGTCCCTTAAAGGGGAAAGGTTGCCTACCCCTGTCCTAGAGTGTTTTATTGGTCCTGCTGCTGGCTGGGGGATTCTGGGAGCAGCAGTCCAATTTGAAAAAGGGCGGGGGAGAGATTTGCAGCTCTGCCCGTTGCTGTCGCACATGGTTTTGCCTGCGATGTGGGAGTGCGGTTGAGTGCTGCATGCGTGCGCGTGCATATTTTTCAATGCTTTTTGCCTTTGCATCCTCCCAGCCCTGTCGAGGTTGAGTGTTGCCCGGCTGACCCTCTTCAGCCGCCTGTAAAAGCATAATTCGTATTGATAGAGCAACCCGCCGACCTCAACCAGGGGGGCTTGAAAGCCTACTTAATCAGAAGCATTTCAGCTTGACCCTCAACCCCAAAAGGCAAGCCAGGACCAAAAGGAGGAGAAAAGTTGATTTGGGGACATCAAAGGAAACCAAATCCAATTAAAACATGCAACGCAGATTGAAAACAGAATTAAACACAAACGTCGATAAGAACAACGCGATCTCTCCCCGCCAGCCTAAAGGTTGGCTTTGGAGATTTTGGGGTCTAGCCCATACTTTCCTCTACCCATCCCAAGTTTCAGGTGCATAGTGCCCCAAAGCAGCCGAGTTAGAATCATAGACTGCAGCCGCAAGGTTGTGAGTTCGATCCCAGGCAGGGCTCCAAGGTTGGCTCAGTCTTCCATCCTTTCATAGGTCGGTAAAATGAGTCCCCAGCTTGTTGGCGTAAACCGCTTGGAGAGTGCCGAGATGGGATCTGGTGCCTTCAGGGTATTTAGGCCTGCCTTAAAAAGGGTTTTCTTAGGCAAGGAATACTCATTGGTGGTTTTGCCAGTTGCTTCCTACAGTATCTGATGTCAGAGAGCTCTGGTGCCACAGTAAACTACAGTTACCATGATACCCTAACCCTAACCCTAACCCTAAAAGTGGACTCAATTTGCACTATTTCTGGCAGTCTGCAACCCCCCTCAGTTGCTGCAAACTTATAGAATTGTAGAGTCGGAAGAGGCGTCCAGGGCAATCCAGACCAGCCCCATTCTGCCACGCAGGAACTCAGTTTCAAAATGCAAAAGTACTTTACGTTCAATGAACCCAGCAATGAGGAAAGTAAAGGAAGGGCAGAATATTGCCCTTACCAGTAGATTGAAGCAAAAGGAAACTGCTGCACCCTCACTTGGCTTGTCCCTTCTTCCTTATTAATAACCTTTTTCCTATTTTAATCACACTTGGATGTTGCTTAGCCATATGCGTTTCAGTTTTCATTTCTGATATGTTGAAGGGTGTGCCATAAGGACTAGCACCTTTCCTTTCCTTTTCTTTTTTTAACTGGGCATGAAAGTTGGCATAAAATGGACATGGATTTCCCTTCCTTTGTCTCTAGCAAAGGCTTGTGTCTGTGTGTATATGTAAGAGAGAAAGAGAAAGAAAGAGGAAGGAAGAAAGAAAGAAAGAAAGAAAGAGAAAAAGAAAGAAAGAAAGAAAGAAAGAAAGAGGAAGGAAGGAAGGAAGGAAGGAAGGAAGGAAGGAAGGAAGGAAGGACCTAGAGACATAGAAAGATATAGTATTTTTCTGTGTTGTGTGCCTTCAAGTCATTTCTGACTTTATGGTGACCCTAAGGCAAACTGATCAAGGGGTTTTTCTTGGCATGATTTGTTCAGAGGGTTTTGTTTTTGCCAGTACCATTCTCTGAGGCTGAGAGACTGTGACTCACCCAATGGTGAGCCAGGGATCGAACCCTGGTCCTCAGAGTCATAGTCCAACACCCAAACCCTTATGCCACGTTGGCTCTCCCAAAAGACATAGCAGGATCTGAATATTCGGTAATGTATATTCTGCAGTCGAGCTTTCTCCTTCCAGAGGAAAAAGGACAGAAAAAGGAGCAAGGGGAGGAACAAAGAATCCTGATGGAGCTTACAGTTTGGTATACAGGACCTACTGGACTTTTGTCCCTTGCAGCCCTCTCCCCTCTTTCTTTCTTTCTTTCTTTCTTTCTTTCTTTCTTTCTTTCCCTTTCCCCATCCCTCCCTTCTCTCCTTCTTTGCAGCAAAGAGCGAGGAGGACATGGATGTCCCCGGATCAGGCTGCTGGCTGGTTGCTATGCCGACCATGTGCTGGGATGCAGGCAGGCTGGGTCCCCAGGGGGGAAAAGAAATAGGATTAATTGTCCCCGAGTCTGGAGATGATGAGCTAATGACTGAAACTGGCTGTGCATGGAGTATATTGGGGAGGGGGAGAGATTTTAGCCTTGGCCTTGACACTGGTGCACTTCCCGGCACGGTTGTGGTCCCTGTGCGTTGTGTTTGCAAAGCATGGCAAACTTCTGGCTCACCAGCAACTATGGGCACTCATGCACAGGGCAGATTTCTCTTTGAGGGGTGGGCACGGGCATTGGTAAATCTGGCTGGCTATCTTCTGCCCCTTTGCCAGCGGTGCCCACTGAGTGTGTGGTCAAGGTGTAGGAGATGTCTCCCTTGAGCATCCATCACTCATGCACTGGGTCAAGGTGTGTGGTCAAGGCGTAGCGGATGTCTGTCTTGAGCATCCAGCACTGGGCATGGCATGGGGCATGTTTCTCCTTGCAGCGTGGGCGCGGGCATTGGCAAATCTCCTTGGCTATTTTCTGCCCCTTTGCCAGCTGTGCCCACTGAGTGTGTGGTCAAGGTGTAGCGGATGTCTTGTCTTGAGCATTCAAGTCCTGAAATGGGACACGGGCTGCTTTCCCACATGATAGCCCTTCGGCTACCTGAAGATGGCTATCATTGCACCTTTAGATCTTCATTTCCCACAATAACCCTACCTACCTCCTCAGCCGTTCCTTATAGGACTTGGCTTCCATCTTGGTTACTTTCCTCTGAACACTTCCAGCTTGTTGATACTTTGGAGGAACCAGATCCCATCAGATCTTGGAAGCTAAGCAGGGTCAGCCCTGGTTAGTGCTTAGAGAGGCTATATTCTAGAGGAATGAACTGGCAAAACGACCAATAAACCCCTATGAAATTCATAGGGTTCACCCTAAATTAACAGGCAACTTTTGGTTTTGGACACCAGAATTCAGGAGAGATCTGTCCATAGGAGAACAAGAGAGGCACCATTATTTTACCATGATCCAGACATTGCATTTTTGTTTATGTAGCCCTGTTGCAACGCAAAGTTTTTTGGGGGCGATGTCTTGAATTGGCAATGCAGATTCTTTGCATCATTGCTCCTGGTGGAGGACGTAGGACTGATGGAGCGAGGGTGGACTATAGGGCAGGGGTGTCTCTCAGTGGGACAAGCGTTGTCCCTAAACAATGAACTCACCTCCGACTTGTTGTGTTCCTTCAAGTCGTTTCCGACCTATGGCAACCCTATTGTGAGGTTTTCCGGGGCTGAGAGTGTGCGACTCGCCCAAGGTCACCCAGTGGGTCTCCACGGCTGAGCAGAGAATCGCACCCTGATCTCCAGAGCCATAGTCCAACACTCAGACCACTATGCCACGCTGCCTCCCTTATTATTTTGGATTCCTGATATTACTTGAAAGAGAGGGACTTTCCATGTATAGAAATGTATTCTTCTATTATCACCTGAGGAGGGCAGGGAGAGGCAAAATGCAGCCTATAGTCTGCAGGCATCCTCTAAGCAATTTCTTTGCAGCTCTCCTCCATTTATTACAGTATTTTCAAAAATTGCCACTGCAGCTTGCTGCAGGTGGGGAATGGAAATTGCCCACCTAGAAATCCGCTTTTCCTCTTCTGTGCCTCTCCTCCAATTTTCCCCATCCCCTTTGGTTCTGCCATTGCCGGAGGGGGCAACGGGGACCCCCTTTTTGCTTTTTGCCCAAGGAAGAGGCTTTCCCTCCTTGTTCTCTAATGTGTTCTTTCTCCATCCCTGACTGAGCAAAACAGTCCCTGTTGCTTAACCGAGATTTGAGAGCCGGGATGTTTTCAAAAGGGTTATTTTTAAATGGCCGCTTTTAAGTGGAAAGCGGGCTTTTGAAAAATGGATGAGTCTGGCTGGGAGAGCTTGAAAGGGAATGGTAGCTTTGGGGGGGGGGAGAGAGTCAGCCTGGGGGATGCCCCCCAGCAAAGTCGGGGCTAGGATGATCCCAAGGGGGCTACGGAGAATAGGGCTGGAAGGGGGCTTCTTGAGAAAATGGGCATGGCGTGGCGTGGCACGGATAAACCTTTTGCCCTCTTTCAGTTGGGTTTCCTTTCGAGGCTTTAGCTATCTTTTCTTGGCTGGTCCTTCTTAAGTCTCGATAAAAAGGCTACTGTCCTCATCATGACGTCTTTGTTGCATTCCATCAAACACATCATCACAATTTAGTTGATGATCTGGTTAAGAGAGAGGGAAGGAGAGGAAAAAAGTCCATATGAAGGTAAAATTGCCTACGCTGCCGCCTTTGAAGCCCAAGTGGCTGGAAACTAGACTTGTCTTTTGGATTGGAAAACCAACGGTCCCCGCTGCAGGTGCTTCAACCTTCCTTAAAATTAATCCTTGAGAGCATTGGAAAATCACCAGTAAAGCAAGTGTGTAATTTTTACGGTGAATCAAGGTGGAAAGGGAAGGGACTGGTGCGAAATTCTTTTGTTTGCATGGGTTGGGTAAGGCAAGGGGGGCAGAATATAGGTCTTTCATTGCATAAATGGGAGGGATTCTGAATCTGAGCTAGGTACGCAGAGGTAAATTTCAGAAACAAAACACTGAAATCAGAAAACCAGTGTCATGGAATTTCGGGCAACATTCACAACTATTCTCTTATTTCTCCCTCCTGGTTAAAAACTATTATTTTGGGCAATGTTCACAACTGTTCTCTCATTTCTCCCACCCGATTAAAAACTATCTTGGGCAGCGTTCGCAACTATTTTCTTGCTGCTTCCACGGATTTGGCCCTCTTGGTGATTTATTGTTTTGGCACAGACTGTTTACAACTCCTCCATAGAATAGTCTAGTCTATGTCGAGTAGTCTACTTAGATGACTTCTCAGCAGGATTCGTTCTCAGTGTTTGGGTAACTGACTTGGCCTGTTCACCGTTTCTAAGGAAAGCCCCAGGGTTGACATGTCATGGCAGTCCAATCTGGAGGTCACAATGCATGTGGATCTGGATGGCATTGCAAGATGGCATCTGTCTGGATGGCGTCACAGCTGATGAAATGAGCTAAGCTCATAAAATGCACTGTACAAAGTGAAGTCGAAGGCTTTCACGGCTGGCATCCATAGTTTCCTTTGGGTTTTTTCGGTGTGTGTGGCCATGCTCTGGAAGAATTTATTCCTGACGTTTCGTCTGCAGCTGTGGCTGGCATCTTCAGAGAGTAGGGGCATGGAAGTGTGTGGGGCATATATACCTGTGGGACCCTTGTTTGGGAGGAAATGGTTTTCCATGTTAATGGTGAAGGTAGTTTGCATGTTGTACTGTGTGGAATGGTGCAGCCTGGAGGTGTGTTGTGCGGAGGATATGCGAGTAAAGAAGGTTTGGCTACCAGTCCTGAAAAAGACCAAAATCAAGACTCAAGACAAGCAAATGAATACCACCCAGGCTCAAGGGGTTTCCCTACAGACAATGGACTACCAATTAAATAGACACAAGTATACAACTCAGCACAAAAGTTAGAATCATACAAGACATTGTACTCCCTATTCCCATGTACGGATGTGAGAGCTGGACAGTTAAGAAAGATGATAAGAGGAAAACCAATGCCTTTGAGAGAATGTGGGGCTGGAGAAGAGTGCTGAGGGTCCCATGGAGAGCCAAAAGGACAAAGAAAGGGGTCCTACAGCAGATCAAGTCACAGATATCCCTAGAAGCCAAGATGACAAGACTTAGACTGTTGTAATTTGGACACATCATGAGAAGGAAGGACTCTTTGGAAAAGACAATAATGCTGGGGAAGGTGGAGGGAAGGAGGAAGAGAAGAAGGCCAGATGCTAGATGGATGGACTCTATTATGAAGGAGGTCACTATGGGAATTTATTAAGGGGCTGCAGGGATAAAGCAGAGCAGGGGAGGACAGAGGGTCTTCTTGGAGATCTCTCATCCATAGGGTCGCCATGAGTCGAGATCGACTTGAGGGCAGTACAACAACAAAACAACAGACACAAATCCCCCTTGCATATCCCCACACACAACACACCTCCAAGCTGCCCCATTCAACATACAAACCAACCCCACCTTTAACATGTCTAAAGCCTCTTCTTCCCAAACAAGGGTTTCACTGGTATATATACTTCATATATTCCTGTCCATGCCACCACCCTCTGAAGATGCCAGCCACAGTTGCGGGCAAAACGTCAGGAATCAATTCTTCCAGAATGTGGCCATATAGCCTGAAAAACCCACAGGGAACTATGCACTATACAAAGCTGATTGGGATGCTAGCACTGAACTAGCCAAGATTCCTAAACTGCAATACCTGTTCTCTGGAGGAAATGCAAGCCTGTACAGAAGAGGCAATACCTCCTCCCCATCTCCCTTGGATGAGCCAGAAGAAGCTCAATCTTGGAGGACCTGGCGGGGAGCTCTTCTGCCATGCCTTCCACCTTGCATGCCCACGCAGCGAAGGGGACGCGGTGACAGAGGTGGGCGGCTTTGCAGATCTTGACAAGCCATGATTGACACGCGACGCGAGGCTGGAAAGGGAATGATAGGTTTCGCCAGGGAAGCGTGAACAGTGGTGGGTGAAAGTTTTGGGGGCTGGCACAGGAGCGGGCATCTTCCTCCGTGCCCACCAGATCACCTTAGCCCACCTGCCAAGCCTGATTTAATTTCGTTGGGAAAGCGGCGTGAATTATGCACACGCTCGAGATGCAGACAGCCGTGCAGGCATGTAGAGAGATCTTGTAGCACCTTTTGAGACTTAGGGCCTGCTAGAAATTGTGCAAATTGAGTCCACTTTTAGGGTTAGGGTTAGGGAATCATGGGAACTGTATTTTATTGTGGCACCAGAGCTCTCTGACAGAGAAGGCTCAATGTCTCAGAAAAAAACCACGCAGCTCCCATGATTCCCTAGCACTAACCCTAACCCTAAAAGTGGACTCAATTTGCACTATTTCTGTCAGTCTGCAAAGGCCCTAAGTAAAGAAAGAAGTTAGCAGCATGAGCATTTGTAGATCCTCAGGGAGGATAAATGTATTATTATTATTATTATTATTATTAAGCGGCAGATGGTTGAATCTATGGATAAAAGATCCGTGGCTACGGAGGGCCGACGGTACACTGTACAGATTTTTAGACTCTCACAATGATTGGCTATTTTATTTTATTTTATCCTCTTTTATTTTATTTTCATTTATTATATTATATTATATTATATTATATTATATTATATTCTCTTAATCTATTGTTCTGATTTTTATTATTTTATCGTTTATATTTTGTACATTGCATTCATTTTATTGTGCAATCCCACCTCGATCCATAGGGAGAAGCGGGAAATATAAATAAAACATCATTATTATTATTATTATTATTATTATTATTATAACACACAAAAAGCACGTCATCCCATGACTGCTCACATCACAGGAAAATGTCTCCCATTTGTCAGACAAAAAAATGAATCAAGCCATAGTTTACATTTTACAAACAGAAGGCTTAAAATCCTTTATAGTCTCTTGCAAATCGCCTAGAAACCTAGCTGCAAATCCGTACCTTGCGTCTTACCTGCTCCTATGGTAGATGCCCTATAAAAAGGGAATGAGTGATGGTTATGAATTCTGCCCGAAATATCCAATGTGGAATGACCCCAAACGCTGTTAAGAACCCCTTCGGCTTAAATTGTGAAATGGAGCTGAATAAAGTTGTAAACAGCTGACATTAGCGCTGGATCATATCAAAGAGGAGCCTGCTGGTGGGCATACATTTCCAAACGTCTTCAAAAAATGTCGACCCTTTGATTGCCAGAAAGGATCGGTGAAAATTTAATAAAAATATTATTAAATTAAAAAAAATTATTTACCATTTTTTTTTGCAAATTTCCTAATTTTTAGGAAAGAGTTGTTGTTGTTGGTGGTGGTGGTGATTGTTTGAAAAGTATTGGAAAAACTGAAAATTTCAGTTTCCCTATCCGGATCCTTTTTAGTGCTTAAGCCTTTAGTTTGAGATCCATCGGGTGACCTTGGGCAAGTCATACACTCTCAGCCTCAGAAAACTCCATGATATGGAGTTATGGAGACTTCATGGGTCTCCTTGAGTTGGAGATGACTTGAAGTCACACAACGACGACAACAACAACAACAACAACAGAGCACCTCTCCCCTCCTGGCCAACAATTTGTCCTCTGTTTTTCTTCCGAAACCGAAGGCTGAAGCATCAAGGGATTGGAGAGGAAGAGTGCCAGGGGCAAGCAATGCTGTGTTTCTCGTATACGGCTGTGCCAGCTTGCGGGGACGATGGGCACAATTGTGGGACAGAAGGTAGAAAGTGCCCCAAGGCCGGCACATTGTCTTGGACTGATCCCAGATGGAAATGCATTTTTGGAAATGCCGTCTCAACCAGAAGGAGGAGAAAAGGGACGCCTTTTCAAGGGTCCTGGTAGAAACTATGCCTCCTCCAAGCTGATCTCCTTTCCATCCATCCCTTTGCTTGCATTTCTCAAGAGAGGCTTAGGATTCCAATTCTCTGGGTTCAACATTCACAAGTCACTTTTGTTCCCTCCACAAAAGGAAGAATTAGTTTCTGGACCATTCTGGAATATGTTTCTCTTACCCATCCATGGAGCAGAGAGGAACTCATGGCTTCCCAAGTCATGGGAAGTTGGTGAATCCATTCTGGATTTTAGTCCGAATGTAAAAGGAGCTAATTTTTGCAAAAACACTTGTTTACACACAACCTCCCCCTCCCCAATAGATGGGTTTGTTTGTTTTTTGGTTGCACAAAAAGCATGAGTTTTGCTGCAGATGTTTCAGGAAAGTGTTTATGTAGATATACACAAAAGGCATGGATTTTGCTGCAAATGTTTCAGGGAAGCGTTTTGTGTGTATGTACAAAAAGCATGGGTTTTGCTGTAGGTGTTTCAGGAAAGTTTTTCTATATGTGTGTGTGTGCGCAAAAACACAGATATTGCAAAAAGAACATGTCTATTTCTGTGCAGAAATTATCTCCTGAAGGATTTCGGAGTGTGTGAACATTGAGCAAAAACTGTGCAAAATACTCACTTAGGTATTGTTCTTCCCAACTGGGTTTCCGGAGTTCTTGGAAACCTGTTGTTCAGTTAGAAAATGAATAATAGCGCTATTCTTTCCATCCCTGTTGGCCTTTTTTTGAAGCTGAACATGAAACCGTGGTTTCTTCTCCTTAGAATGCAGAAATCTGCTTTACATCAGGTCAAACCCTTCGTCCATCTTGACCGCTGTCGTCTGCTCTGACCAAGAGCTGCTCTCCAGGGTCTCAGATGGACTTTTCCCCCATCTCCTGCTACTTGTTCCTCTAGAAATATCAGAGATTGAATCCAGGACTTTTTTCTTGGAAAGCATGCCAGGCATTGCCAACATTTTACAGATGAAAACCAGGACAAATGTGGACAAGCAATGCCAGAATGAGGAAGAACAGAACAAGCTAGGAGAGGATGCAGCGGGTTGCTTTTGCCCAAGCCTACTAGGAAAGGCAATATTTCCTCCCTCTTTTCCTTGCCCCCTCTTGGCTTAGCAATGGGTTGGACTAGATGACCTTTGAGGTCCCTTCCATGTATCCTCCAATATTTCCTAGATGACAACTGGGAAAATGTTGCCATGCAACATCAAGAGTGTAATCAAGATGGCAAAAATGACAAACGAGAAAAAACAAATAGTCTAGGAGAGCCTGAAGCGGTTTGCTTTTGCCTGAGCCTACTGGGAAGTGGGAGGTTCTGCCTCTTCTTTTCCTCTCCCCCACTGAGTTCATTTTGAACTCAATGTGTAGCAATTCAACTAAGCTGAGGACAAAGGGCAGAAGGACGAGAGAGAAACCAGGACATTTTGAAAGCGGTTGAGAAAGTGGGATGACGGAGGATTCGTCCGGACTGTCTCTGCCAAATTGGTTGGAGGGTTTGCTTCCAGCTCTACGATTCTACAATTTTAACAAGGCAAAGAAAATGGAACAGTTCTCCGCACTGGAAGCTTTCAGCTTTAATAGTCCTGCAGAATGGCTCAAATGGAAAGAGAGATTGCTTGCTTTCACCTGGCCACAAAAAAGAACCTCCAAAAGGTGGAAGGGTTAGGGTTAGGGTTATCTATCTATCTATCTATCTATCTATCTATCTATCTTATCTATCTATCTATACTTTAATCTTTGCTAAAAAGGACCATCAGGGGAATGTGCCTTATGAGGGATTTGGCTTCCGTCAAGCAGCCAAGGAGCCAGGAGAAATTGTTGAGTCATTTGTTAGGGCTTTGCGTTGCGGAAACAAGCTGAAAGCTAAGAATCTGTTCCAGATCTCCAGAACTGACTATCTTTGGGGATGATGGGACTTGTTGTCCACAGGCACTAGGGTGTGGGAGACTGCAGTAGACCTAAGAAAGAGTCCATGTCAGCGGGGTGGTGGACCCATCCCAGATTTTAGCTTGGACTATTAAAGGTGGTACCAAAGAAGGTGAGCATTCAGCACCTCGGACACCTCCTTCAAAGTTGGGTCTAAACCTCCATGTGGATTCACCCTCCGATCAACATGGACTCCACCAGCAGCTTTGGGCTGGTGCTGTCAGGTTGTGCCATGTTATTGGTGTGAGCCACAGCGATGGCAAATGGAGCATGGAAGGAGGACCTCTTACCAGCCATTGGGACCAAGGCACGATGGATGTTCTTGTAAGAGGATCACTTCGCAAGATGGTCGGTGATGTCGCTTGCGGTTTGGGTCGTCCTTTGCTTTGGTGACTTTATTAGGAATCTTCCAAAGATGGGTGCCTGGTTGCCAAAACTATAGTGCTTGTGTCTTTATTTTTTCTTTAACTTGGGGGGGGGGGGGTCAACCATGGATGAACCCCCACCACAGCACTTTCTACCACCCATGGGGCCTCTGGTGGACCATTTCAGACCCTTTCCCAAGGCCTTTGGGACCCCAAAATCAGCATTGCTCTTGTCGTCATTGTTGTCAACGGTTATTCTTGTTTCTGTGTTATGGGCATTTATTTGCAGACGGCTGTTTCGAACTGAGAGGTTTCTGCGCATTTAAATAAGTAACTGGGCTGCTATTCAGAAGTGGTGTCCCAAGGCCCCAGTTCAATGCTGGAGGCAAGAGTCTGCCTGGTGAGATTTGCCAGTGCAAAAGCATACAGCCTGAGCTGTGCTTCTTTTCCTCTTGATCTCTTGTTTTCTCTCCATCTCTCTCTCGGTCAAGGTGTGTGCCTCTGGGTATCCAGGTTGGCACACACCTGGGGCTGGGCAGAAGGTGCAGGAGACCAGGTTTAATCCTAGTGTCAGACAGGGGACTATTGACAGCAGAAGACGCATGGAGAAGGTGCATGAAGACAATGGCATTGGGAGAAGGTAGAAGATGATGGCTGGAAGGAACGTGTTGCTTTCTTCGTTGCTGCAGGCACCAAGAAAGGAAAGCAAAAGCTTCCCCTCCCCAACTCCGCAAATCTGTTTCATTTAAAATGTTCTGCTCCAGACGTCTGCCTTGAGGTGGAGAAGCCACACGCTTGGTCCGGAGTCAGCTTGCATCGCTCAGCGGAGAGGAAAACATATTCTTACAATAAAACATCATCATCATCATCATCATGCTCAGAGCGGTGTTTGCAGTCGGAAAGAGGGAGGGTCGCTTCACCTGTGCTTCGGCCATAGGCAGATGCCTTATCCCTTGCCATCCTAATGGTCCCTCCACATTTACTCCAGCTTCCATCGGAGCTGATCCTGTTGGACTACGGCCCCTCATTTGCCCGCAGCCAAGGTGGGTTGAGGATGATGGCGTTGCTGTCCGAGCTGATTTGGAGACAGATGACTACAACAAAGAGTAGACCCAAGGAATCAATGGGAAACTGGGCTTTGTTTGCATGGGGCAAAAGGCCTGTTTACCCTACTTCTGGCATTGACGCACAACCCAAACCCTGGTTCTGGTGCAAGCAGTCCAGACGACGTCCGGCACGATCCATACCAGAACCAGGTTCTAACAACCTTAAAATGTTTTTTAAAACCCTGCCTCTTATTCTGGATCTTCCAGGAAGATCTGGAGCCTTCTGATTTTGCAAGAGCACAGGATAGGAGACTCCGAGGGTAACCTGGAGTATCCTGGCCCCGGAGCTGCTCTGACCTTCACTCCGTTTCCATACCGGAGTGGCTGTCTGCATGGGCATCTCACTGGGCTTTTAAATACTTAAATGGCCCTATTTAAGTATTTGAAGGGGTGTCATATTGAGGATGGAGGAAGCTTGTTTTCTGCTGCTCCAGAGTCTCGGACTCAGAGCAATGGATGCAAACTACAGGAAAAGAGATTCCACTTAAGTCTCAGGAGAAACTTCTCAATGGTCAGAGCTGTTTCACTGTGGAATATGCTGCCTTGGAGTGTGATGGGGTCTCCTCCTTTGGAGGTCTTTAAACAGAGACTGGATGGGGGGTGCTTTGATTGTGTCTTCCTGCATTGCAGGGAGTTGGACTGGATGACCCTTGAGGTCTCTTCCAACTCCATGATTTTATAATTCTGCATCCACTATCATGCTGGATCATGTGCTCTGAGATGAGAACACAATGCAGGTTGCTCAGAAGGAAACCTGGGCAAACAGCCGCTCTGGCATGGAAAAGGAGGGCCAAGTAATGGGTGGCGGTCGGGGCAGATCCAGTATACTCCAGGCTGCCCCAAAGTATCCTGACCAGTTCAGACAGGGCTTTGGGTAAGTCGTCCCGTTCTCTAACTCAGGCTGCATCTGCACTGCAGAAATAACCTGGTTTGACACCACTTTAACTGCCATGCTCAATGCTATGGAATTTGGGGAACTGTTGTTTGTTTCGGCACCAGAGCTCCGCTACAGTTCCCAGAATTGCATAGCATTGAGCCATGGTAGTTAAAGCGGTGTTAAACCGGATTATTTCTGCAGTGCAGATGCAGCCTCAGAAATGAATAATGGAGACTATGCTTCCATCCCTATGTGAGTCTCATAGGCAGGTTTTAGCCCCTGCGTCTCCCTTCCTCCTCTTTTTTTCTTTCCCCTCCTTTATTTCCTTTGTTCCCTCTCTCTCTTTTTTCTTTTTTGTATTTAAAATAAAAATTCAATAAACATGCAAAACAGGGACATTTTTAAATTGGAAGAACTGGTCCGAGGTTTGCTTTCATCCCTCCTTCCCTATCCCCTGCTTTGCTCCCCATCCTTATTATTGTTATATTATTAATAATAATATTATTGTTTTATTTTCTGTTGCATCTTTTGAGATGGTAAGCCAGCCTTGTTCTCGTTGATTGCAAGAAAGCCACTCCGGGAGCCTTTTTTTTTTGGCACAAAAGCAGGGTAAGAGAGAAAAAGGTTATAATAAAATAAATAAGGGAATCAATAAACAATAAACAATGGGCTGCTAAGAATTTAATTTGAGCCGTGAGTCCCGGAGCTCAGGAGAATTTGATATGATGCTATTTATATATGGAGATGGATGGTTCCAGATTGTCGCTCGCCGTATCCCAAACACAAACACAACTTTGTTGCTTGATGCCTTAAAATGATTAATGGGGACTCTTCAAGTGCCTTCAAGTCATTTCTGACTTATGCCAAAACTAAGGTGAACTTATCATGGGGGTTTTCTTGGCAAGATTTGTTCAGAGGAGGTTTGCCGTTGCTTTTCCCTGAGGCTGAGAGAGTGTGACTTTGCTAAGGTCAGCCAGTGAGTTTCATGGCTATTGTGTTGTGCGCCTTTGAGTTGCTTCGGACTTACGGCCACCCAAAGACAAACCTATCATGGGGGTTTTCTTGGCAAGATTTGTTCAGAGGAGGTTTGCCGTTGCTTTCCCATGAATTTGAGAGAGTGTGACTTGCCCAAGGCCACCCAGTGGGTTTCACGGCTGAGTTACTGGGAAGGAGGAACTAATTACAAGTAACTAGTTGCTTCCAAGCTGTGCCTGCTGCCCATGCGGAGCTTTTGCCCTTTGCTCTTGTGTGCCGCCGTTGCTCCCCTGGAGCCTTGCTGGCTTGTCTGCCTATCTGTGCATGCATTTCCCTTTTCCCCCCAAAATGCATCCAAGGAGGTCTGCACTTGGGGTGAGGAGGACTGAGATGGAGAGGGATGATGATGATGATGATGATGATGATGATGATGATGATGATGATGATGATGCACCTCCAACCCAAGGTCGCTCAGCCGGCGAAGGGAAAACTGCTGATGTGGCAAAGAGTTGTGCAGTTTGCAAGCCAGAGGAGGAATTGAGGAAGGCCTCTGGTTAGCAGCAAATTAATAGCAAGGCCAGCACTCGGCATGGATCTGGGGACAATTGATCTCACGCCAGGACCATCTCTCCTGAGCCAGCACTTTCCAAGATGGACCATTGAGGAGGCGGGGATGGAGGAGGCTTGGGCAGGAATGCTGGCCAAGGGGAGCTTTGCTTTCTCCAGGGATTGGAGATGGCAGGACTCCTCTCTCTGCAAGCAAGCAAGCTCCCTTCCTTTCCCTTGCAAGAGGCACTCAGATGGTCCATGCCTCTGCAAGTTGTGCGGGAGAAGCAAAAAGGCTCTCTGGGCCCTACCTTGCAATGACACTTTAATAACCCGAGTGCCACTGAGGATATGATGCCAACTTCCTTCCTCTCCCCATCACTGGAGTTTTGGAAATGACTGTGCCTTTTTCCCCTTTGCTCTTGGGCGCTGTCATTTCTCCCCTGCAGCCTTCATCAGAGCCCTGTTTGAAAGGGTGTCCTACGGAGGATGGAGCAAGCTTGTTTTCTGCTGCTCCAGAGAAGAGGACACAATGGAGCCTCAATGGATGCAAGCGACAGGGAAAGAGATTCCATCTAAACCTTAGGAAGAACTTCCCTACAGTAAGAGATGTTTGACAGTGGAAGACACTACTTTGGAGGTCTTGAAACAGAGGCTGGATGGCCATCTGTCGGAGATGCTTTGATGAAAGTATTTGCATGGCAGGGGGTTGGACTGGATGACCCTTGGGGTCTCTTCCAACTCTAGGATTCTATGATTTTACTTTTAAAGAAGCAATTACAGGATATACTCGACTATTAAGTTTATCGCACGGCACTTGCAGGAACGGGAAGCATTTCTGTGTCACCTGGAATAATAAGAGGATTAATTAGGACTGTATGAGGGTCAGTGTGGTGTAGTGGGTGGAGCGTTGGACTGGGAAACCTGCATGGCAGAATGGGGTTGGACTGGATGGCCCCTGTGGTCTCTTCCAACTCTATGATTCTATGATTCTAACCTTGGGCAAGTCACACTCTCTCAGCCTCAGAGAATGGCAATGGCAAAAACCCCTCTGAACAAATCTTGCCAAGAAAACCCTATGATAGGGTTGCCTCAGTTTCACCATAAAGCCAGAAACTACTTGATAAACTACTCATAGGACTGTCTTGGGGTATAAATACTCAATAATATAATAATAATAATAATTAATAATAGTATCAGGACAGTTGGAACATATGAAGAATCAGCCTTCGCCACCTCCCCTAAGAACATTGGCGAAGACTAATGCTCCATCGGGATGTAGTATTTTGCACCGCGTTGGATTACGCAGGCCTATCGTCTGTTCCAGCATGGCTTGTCTTATGTGCTTATATTATTATATGCTTACATTTATTCCCCGGAGAGAGGTGCAAACGCGGCAAGCGGAAAACCACCGAAGGACCCTGTGCCAATGCAAAGGCATACCCTCAAATCCGGACAAGGCAGGAGATGGAGCAGTGACCTGAAGTGCATATCATGTCTGTGCATGTGCAAATCTACACACACACATACACACACACAAATACACACATACACTTTCTCTCTCTTCATGTACACCCCCAAAGGGTCCAACTGTCCTTCGTGGGTTTTTGCATCAATCCTCTCCTGTCTGCCTGAAGCTTGCAAAATGTGTGTGAGTGTGTGCGTGAATGCAGCAACAATTGGAAGGATGAGATGAGAACCTCCAATGGTGCAATATATATATATATATATATATATATATATATATATATATAGGATTGACTTTGCCCTGCAGCTTCCTTCCTCCCCGCGCTCCTGTTTTTTTGTCTGATCCTTCCTTCCCGGGATGAGGCCGGAGGAGCGAACAGCTTTCAATGACATGATGATTGTGGGGATGATGGGAGAGAAGAAGACAGCAAAATTTGTTTCCCAGGCACCCAAGGATGGCAAGTTAATTGGCAGGTGTCATCCGGAGAGGGACATTTTGCTGCACGGAGTCTCATCATCTCTGTGAATGCATGGAGGGCGGTGGGGAAGATGCACGGTGGGGGTACTTGCACAGTCCGGAGTTGGCGAAATAATCCATTCTGGTCACAGCAAACCGAATCCGGCTCCCTGCATTCTGGATGCATTAGACCTGCAAATATGCTTTCCTCAAATGCACAGGAATTAAGTACGGTAATCTTTAATGCAGGAAATCCATGGCCTTCCAGATGTTGCTGGACTAAATGTCCCATCACCCATGACTATCAACCTGACAGGTTGGGAATGATGGACGTTGGGGCAGAATCTTGATCTTCCCAGTAGGCTCAGGCAAAAGCAAACTTCTGATGCATCTCCTAGCTTGTAGTTCTTCCCCATTAATAACCTTTGTCCACACTCTGATGTTGTTCAGCTATACAGTGGGGCCTTGGTAACTGCTGGAGTTTGGTTCCCCTGTAGATTACCAAAATCCATTAAATATGGTGAATGGTGTCCCTCAATACAATGGCAAAATTAAAGTTTGCTTATTGGAATGTGTGTGTGTATATATATATATATATATATATATATATATATATATTAGTGAATATTCTCAAGCTGTGGATGGTTGAATCCATGGATAAAAAAAATATATCTGTGGATACGGAGAGCCAACTGTACGTGTCTCAATTTTCATTTGCGAAATGTTGGAGGGCATGGGAAGCTACATAAAGAATGGGGTTAAGCCATGCGGGATATTCTTCATGCTCATGATGCCCTTCCTTCGGTCTCCATCACCTCACCTTTCCTGGCTTCTTCTTCTCTCGTCTGCAGGGAAAGAAGAGTTTGTGGCGACTTTCAAGGGGAACGAATTCTTCTGCTACGACCTGTCGCACAACCCCATCCAAAGCAGCACCGACGAGATCACCCTCTCCTTCCGCACTTTGCAACGCAACGGCCTGATGCTTCACACGGGCAAGTCGGCGGACTATGTCAACCTCTCGCTCAAGAGCGGCGCCGTCTGGCTGGTCATCAACCTGGGCTCGGGGGCATTCGAGGCGCTGGTGGAACCCGTCAATGGCAAGTTTAATGACAACAACTGGCACGACATCCGCGTGACCAGAAACCTGCGCCAGGTGAGTGGCGGCTGCCATGCACTTTGCTCCTTCCTTGTGGGTTGGGGCAGATAGAGCTGCGATATCCTCAGTGGGGCAAAAGCAAGGCATCTGGTTCTTTGAGTTCCTAGATCCGTATGTATTTCTTTCCCGTTCCAGACACCATCAAGAGAATGGGTTTTTATAGAAACCATAAACCAAAGTCCAGGCCAGGGGTTCCTGAGCTTGGGCCCCAACATGTTGGACTACAACACGCATTGCAGCAATTATGGTGGTTGAGGAAGATGGGGATTTTTGTCCGAAACCTATCTGCAGTCCCATCATTGGAAAGCATGGGTGCAAACTGTGGGGTGAGCAATACATGGCAGCATGAGACCCTGGTATTTCTGCATTGTGCCACCACAAATTGGCAGAATTTCTGGCAGTGTCAGAACCCATCCCTCCGAGTGAACATAACAGGACACTTTTCTGAAAATACTATTTCTGACTTGAAAGCCTCCAGAGATCCAATTCTCCCATTTTTCCCTCCCTTCCAAAAGGAGCCCAGGAGCCATACAGAAGCCCTCCGAGGGCCACATCTGGCCCATAGGTCTCTCACTCTGCCCTATTGAATTTGCAGCTGCCATCCTCAGCCTGGTGTCCCCAAATGTATTTGAGTATGACTTCTATCGTCCTCATCAATAAGGGGCGATGGGCATTGGAGTCCAACACACCCAAAGGGGAAGGGTAGTCTTTTGTGAGAGTTGACAGTTGGTTGAGAGGAGAAGAGATTGCACCCTTTCCCCAATCCAGATGATGATGGTGATGATGATGATGATGATATTTATATCCCTCCCTATATAGTGCAAATTCAGCTTGGAAAGGGAAGGGGAAGGATTCATCTAGCCTCCTTCGGTTATACTGAAGGCCTAAAACAGAGTTAAGCTGTTTTGCCTTTCCGTCCTTCTCCCCTTGGTACCAAACCCCTTCCTCTGCTTGGTGTCTGGACTCCAGGGCTGCCCTTCGTGGGCATCATTCGCTTGACAGGGTGCCATTTTATTGGGTGTATTTTCAACATTTCCTACGAAACCAAAGAAGGCGTTGCATACGGAGGGTTGCGTTTGGGTTGGAACACTGGTCTGGGTGGGAAAGGTGGACAGGGAAAAGGGGGCATCTTGTTCTGTGAATCCCAAGGGCAAATAAATTATAGACCCCCGCAAAAACCCCTTTTCACCCATCAGTAGAAGACGTGAGGCAGATGAGCAACTAAACCAATGCCCTCGATTTCAAAGGCGTCGAATTAAGTTGAGGGCAAAACAGATGGTGTGTGTGGGTCTGTGCATGGCTGTAGGAGGGCTCATGCTTGCTTTCCAAAACCCAGAAATTGTCAGGGCTTCTCAGCCTTGTACAAAAGTCTAAGCTGCTTTCAGATATGTTTTGGTGGTGTGGGAAAAGGGACTCTAGAGCTTAGCAAAAGACAGTTTTTCTGACTTCACCCTCTCCAGGGGCACAGTATATTTGCACTACACAGTTATGACACTTTGATGCCACTTTAATTCCCATCCTATGGAAACCAGCAGCTTTCCTTTTGGGAATGGACTTCAGGCTTCTCTGCTAGAGAGCTGTGCTATGGTAGTTTGGGGGAGTGCGTTGAACTGGAGCTTGTTAAGTTATCTGTTATAGTGAAGCAGCAGAGTTTCCAGCATGCCAGTGTATCGCGACATATTTGTGCCCATTGACTATAACTCTTTCTTTCAATTGTGTAAAACTGCAGCTTCGTGTTTCTCAAAGTTGAGTCTACTAGGGACTTCAGCTCCCAGAATCCATCACCACTGGTAATGCTGGCTGGGGCTTCTGGAGCCCTGTCCACACAAGCCACCTTTGCCCTCATTCCCATTGAGACCAGTCTGGACAAAGCAGGACCCAATCCCTGGTTCTGGTGCAAACTGTCCAAAAGACATGTGGTCAGTTCAGCACCGAACCCAAGGTATCACATCCTTTGGAGTTGTGTGCCTTCAAGCCATTTCTGACTTACGGTGACCTGAAGGCGGGCCTCTCATGAGGTTTTCTTAGCAAGATTTATTCAGAGGTGCTTTGCTTTCTTCCCCTGAGGCTGAGAGCATGTGACTTGCCCAAGGTCCTCTAGTGAGCTTCATGGCTGAGCTGAAAATTGAACCCTGGTCTCCAGAATTGAAGTCCAACTCTCAAACCACTACTCCATGCTGGCTCACCATAAAAATACAGTTTCAGGAGCAGAATATGCTGGGCTGCTCCCGGATTATTCTGGCCTGTGCAAATAATCTGAAGTCCAAAGTAACTGGAAGACCAAAGGTTGAGACCCACAGCAGCAGATTGGGGCACTCCTCTGGGCTATGGCAGTAATGCTCTCCATCAATGAATCCTAATTTCACCACCAAACTACACATTCATGATCCAACTTCCAATGATGTAGGATGGAGCCATGATGGCAAAAGTGGTATCATAGTCCTATAACTCTGAGGTACAGGGAAGTTAAATCCTGTTGCACTGTAAGAATTAAGACAGGTCAAGGAAGACATGAAGACACTGAGACGCTAGATGGTGGATATGGATTTGAGGACCTCCAGATGGATGGCTCATATCTCCACCACCATTCCTTGGATGCCTTCTCCTAAGGAAAAACTCAAGGTGCCTTACAATTTTTTAAAGGTGCTAAACAGCTGTTCCATCTTTACCTCCTTAACAGATTTTTGGTGACAAGGGGGCAAAAAGAAAAAAGAAAAGAAAAGAGGGGAAGAGGCGGTGGGAAAACAGGCTTGCAAGTGGAAGGTGACAACATCTGAAAGCCTTTCGCCTGCACACACATGCACAAGCATAGAGTAAAATTCTGTGTTGGAGGCATAGTAAAAGCCAAGTCTGGGAGTATCCTGTGAAAATCAGGATGGAGGAGTCAGAGGAAGGGGGTTCTTCCTTGGTAGAGTTCAGATTCTCATGCATTGCATTTGGAGAGCAAAAAGGGGGTTTCTCATTTGAGGGGGGGGGGGCTACACACTGAGAGGGATAAGGAGGATGCCTCTGAGCTGGTGCAGAGTGTTTTTCCTCCTGTCCTTGAGTTTGCATGTGTGTGTGTGTGTTTCTAGATAGTCAAAGAAGAACTAAGAGCAAAAATTGTGCCTGAGGTGAAGCAATTGGCTTGTCTTGTAGAAAAGGCCAGGAAGAACAGCTGAAAGCGTTGGGGCACATGCAACCTTCCAAAGATTACTGGACTGCCAACTCCCATCATGCCTGGCCAACACAGCCAATGGGGAGGGATGATGGGATTTGTAGTCTAGAGGATCACCCATTTCTTCCAGCCCATCCCATTGTCTGCTGCATTTGCTGCCGTTGGGTTTCACAGAACTGGTGCATCCCCTATGTTGTACTTTTTGATGGCTTCTCATCTTTCTGCTGAACTCCTTGATGGATTTCTTCCAACCTCCTTCCCCCCTCTTTTTGTTTTTCCTTTTGCAAAGAAAACAACATCTTGGCAATGGTTTATCCCAAGGGAAGAAAGATGGGGGGGGGGGGAAGTTGCCCCTGTCCCATTCCCAGTGCATCTTTGGCTGCTCTCTCTTCTCTTTCTCTCTTTCTCCAAGCCACTTGGATCTAGCCCTGATCTCCTAGCAGCAGCCTCCCAATGGCCACTGCCACACTTTCCCCCGAAAGCAAAAAAAGCAACCCACACATCCCAGCTGGGACAAACCCCGTTCTCCCCTTCCCGTCCCCCCCTTTCCAAAACTGGCCGCCTTGGAATTACTAATACTGCTAACATGGGCCTTGCTTTGTCCCTCCATCCTTCTACCCCCCCTCACCCGAACCCTCCCACCCGAACCCCCCAAACCACCTTGTTAGAGATTGCGTTGGCAACTTTTGTTGTTGTGTGTTACTAACACGCTTTTGGGGTTGGGGGGGTCGCAACTTGGGGGGAGAGCGGATCGCAGGGAAGACTCGGACTTCTCAGCTGGTGAAACCAAAACTAACCTTTGTGCCATTCACGGAATGTTGGTTGTTCCTTTCTTTTTGTTTTCCAGTCTTTTCATTTTGTTCCGTTCTTTCCTTACTAACCAAAAATGTAGAGTTTCATGGGGTTAGGGGAGGGGGGAGATGGGGGTCGTGTGTGGGGTGGCTGGCGTTCTTGGGGAAGTTTGGGTTGTGGTTTAGTGTCTCTCATTTTGCTGGTCGCAAGAATTGGGGAAAATTATTTTTTCCTCTCTCTCTTTTTTTTTTTATCTCCCTTGAATTTTCATGGTTGGTCATTTTTTCCCCCGTTTATCCCCTCCCCCTCTCGATTTTTGTTTTTTGTTTGTTTCAATTTTTTTTTAAAATGCATACAGCACGCAGGAATTGGACACGCTATGGTAAACAAACTGCATTACCTGGTAGATATCAGTCTAATTGTCTAATCATTTCGTTTGCCGTGGGTTTTACCTCTTCCCTTCCCTTCCTTACTTTTGTTTTTATTTAAAAAAGAATCATCCTCATCACAAATTGGGTTTTAAAAATTACTGTCATTTTGGAAAATAAGATTAATGCACACTGGGGCGCATAAGCTCATGTGCAAAAATTTGAATAAACTAAGTTTAAGAAACAAGCAAAATTATTCCCCCCCTCCAAAAAACCCCAAAAACCTTATTATCGATATGAAATTTCAAAAGGAACTGAAGAACCGCCTGGCATAAGCATAGATTCAGAGAAGCACACCCAAACCAAAGATGGTGCCTTTTTTTCTTTCAAACCAGCCATGATACAGATCTGACACTATGAAAATTATTCATTAGTTTTCGTACTAGCACACCTGGCTTGCTTCTGTCCTCCATTTTATCTTCACAACGCACCTGTGAGGAAGGCCAGGCTGAAAGACAGCCATGGACCCAAGGATACTTAGGTCATGTCTACATGGACCAATTACGCCAGTTTCCCCCCATCCTCACCAGAAACTAACCACGACCAAAGCCCCGATTCGAGTATGGACTGTCTATATGAGAAGAGGCCAGTTCCACACCGAATCTGCCTTATCCCTGCCTAAATCCATTTTTAAAAACTTGCCTTTTGCTCTGGTTTTGCAGGAAAATCCGGAGCACTCCAAAGCAATGCTGGATGGCTGTTTGCACACAGATCCCATTGTACCTCTTGGCACCACTGTCGCTGGCACAGGTCACTCTCCCTGAGGTCACAACAAAGTGTCCAGCCACCGGATTGACACTGGACACCTATATTTCTGACCGCAGAGGGAGTGACTAATGCCAGTTGGTGATGGCACTGGGTGGCACAGGAGGATGCATGTGTAGACGGCTGCCAAGCATTGCTCCGGAGTGCGGAGGTAACGGCAGGAATCTGGGACAGCTCTGGTGCCAAATACTTCAAGAGCAGCCAGAGGCATTCTGGCCATTGTTATAAATGAGCACTCAATGTGTTTCATGTCCAAGTGGGAATGCGAACCCATTTCTTGTCCCTCTTTGGCTGAAACGTTGTTGGTGACTCACAACTGCATGAGGCACTTTTGGAGCAAGATGTAGTAGAGACAGGAGGATGCCAGAGAAATCCATCTCTGCCTCCATAGAGCAGCTCAGGAGCAGTGGCATCACCAGGTTGGCATGTTTTTTTGTAGAAAGGTTACTCATAAATTGTAATTCCCCTATAACACTGAAGGTAATGGCAATAGTTGTGCCATAAAAGGTAAAGGTAAAGGTAGTCCCTTGACATGAATGTCTAGTCATAACCAACTCTAAGGGTTACGGTGCTCATCTCCGTTACGGAGCCAGAGAGCCAACGTTGTCCAAAGACGAATCCTGTGGTCATCTGGTAAGCATGACTACACCGAATGCTACCTTCCCACTGAAGTGGTACCTACCTATCTATCTACTTATATTTGCATGCTTTCGACCTGCTAAGTTGGCTGAAGCTGGGACTACAGTCGCCCCTCTGTTTTTGCAGGCGATCCGGTTTGGACCCCTCTGCAAAAATGGAAAACTGCAAATATTCAAGCCCCATAGGCTTGCGCTGTGGGTGCATGACCCATTTTGTCCCCCTCCATTTGCTGCCCATGAACGGTCAAGGGACGCGGACTTCGAGTCCGTGAAACGGAGGGGCAACTGTAGTGACAGGAGCTCACCCATCATGCAGCACTCAGCCCTTGAACCGCCAACTTTCTGATCTTCCAATTCTCAGAGTTGGCACCTTAACCACTAAGCCACCGCATCCCCCCCAGTTGTGACATAAACAATTAGCTAAATTAGAAATTGCCTTTAAATTACAATGCCATGCACACAGCCTAAATGTATCGACATGCACATGGTTTCCATGTGGTTAAAGTGAAAAATTTGGTAAGATGAGATTCTTCTAAAGAAAATTTGGAAAGAATTAACAATTATGTCCAGAGCCTCTCCTTTCTCATCCTAATGAGCCTTGCCCCACTCACACCATCTGTCCACCATTTTGAAAGGGTGCAGGTGAATGCCACATCCCATTTCTGCCCAAAGGCAGATGTTTGGGGATCATTGGTGTCATCCTCTTTAAGGTATCACCCGGCGTGATCCGCACTCGCTGCACCTCCTTAGTGATGCCCCTGCTCCAGAGCCAGCATGGCAGCTTTCTCTCCTGACCAAAGAGATGCCTTTTGCTGCCAATTCCCCCATCACTGCAGTGCCCGTTTTATTCCTGCCTCCCCCAAACCCTTTTGAGTCAATGGTATTATGCCAGCCTAGTTACGCCAGCCAAAAAAGAGTGAGCCCTTGGGGCCACAGTCAAAATCCAAGCACACCCGCCAGTGCCTTCCAAAAACCTTGGACTACAAATCTCATCTTCTCAACCAGTTGGGGATGATGGGGTCCATAGTCTGACATAACTGGAGGACAACATTGTGGGGACAAGGCTGCTCTGGCATAACCCCATTATGTATTGATAAAGAGGAGTTTCAGATTGAGGGCGCTTGGTAGCATCAGTCAAAAGGAGTGAGTCCATCTTTTCTTCTTTAATGCCCCCTCCCTGCCTTTGAGTAAGACACGAAAAGATGGAGGGTATTCTGGGAAAATATGAGAAGGTTACAAGTGGAAGACAACAATATCTTGAACCGCCATAATGTTTCATGCATGGGGCAGGATGGTCGCATTATAAAAACGCATTTCCTGGAAGCACTTAAAAAGCCGTTCTTTGACAAAAACCTAGCTCTGGTTAATAGGACAAACAATCGATGATGTTGGGCTACTGTTCCCATAATCCCTGTCCATCATCTGTGCAGGCTAATGGGATCTGGAGTGTCCAAAACGTTGTCCGGTCCCAAACTCCGAGACAAAGTGAGGTTGCTGGCTCAGGCAACAGATTTGAGTCTTTAGCCAAATGCAGCAATATCTAACTTATTTAATTTGTTATTGCTGTACACTTGCTGCTAAGAGATGCAAAGGGATATGTGGGATTTGCAACCTCAGGTGTCAAAGTAACTTCCCTGGCTTTGTGTAATAAATAGTTTTTGACTGCAATGCAGCTAGGTGCTATTTGCTGCTCTGTCTCAGGCAGCCTTTTACCTGGGTCAGCCCTACAATCAGCAATAGCAGCCAAGTTCAGGACCAAGAATTCAGGGCCATCAGTATAGTATAGCTGATGTGAAATGCATAAAAGAAATGATATACCCGTATTTTCCGGCGTATAAGACGACCCGCGTATAAGACGACCCCCCCCATTTTTTCCAATCAAAATATAGAGTTTTAGCACCTCTATCCTCATTATCCTTATATCCGGCGTATAAGACAACCCCCCACTTTAGCCACAGATTTTGCAGGTAAAAAAGTAGTCTTATACGCAGGAAAATAAGGTAATTTTGTCAAAATGTCATTTAATAAACCCCTAGGGTGAGGTTGAGACACTTTGGGCCTTCCAGATGTTTTGGACTACAAGTTACGACTGGAGGCTATACTGATCAGAAACATCTGCAGATCCACAGGTTCTCTGTCCAACAGTGATCCAAAAAAGAGATTCTAGCTAACGGTGCACCTGAGAATGAGAAATAATATTTGCATTAAACGACAAACCGACACACAGACACACATACTGACAAAACCAAATAAACTCCAAAATAGCTGGAGATATTATTCCTTATTGCAGGTCCTTCCTCCAAACTGACATGCTTTAATTTGCTCAGGACTAAATGCCTGCCTCCAGCCTTCTAATTTTGGCAATGTTTCCTAATTTCTCCCCCCCGAAACTCTAATATGCACAGGCACCGAAAAATAATCAGAATTTGAAAACTTTTTCCTTTTGCAAAATCAATAATGCAATTAATTGCAGGGGAGGAAAAAAAACCCCACTCAGAAGGCTTTTCCAAAGCATTTTATTTTATGGTTTTGACTTCCTTCCTCCCTCTCCCACCTCCCCCCCCCACTCCCCCAAAAATCCATGGAAAACACCATCCCATGAAGCAACTTCTGTGCGCTGTTACACTTGCGCTATGACCCCAGCTGCCCCCCAGGGAAGGACGGCAACTGGCAGCCAGCTGGGGTACTATGTATGGGGAGGGTGCCTTGATGCAAACCAAAAGAAACAGGGGCAACTTGGGAAGAGGAAAACCAACCTCCCTCCACCTGCTTTCATTTCCAGAGAAGGTGGGGCAGAGCTTGATGGGGAAGGATCCAAAAAAGACCCTAAAATTTCCCAGAAAGATGCTCCGCCGCCGTTGCAAGAAGGCTGGCTTAGTCCTTGGCCTGGCACTTTTGGTGCAAGGGGTTCCCTTCTCTGCCCTTTGTGGGGGATTGAGGAGGAGGGTCACCCCATGGGCATCATCTGGCTGCCCCGTATCCCGTCCCACTCCCCTGGGGTCCGGCTGCCGGCCAACCATCTCCGCATGGCATGCTGATCCTGTTTTTGGGCATGCCGCTTCTGTGTCCAGCTTTGGATTTGATTTCTTTGTTTGGTTTTCAGAGCAAATTTTTTTCTGGGGCTGAGACTAACACTCTATGTTGTACATTGTTCTGTTTCCCTCACCCGACCCTTTACCTTTCCCTTTCCCCATCCTTTTCCCCCCAACACTCTTCCGACCCCGACCCACTTCTCTCCGCCTTGCATGGCCCCACAGACTTCACAACTTCTCTCCACTTCGCCGTTTCAAAGGGGAGCAAACGGTGCAGGGAGCTTAAGCCGGGAGCGAAAAAGTCTGGGATTGAGAGATGCGTGGGATGTGAATGCACAGGTGTGCAAGTTTTGTGTGTGTGGTTGTGTGTCTGTGTGTGCAGCAGTGTGCGCGCGATGGTAATGAAGAGGACCTTTTTGACTTAACTTTCCAAGTACAGCAGGTGCTTGGTATCTGCCCGAATTTGGTTCCAGGACACACACACACACACCCATGGGTACCAAAATCCATGGATGCTCAAGTCCCATGATGTACAATGGTGTAGCAAAACAGTGTCCCTTATATAAGATGGCAGAATCAAGCTTTGCTTTTTGGAATATACAGTGGGCCCTTGGTATCCGCTGAGGTTTGGTTCTAGGACCTCTTGGATACCAAAATCCATGGATGCAAAATCCATGGATGGATGAATACCGTGCCATAGTACAATGGCATCCCTTGTATAAAATGGCAAAATCAAGCTTTGCTTTTTGGAATAACAGTGGACCCTTCGTTTCTGTCGGGTTTGGTTCCAGGACCCCCACCCCACCCCACCCCTTGGATACCAAAATCCATAGATGCTCAAGTCCCATGATATACAGCGGCATAGTAAAATGGTTCCCTTATATAAGATGGCAAAAACAAGCTTTGCTTTTTGGAATATACAGTGGTCCCTTGGTATCCTTTGAGGCAGGGGTAGGCAACCTTTCCCCTTTAAGGGCCGAGGGACTTCAGCTCCCAGAAGCCTCAGCCATGTTGGCCAATAGTCCCATGTTGGCCAATAGCTCCTGGGATTCTGGGAGCTGAAGTTCCTCAGCCCTTAAAGGGGAAAGGTTGCCTGCCCCTGCTTTGAGGCTTGGTTCCAGGACCTTTGTGGATACCCAAATCCATCGGTGCTCAAGTCCCACTAAATACAATGCTGTAGTAAAATGCTGTCCCTTATACAAAATGGCAAAATCAACCTTTGCTTTTTGGAAAAAAAAATGGTATATATTTTTGAATATTTTGAAGCTTGGATCCATGGATGAAGAATCTGTGGATGCAGAGGGCTGACCGTATATGTGCATAAGGCCCACATTTGGGTTTACTGGTCTTCCTCCAGGATCATGTGCTTGAAATTTGGGCACAAGCTGTGGTCTAAAGATAAGAGTACAAGGAAAGTCTTTACCAGATAAAACCATAGTCCTGACTGGGATTGAGCCATTGCCGAGGATCTGGGGGCTGCCTTTATCCTGTTTTCACACCAAGCTTCAGGATGCAAAGGGATCTTGCAGCACCTTTGAGACCAAACTGAGCAAAAGAAGTTGTAGCACTGTAAACTCTGTAGAAATAATGCAGCTACTCATTCCTAGCAGAAACATCATTTCCAGGGAGTGTTCGGAGTTGGTGAAAGCAGTTTGAAACTCTTTTATATTTGGAGATGTGCACTGGGTGTCAATAGCAGGTGTGTACCTTTTAGGTGGGCTCATTGGGAAAGTGTCAAGGTGTATATAGATTAGGACTTGGATTGTGTATTCCTCCATGGCAAGGGGTTGGACTGGATGACCCTTGGAGTCCCTTCCAATTCTTTGATTCTAAGTGATGAGGGGAAAGACCCGGAAAGCAAAGTGGGCACGGTGTCAATTGTATTAATGCAATCAATAGTAATTTTGTTTAGGGGACAGCAGATCAGGGGGAGCAGACAGCGAAGAGGAGTTGAGCCCTTCCATATTTGCCCTGGCCCTGAGAAAAATCACACCAAACACTCAGAAGCTTCTGTTAGTGTTGACAGGGAAGTCTCCCCCGTGGATTTTCTCCTTCTCCTCCTGCAAATGGATGACCCATTCCTTGGGGGAGGATGAGCGATGTTCAGGCTGAGGATTTGGGCGTACGCCTTTAGAAGGTGAGGAACGAACACTGCGGAGCTGTGAAAAGTACCTTTTTTGGGACTGCAGCCTCCAGAATTTCCCAGCCCACATAGCCGTGGCTGCAATGGTCGTGGGATTCTGGTCGCTGCGGTTCAATAAAATAACTTTTGCAAGCTCTTCAGTGTTCTCTGCATTTCGGTATGCACTGTAGATACATGCATACATCACATTTATGTTTGCAACACATCCTCTGGAGTGGAATTCATGACAGGCCCCAGAAAGGTGTACAAGAAAAGCTAGCCATCAGTGAGTGCAAATTTGGTGTGTGGACCTTTGAACCTTAAAGGCTCCAGATCTTGTCTGAGCTTGGAAGCTAAGCAGGGTCAGCCCTGGTTAGGACTTGGATGGGTGACTGCCAGAGAATCCCAGGTGTCTTGGCAACTTGCAAAACCACTTCTGGGTATTCTTGGCCTAAGAAAACCCTATGAATTTCATGGGGTTGCCATAGGTTGACAGGTGATTTGAAGGCAAATGCACACACATACACAGTTTCATGTAGGAAAAAAAACCCTATGTGCTTGTGTTTGGAACAATCCTAAGCTGCATCTACACTGCAGAAATGATGCAGTCTGATACCGCTTTAATTGCTGTGGCTCAGTGCTATGAAATCCTGAGATTCATAGTTTGCGGTGGCGTCAGAGCTCTCTAACTGAGAAAGTTCACAAACTCACAGGTAATTCACAAAGCTAGAAATCCCGGAACTTGCATCGCATTGAGCCACGGCAAAGTGGTATCTCCCCACCCTAAGGCTGCATCTGCACTGCAGAAATAATACAGTTTGACTCCACTTTGCCAGCGTGGGGGGAGTGTTGCCTTGAAAGAGAAGTGGGGTGACCCCCAATATTTGCTCCATGAGCCACTCATCCCAATTGGGGCATGGAAAGCACAACTCGTATTTCCTTCCTGGGGGCAAGACATGTGAGTATCCGAAATGGCTCTCTGCAAAATAAGATTAGTGACCGCTTAGCTCCATATTGCCTACTCTGGCTGGCAGCGTTTGTCTGTCTGTGCTTTCCTACCTTGACATGCTCAGGACTGAACCTTCTACATGCAAAGCAGGTGTCTATTGCTGAGATGCAGTCTTCTCTTTAAAAATTAGGAAAGAGTCCAGTGATAGTTTACATAAAAACAGTGCATGCTGCCTTCAAACATATTAGATGGACTATGTGAATCAGTGTGCTATAGTGGCTTTGGCATTGGACTGTGACTCTGGAGATCGGGGTTCAACTCCTTGTCCGGCCATGGAAACCCCTTGGATGACTTCGGATGAGTCACACACTCTCAGCCCCAGAAAACTCCATGAGAGGGTTGCCATAAGTCGGAAACAACTTGAAGGCACACAACACCACCAACAACAAATGGAGTCTATATAGACATATTGCTCATCTTCCCCCAGGTAATGGACTAGACCAGTGATTCCCAAACTCTGGTCCTCCAGGTGTTTTGGACTTCGACTCCCAGAAGCCTGATCCAGACAGACAGGAATTCTGGGAGCTGACGTGATTAACATCTGGAAGACCAAAGTTTGGGAATCGCTGGACTAGACAATACTGTCTAGTCCATCTTTCCCTAACCTCTGCTACAATCCCTGTTACCTTTAGTCAGCATGGCTGAAGCATAGTCATTGTGGGTGGGGATGATGGCAGTTGCAGTCGCCACATGTGGAGAGTGAAGCTGGCCTACTTTGACTGGCATTATCACATCATGGTTTCTGGAAGATAGATCTCAGGAAAGTGTCTCCTAGGTCTTCTCCAAGAGCTCCTTTTAATCTGGATCTCTGGACTAGACTTTGGAACAGAAAATGGGCTCTACCACCAAAAGTGACTTTTTTGGATGACAGGTCCCAGGATCCCTGAGGCAGCCTGACTTGAGGGAGTATGGGAATTATAGTCCAAAAGGTAATCCTTCCTGAAATCTGCTGGGATATAGGAATGGTGCAAAAAGGGAGGATGGATTTGGGGCAGGTGTCCTGCCAAAGATGCCACCATAGTTACCTGGAATGGGCAACTTCTCAGCATACAATGCAGGAACAAAAAAAGCAATCTCTCCCAGGCTGTATCTGCACTGCAGCAATAATGCAGTTTGACACTGCTTTAACTGCTATGGCTCAATGCTGTGGAATTCTGGGATTTGTAGCTTTGTGAGAGATTTAGACTTTTTCCAGGGTTTCATAGCATTGAGCCATGGCAGTTAAAGCCGTGTCAAACTGCATTATCTCTGCAGTGCAGATGCAGCTTCAGTTACTTAAAAAGTTACAGAGAAAGTACACTCTGAGGCTTTTCAAAGGCATTGTCACAGAAAATTTTCCAAGTCTGATGCCATCCTCTTACAAGCCCAAGTTTGTTTGTTATTTTTTTTAAGGTAAGGGGAAAATTAACAACTCATGGAAGCAACAATAGAATGAGTTCGTTTTTCTAATAACATTGCATTCTGAAAGTAACATTCTGGAAAAGTTGTTAGGTATTTTGTTTTTGGAATACTATCACTCTCCCAATCCATGCACATTGATGCCCATAAAATGAACTTTAAATATATATATATGGAGTGGTATGTGTTGCTGAAAGAGAAAGAGAGATGAAGAAAGACTGGATGATGGATGAGTGGAATATATTTGCCTGTGTAAGAGTGTGGATGGATGGAATCTGTGACCATATCTACTTTGCATTCCTTTCCCACCCAAATACATGGCCTTTTGAAGGAAAGCTGTCCTTGGGTGTACAGAACCAGAGAGTTGGAAGGGATCCCAAGGGCTATCCAATCCAACCCCATTCTACCATGCAGAAACATCCAACCAATGCACTCCCAACCGATGGTCATCCAGCCTCTATTTAAAAGCCTCCAAAGAAGGAGACTCCATCATCTCCAAGACATCATCTTCCACTGTCCAACAGCTCTTACAATCAGGAAGTTCCTCCTAACGTTTAGCTGGAATCTCTTTTCCTGACGCTTGCATCCATTGCTCCATTGTGTCCTATTCTCTAGAGCAGGGGTAGGCAATTTTCCCCTTTAAGGGCTGAGGGACTTCAGCTCCCAGAATCCCAGCAGCCATTGGCCAACATGGGACTATTGGCCAACATGGCTGAGGCTTCTGGGAGCTGAAGTCCCTGGGTCCTTAAAGGGGAAAGGTTGCCTACCCCTGCTCTAGAGCAGCAGAAAACAAGCATGCTCCATCCTCAGTATGGCATCCCTTCAAATGTTTAAACAGGGCGATCATATTGCCTCTTCCCCAGGCTAAACATACCCAGATCCCTAAGCCGCTCCTCACAGGGCTTAGGGGTTTGCAGAGAGGGATCCCCATCCCTGTTCCAAAAGAAGTTGGGCAACTTGCTTTGGGTGGAAGGGACAAACTGATTCTCCCCCCCAAAAAACCCCAATGGATTCCCCATAGCAGCGTCAGCCTATACCGCAGTCACAGTTTGGTAGCTGCCACCAAAGTTTCCAAAGACTTTGGAAATGTGGCAGTTTTCTACAGTGCAGAAATGTTGCTCCTGTTTCAAGGGTTTGCAAGCACTGATGGCAAACTGTGGTGCAAGAATGGGCATGGGGCCCAGATGTGGCCCACAAGCCAGATGTGGCCTACATCCACTCTAGCGTTGCGGCTTCTGAAGAAGCTGGAAAACTCTTGGAAATTCAGTTTTCTTGGTTTCTGACACCCTCTTGCGCTATCTATATATGTGCTATGTTGAGTTTATATATGGGAATGATTCTGCCGAAACCTTCCCAGCTGTCAATATCTCCCACATTGCAAGGAACAATCCTAGCTTGCTAAGAGGCGCCCGGGTTAAAATTAGACGAGGGAGGCTTTCCCCCATCTGGTTTGTCACTTTGGTGCAAAGCTGGAAGACTGAAATCTGGAGACGAAATATTTTAAAATTTAACTTAATTTAATTTTTACACGCTTTCCCCCATAAAGGGACTGTAGCACATGAGTTGGTGCTGTGGACTGCTCCACCTGAGTCGATTCACTACGATCCAAGAGATTATTATGCACCACCTTGGTGGCCATAGCTGCCAGATTTGGAGCTCTGGAAAAAACAAATGCTTGCCTGCCTTTGCTTGTCTCCGCTTAGGCAATGCCTTTCCAGTCATGGAAAACTAGCTTGGTATAGGCTGCACTGACTGGCAGCAGATCTTCAGGATTTCAAGGCTGAGTCTTTTTCATCCTAAGTTGGCAATGCCAGGGCTCAGATCTGGGACCTTCTGCATGCGGAGCAGATCCTCCGCTGCTCTTAAATAGGGCCACAGAAAGCTGCCTTATACTGCGGTCACAGCAGGAGTCCATCTAGTATAATCTATACCAACTGGCAACAGTTCTCCGGGGTTTCAGGCTGGCTCCTTCCCTTCCCTCCCCTCCACGGTCGTATTTGCAAATGCTGGGGATTGAACCTGGACTTTCTGCAAAGCGTGCCATGTGCTTTCCCACTGAGTGATGGCTGTTCCCTAAGGGAGAGGTTAACTCTGGCTTGGAAAATCTGCAGAGATTTCTTTTCCAGAGGCCTGTTTGTGTGCATTCAGGTGGATAGGAGACAGAAGGAGGGTTGCCTCCAGGCACGTGGGTGTGTGTGTGTTTCTCATGTGTGGGTGACATGCTTCCTTTCAGACATGTATGTGCTCTGCTTTACACCTGGCAGGTCTCAGATGATCCATTGTGCCCAGTACCAATGCCAGGCAGAACCCAGTGGTTCATATCAGGTGGCGTAGTGTTGCATTTTGCCATCCCCATGCCTGCCCCCCAAGGAAAGTCTAAAAATGTAGAGCTGTGTTGCTCCCCATCAACAAAGCAATTTTAATCTCCCAACAGAACTGGCTTTTTAAAAAGTTAAAGGGTCTTAATTGGTGCATTCAGGACCAAACCACTCATAAATAGTTCACACTGTCACAGGGATTGTTGTTGTGTGCCTTCAAGTCGTTTCCAATTTATGGTGACCCAAAGGCGAACCCATCATAGCGTTTTCTTGGCAAGGTTTGTTTGGATGGGATTTGCCATTGCCTTCCTCTGAGGCTGAGAGAGAATAACATGCCCAAGGTCATCCAGTGGGTTTCAAAACCTGGTCTCCAGAGTCATAGTCCAGCTCTCAAACTATACTGGCTCTCATCACAGTGATAGCTCTTAACAATATATTGGGAATTTGGATTTTGCCAAGCAGCACTGTACAGTCCAAATCCCACATCTGCAGGGGATTTGTTTCCAGACTTAATATGGATAGCAGCAACCACAAATAATGGTGAACACTATATATCTGCCTGAAGTTGACCATAGAGCTGCGCTGGAGGACCTCCAGATGCCTAGAGAGACGTTCTCTTAGGCATCTGGAGGTCCTCCAACACAGCTCTATGGTCAACTTCTGTTGGAGGTTGACTATAGAGTCACATTGAAGGACCTCCAGATGCCTAGAGATAACTTTTTTCCAGATGTGGGTAAGTGAAATTGCAGCTACCAATCCCACAGATACAGAGGTCAGACTGTATTGTCACAGGGATAGATCTCAACAATATATTGCCACTTGGAAAACCCAAATGCCCTCCAACTACTCTAAGGACTATGGCTGTGCTCAGAAGGAAGGATGCTGGTATTATCATTTGATCAAAAAGTCCTTGTACATTGACCCAGCATGACTTTATTGTACTACAACACTCTTCTGGTCTCCACTTCCATCCAAGGTACTGGGCAACCGCCATCTATGGATCCCCCTATGCCCATTCCAAGGGCAGCTGGCATCTTCATGTCAGTAGACAGTGAATCCATTCTGGGGTTTTCGTACAAACTTTAACGGAACCATTCAGGATTATTGCAAACCCGTTTTGAACTATCGCAAACCTCTTTTTGAGCTTCACCCTCAAAATAGGTTCAGCGCCTTGGACTGTCATCCCCGGTGCTGCTTTGAAGGCATGTTTCAAATATAGGAACAAAGATGGCTCCATTATAGCAGATCGCATTATTTGTTAGTCCACGTCGCCCAGCTCTGGACTGGCGGAAGCTCATAAAGGGCAGGACCGGCTCTATCAATAGATAAGCACCTCAAATAAAAGATGCCCCCAGCTGTTATTCCTAAATCCCCTGGCTATCTTGCCATGGAAGACAGAGCTGTGCTTGTCACTTGGCCTGTTGTCCTCAGGGGTGGTAGAAGACCCCTTTCTGTGGCTAGTACTTAAATAAAAGTCCACTGTGAGTCCAATGGGCTTCTGTACACGCAATGGAGGAGAACACCATCTTTTCCATTGCCTCATCTAGAAAAACCTTGTAGGCTGGCCTTCTCCCAAGTCTCAGGTGCAGAAGAACATAAGAAGGTCCGTACTAGACCCAACAAGGTCTAGGACGGTGCCACATTTTGTTCCCAAGGGGGATATTCTGTTGTCTATGGGTTCTTTCAAGGGTGGGCCACTTCAGGACACCCAGGGGTCAGTTCTCTGACTGTGGGGTTACACAGACTGCCAAATCCCAGGGAAAAATCTTTTTAGAAGTGGCTGGAAGTCCACTTCTCTAGTTCTGAAAGTTTCGTATTTTTTAAATCTTAAATAGTGCCCCTCCCGGCGATGCATTTAAAAAGTGAATTGCCGTGCTAGAGTTGGCAAATGATTCGCCCGTTCTTTGGACAGAAAAAGGCAGATCAGGGGATTCTGCGAGGGATGTCAGCAACCACAAAAACAGCCTTGGAACCTTAAGGCTTCACATTCCTCAGACCTCTTTTAATGGGGGACAGTCCAAAATTGGAGCTGGGATTTTCTGCAAGCAAAGTGTTGCTTCAGATACCAAGAATTGTCCCCTTGCATGTAGGAATTAACATCTCGAACGGGGTGCTTTGCCTTTGTTGCATAATCTGTTGAGGATGCACTCCGTAAAAGCGGACCTGAGTATAGAGAAATAGCCTTGCACAAGTGTGCAACAGCTGTCGTCTTCCGATTGTCCTGAAGATGGGACGGCCTGCCTAAACTGCCCACTGAGCATCCCCTCTGCCCTACACAACAATTTAGAAATCGCTTTGGTTCCTGAGCATGCAATTATGGTGACAACAGGAGTGTGTGTGTGCGCGCGCACATGTGCACATGCACTTTTCATCTGGACAACTGCCTAAGACAATGCAGGAGAAAATTGTGCGAGCCGGCTGCGATGCCTCTGGTTTGTGGGTTAAGTCATGGTGGAGCACCTCTCTCCCTGTAGCATGCACTTTTTCTCTCTCCGGCTTTTTTGGGAGGCATTTCTGAAGTTGCCCCTTGGTGTGCCAGGGTCCTTGAAGTGTGCCTCTCTGTGCGCGGCTGTGGCTATGTGGTTATGTGTGGGATCAGACTGTGTGTGAAGGGTGCTTGGTACCAACGCTTGCTGAATGCTTGCTGGGGTTGGCCTCAACTCCCCTCGGGTGTGAAGACAAGGCCTTGGGAGGAAGAAAAGGCCTCCTCAAATCTGAGCTTTGGATGGGCACCTCTTCCTACTCCCCACAGACATGCTTGCAATGCCTACTTTGATGCTCCCCTTTGAAGCGGCAAGGCAGCCATCCATCGTTCTGCTGATTCTCTCTCTCTCTGATTCTTCCACCTTGGCCTCCTCCACTTTTTCCTCTGGCCTGCTTGCTTCTGCCTGCCTTTCCTCTCTTCTCCTTTTCTCTCTCTCTCTCTTTCTCTCTCTGTACCCATGAGCTGGTACTGCCATTGCTGTGCCCACCATCCCTTCCCATCCCATCCCATCCCATCTAACACGCATGGAGGTCGCTCGGGGCCCGTATCCCAGCCGTGCACAGCTTCTGTCTCCATCCAAGTTTCTCTCCGCTGCTCTCTCTCTCTCTCTCTCTTTCTGATGATTAATTAATTAATTGATGGAGCCTCATGATTAATGCTAGCTGATAATTAACTCCTGTTGTACTAATAGTTGTACTAATTAAAGATTGTGCCGACTGTTCCTACTAACTGCCATTTTTGTGTCTGAAACTTTTGCGTTGGTCCAAGGAGACTGCCCCAGATTTTTTCCCTTTCCTCTCCTTTCCTTTCCTTTTCTTAAAGCAAACCACATGCCCACCCCTCTCTCTTTCTCTCCCTCCTTCGTTCCTCCTCTGCCCACCTATCCCTGCTTTCCTAATCCTCTTTGGCTACTCTCCAAGGGGGTGGCTTTCTAAAAAATGGGGTGCTGATGCATTTACAAGACACTGGCGCATGGAGCACTGCCAACTGTTTTGGGGCCATCGTGTGTTTTCAAGATGGAAAGCAGAGAGGGATGCAAAGCTCTGTCTTTACATAGCGCTGCCCAAAGATCGGGTGGGATTTCGACGGCACTCCTTGGAGAGTTTGGTTTTTTGGGGGAACAAACAGGACAGTGGCCTAGAGCATTGATTCCCAAACTCTGGTCCTCCAGGTGTTTTGGACCCCAGCTCCCAGAAACCTCAGCCATCTTGGCCAGTGGTTGGCGATTCTGGGAACTGAAGTCCGAAACACCTGAAGGCCAAGTTTTGGGAATCACTGGCCTAGAGGGAAAGGTTTATCTTAAGGATCCACCACCCAACCAATTTCTCCCCACCTCTCACAACCCGTCCACATCCTAACTTCGTTTGCATGTTGTTGTACTGACTAATTACTAATGAGATCCTTCTCCCTCCACCTTCCTTGCCCCCTCCCTCTCACCATCTCCTCCCTCGACTTGATGCTGGGAAGGGGAAAAGCTCCAGATCCAGCCCTGGCCACACAGACGCACGCATGCCCCTGCGCTTACCTTGAGAAATCTTCTCTACCACTTTCTAGCTCAATGCGTCCCCCCTACACCATCCCTGGATCTTCTGTCTACACAAGTCTTGATGGTTTAGGTGAAATCATAAGGGGATTTCTTTGGGTGTGTGTGTGTGTGTGTGAATACACAACTGCCACTCCTCCTTGCATGTACACCAGAATGCACACAGGTTTGCACCACTTCACACGTGCATATCGTTTCGACAATATGTGCACCCTCGGTGCAGGCACCGACCCCAAGGAACGGCTTTCTCTGAGTTCCCCTTCTCCATTCTTGGGTGCATTTCTGGAACAGAAGGACCTATGATGATGCCCTGCCTAGTCCCCCCAATTATGCTGCTTGCTGGAGCCCGGTCCAGGGATTTCCATTTCTTTCTGAATCAGAAGTGGGCTGTTTGTCGCTAGGAGGCTTTGGGTTTTAGTTCAGTGAAGGAGGAGGAATGTGTAGCTCAGCACTGCTCCCTGCAGGATACGCTTATCCTGCAGGCCAGCAAAGTCTGTGCTACTCTCCGTGATGGAAGAACGGATGGCAAAAAGGAGCTGGGCAATCCTTAAGCAAAAAACCAAAATCTGAAATGGATCGCACCTTTTATTGGGACGACTGGGGCAGTAAGAAAGCAGCCCGTAAGTGTCACAGGCCTTTGGGTTTTGCAGAATTCTTCACATCAGGCACGACGGTCCAAAGATTAGGGGATAAGGCAAGAAACATGTCCAAAAAAATCCCCCAAAACACTATACCTAACCTGGTAGATTGGCCATTGGGTGTGTTTCTCTGCAGACACAAGATGGAGGTTGCAGTCCCAGAGAAGCAAAGAAGTGTGGAAAATATCAGCGTCCGGCTTTGCTGGTTAATGGTTTTTCTCCGTTTCTACTAACTAGAGGACTGGCTGCTAAGAATTGAGAGCGTTTACTGCATGCCAGTATATCCTGTAAGATGACACAGTAATGTCTGGTGTTTTAAAAAAAGTAACTTCATGACCAGCAGATATGACAGGCATTCATGCCAATGGGACAATGAATCTGTTCTGGGTGCCAGACTGAAGTCTGAAAGAGCTATCCAAGACAGAGGTGAAAAGAACATCCCAAAATACTTGGAAAATAGTTGGAAAATGTGGAGGGGGGGGTTGATGAGAAGAATCCTGGAATGATGACAGTGTTTGCAGTTTGGGAGTTATTGTGTACAAAATTCACACCTGGTGGTTTTGCAATAGAAAAATAGTTCTATCAAGAAATATTTTCCACACAGAAAATCTGTTTCCAGCACACACAAAAAGATGCTGTCTTCTATGAAAATCAACCAGGTATGAATTTTGCATTTTTGTTTTACAGCATTTTCTGTGCAGGAAACAGCTTTCCACGGAAAATTCTGTTTTCTTTGCAGAAAATGCTGGGTTTTGCATGAATTTTTCACAGAAAAAGTCCCGCATTATAAATAGGCTTTGGAAACTGTGTAAGGAAAAAGTTGGAAGAAGTGGTAGATATCCATGGAATAGTTGCAAAGACCCTGGCGATTTCCCGGTCAAATGTTGTGAATGCGGCCGTGCGATTGCACAACAAACACATTGCCTGGAAGTGCATCCCGAAACGGAAACCCTTTGTCTTCAAGCAATCTTGGTGATGTTGAGGACTATGCAGGCTTCTCTCCTTCCTTGGTTTCCTTTCATTCGGAGAAAGGGAAATTACATTTCAACACAGGGAAGAAGAGGATCAAAACAGACCTTCTCACATAAAAGTAAAACTACTAAGGAACCCATAGCATAAACAGAGAGGAGGCAAAAATAACATTCCCCCAAAAAAGGCGTTTCTTGGGAGACAACAAATAGTAGTATGAAGGAAAGGCAATTAATTGGTGAAGCCAATTCGTCTTGAACTCTATAAATCTCTGGTTCTGTCACTGGAAGGAATTCCCTTCCTTTTAAATACATAGGTTTAAATACTAGTTGTTACTGTGGTTTAAAAAAAAAAGGTTAGTATTTTTGGATGTTTTGAAAATGTGTCATGCACATCTCTGTAAGTCTTTAGCTATAATCACATAGCTAGCTAATTCAGGCTGATGTGTTGTACTGTGCCTCGAATATATCAGGGAAAGGGGTGGATTTAATCCAGGATATCCTAGAATTTTCTTCCTTGAAATACAGATGGAAAAAAGTGCAATCTATGGGTTATGTTCCCAACTTTATAGTTCATTTTTGAACTTCAGGATTTTGGAAAGAAAGGGAGAAAGGGAAAAAAAGAGAAAAAGGAAAGGAAATGTCACATTTTGGGATGTTGTGCAAGTTAAAAAAAAAGAATAGAACTTTAATAATTACAATATATAATAGATACAAGGAGAAGCCAAAGTGGAAATGGAAAGCATAGGCAACTGGAACAATTGCTGAAGAAAGTCAAGGACAAAAGTGCAAAGGGAGTTTTGTTGGTGAAGGTGAAGAAAACAAAAATAATGGCCACAGGTGATTTACCTCACTTTCAAGCAGATGATGAAGACGTTGCAATGGTGAAAGATTTTCTATACCTTGGCTCATTCATTATGGAGACTGCAGTCAAGAAATCAGAAGAAGACTTGGACTTGGAAGGCCATTTATGAAGGAACTAGACACGATCCTCAAGTGTCAACGTGATAATCTGGTGCTGGAGAAGAGGGCTGAGGATCCCATGGAGAGCCAAAAGGACAAACAAAGGGGTCCTAGAACAGATCAAGCCGGAAATATCCCTAGAAGAAGCCATGATGACAAGACATAGACTGTCGTACTTTGGACACATCATGAGAAGGCATGAATCGTTGGAAAAGACAAGAGTGTTAGGAAAGGTGGAGGGAAGTAGAAAGAGAGGAAAGCCACATGCGAGATGGATGGACTTTATTAAAGAGAAAGACCACAAATAGGGGTTTGCAGGTTCTGGGCAGAGCAGGAGAGGATCTGGAGACGTCTCATCCATAGGGTCACCATGGGTCCAGATCAACAAGAAGGTAGTTAACAGCAACAACAAAAGTCGAAAGCAAGGAAGACCACACACACGCCAGATGGATAGACTCTGAATTTGTAGGACCTGAGCAGAGCAATGGAGGACAGGGGGTCTTGGAGATGTCTCATCCACAGGTTGACCATGAGTCGGGGGTGTCTCAAGGGCAGTTAACAACAAGCATAAGAGCATATCAAGCCTGGACTCTCCCTAGAAGCCAAGAGGACTGAACTAAAACTGACATATTTTGGCCATATCAGGAGAAGAAGACATGACTCTCTAGAAAAGACAATGATGCTTGGGATGGTGGAAGGCAGCAGGAAAAGAGCAAGACCACACGGCTTCCATCATCCCCAGCTAGGACAGCCACGTGGGCCGATGGGACCTCCAATCCATCCTTGCAAGACAGGGGATTATTTTTATTTTATTTTATTGTGCAGTCATGGAAAACTGCAAAAAGGCTGAAGCAGCTACTGCCTTGCGGAGGGCGGGAGGAGAAGGAGAAGAAGCAATCTGTTGGTGACCTTTTCCTCTGATCCCTCTGGCTGGTCTTTTGCACTTCCAGGGCCCTCTTTTGCATCCGTTTATTGATACCTCCTCCAGAGTCATTATCGCCTTGTTAACACAACCCCTGGCGGTCGGTCTCCCTGGTGCTACATTGAGAGGACCTTTTGTGCCGCCAGCTGAATTGCCCATAAAATGACTGTGCCTGGTTGTCAGTTGTGGAAATATCAGCAGGAGGAGCTCTCTCTTTTTAAGTCCTTAAGCACTAACCTCTTCCCCTGCCATTAAAACTCCATGGGGGAACCCTAGTTTAACCGTGCCATATTTCTGGTTTGGGGTGGATAGCCATATGCCCAGCGTTGCATAAAAGACCGCATGGAGGCCCTTCCAAAGGCAAACCAATGCCCTCTTTCAGAATCCGCAGAACAGTGATGCCTTTATTGGAACAACCCAAATGCAAAATGAAAAATGCACGCTGCAAGCTTTCGAAGCTCCGCCGTCTTCTTCGTCAGGCAAAGGTGGTAGAAATCAAACTGGAGGGGAATTAAAATTAGGGCGATGTTCGTCCCAAGTCTGCATTTTGTCACGATGTCGCTGTTCTCAGTTCAAATGTTGCAGGTACTCTAGGGGGGAAAAAGTCTTTTTTTGTCTTGCTAACGGAACTTTAAAATTCTGTCTAAGTTGGATGGGCATCTTTCGGGAGTACTTTAGTTGGGTATTCCTGCATGGCAGGGGATTGGAATAGATGACCTTAGTTTATGATGCAATCTGCGATATGTTTAGTCTGACAATAACGTGAGTTATAAGAATAACAACAGCAGAATTAGAGAAGAGACTGTATTATTTACTAATAGGAGAATGTGAAAGAAGTGCGGATTTTGGAAGTCTTATTTTAATGGATGTGATGTCTTTGTGTTTTGTACTTATATGTATATAGGTATGTATGTATGTTTATTTGTTTGTAGTGTTTTACAGTTTCTTTTAAATCGATGACAGTAAAGACTATTTTTAAAAAAAGGAATAGATGACCTTTGGGGTCCCTTCGGACTTTATAATTCTGTCATCTCTCACTCCATGCTTTGTGAGCTCCTCTTGTTCCAAGTCAGGTTAGCAGAATCATAGATCATAGGTCCCTTTTTTTTTCTTCTTCTTCTTTAAAAGGCATTTCTTCCTTGTTTGCTGGGTTGTGACGGTTGCCCTTTTTATTTATAGCCACGAAATTGGCTTTTTATCTGTTTGGCGGCAGACCGCAAACCATTTAGGCCGAGGCATCTCGGCTGAAATTCCACGGAAATAGAGCGCAGCGTTAATGGCTTGTGGGTTGCAGCCTCCTCCGAGGACTCGCTTTCAAATAACTTCTGCCTCTGTTTGCTTCCTGTCCTGGGCACACGGTGCGTTATTCTTTGCTTGGTTTTGGGGAGAAATGAAAAGAGTTACTGGCCAAGTTCCCAAGTGACTCCTCTTCCCTGACGCATTTGCTCTCGGTGGGCAGGCGAGGTCTGGATGCCTTACGGAGCGCTGGCAAAAACAACAGCAAGGCAATTGGATCCCACAGGAAGAAATGGGTTATTGGCTGGTTATTCCAAGAAGCAAGCCTTGCTGAATGAGATCCAAGATCCATTGCACCCGGAATGCATTTGACAAAGGCGGAAGGATGCATGATGGAATTGGGCTGATCCAGAGCTTTTTTAAAGAGCAGAGGTGGGGACAAAACCAAGGCTGAGTTTGGAAATGTTCCTTTTCTGGATGACAGCAACCAGAATCCACCAGCCAGCATGGAAATTCGAGTTGTTTCCGATTTATGGCAGCTCTTAAGGCAAACCGTAACTTAGGAGCCAGTGTGGCGTAGTGTTTATAGTGTTGGTTTGCAACTATGGAGACCAGGGTTCGATTCTCAGTTCGACTGTGAAACCCACTAGGTGACCTTGGGCAAGTCCCACTCTCTCAGCCTCAGAGGAAAGGCCATGGCAACCTCCTCTGAATAAATCTTGCCAAGAAAACCCCACAATAGAGTCGCCATAAGTCAGTAACAACTTGAAGGCACACAGCAACAACAACGGCAAAGCTATCGCAAGGTTTTCTTGGCACGATCTCTTCAGAGGTCTTGCTTTCCTCTGAGGCTGAGAGAGTGTGACTTGCCCAAGGTTACCCAGGGGGGTGCCATGGCCCAGGAGGGATTAGAACCTGGTCCTAGTTTAGCATTCAAACCACTCCAACACATTGGCTCTCAACATGACATCTTAGTTCCTAGTCATGAGGTGACTTGTGAAATTTGGGCATTTCTCTCTGGATGATACTGGGGGAAATGTGCACCTTCATACCTACTTGATCAATGGGAGCTTCTGGTTCTCATGTCAGGGGAGCATTCAATCCGTTCCATCTTTGGACTTGAAAGAAGCCCCCAAAACATAAACATTAGATTGCCTCTATGGGTGTCTCTACACTGTAGAAATAATGGACTTTGACACCGCTTTAACTGCCATGGCTCCATCCAACAAATCCTGGGATCTTCAGTTTGGTGAGGCATCAGCACTCTTGGGCAGAGAAAGCAAAAGATCCTGCAAAACTACAAATCCCAGGATGGAGCTACTGCACTTGAAGCGGTGCCAAACTGTATTATTTCTACAGTGTTGATGCAACCAGAGTCTATGAAAGTTTATGCTATGACTTTTGGGTCCTTTGGACTGCCAGCTTCCAGAATGCTCTAGCTGCAAGGCAGAGCTTGCAACTTAGGGATTCGGGGAGATGTAGGGTGCATCTACACTGTAGAAATAATGCCATTTGACATCACTTTGACGTACTGCAGCTCCAGCCTGTGGAATCCCAGGATTTGAAGTTTTACAAAGTCTTTTGCCTTCTCTGCTCAAGAGTGCTGGGGCCTCACCAAAGTATAAATCCCAGGATTCTGTAGGACGGAGCCAGGGCAGTTAAAGTGGTGTTGAAATGAATTATTTCTATGAAGCAGAGGCACCCTTTCAAGTTTAAACTAAGACCCAAAGTGCATTCAGTGACCCACTGACTTGGGCGCCTCCAGCAGCTGCTGCGACTGACCTCTTTACATGCTCGGACAAGCGGTTAGATCCTTTGGGAGAGCTTTGCCAATGTTTGAAATTGTTCCATATATATATATATATATATATATATATATATATATATATGCACACACGAGGATATTGAGCCGCTGCGTGTTTCATCAGTTCTGCAGGGCAATCCCAGCTGGCCTTGTCTACAAGCTCTTCATACTCCAGCGCACTTCTCTAATGGAGCGGACTCGAAATCCGTACTTCTTACTAGTGACGGAAGGAACTGTCCTAGACAAGTTGTGAAATCCCCTTACCAAGGATTTTTGCAATGACTGCCAGTTGCCTCCACACCAGATTTTGGTGTGGATTTTGTTGCCTCCACACCAGAAAGTTAGATTCCTCAGACTCTAACTCCCAGAATCCCCCTGCCAACCTGCTGGCAGGGAATGTGGAGGTTACGGTTCAAACAACTGAAGTTTTCAAAGCTCTGCTCCACCTGAAGAAAGCCATACCTCTAAAGGACATCATTTGTTGTTGCTGTTGCATGCCTTCAAGTTGTTTCCGATTTATGGCAACCCTAAGGCGAACCTATCGTGAGGTTTTCTTGGCGAGTTTCTTCAGAGGGGGCTTTGCCATTGCCAACCTTGGAGACCGAGAGAGTGTGACTTGCCCAGTACCAACCAATAAAATGTACCGACCAATAAAATGTGTACAAAATCATTCATGTTCACTTGATGACGGAAAACCAGAATCCTTGAGGAACCACCATCTCAGTGATTTGCAGAAGCCTCCTCAGCCTAAGGAAGCTGGGGCTTGCAACTGGGTCTGGAGGACCTCAAGGTTCCCACTTCTGATTTAAATTGTGGGCTTTTCCTCCTCCTTCATGCTCCCTCAACACAACGGTATCCCTTTCAGGTTCCTTTCTTCTCCTAGGTCCTTCCTCCAGACACCTCTTGTGAAAAACCATCACAAGAAGGAACTCCTTAGTTGGGGCAGAACTTCTATGAGTTAGTATTGCCACGGAGCAAGGATGGGTCAGTGATTTGGGAGATATATGGATTTAAGCAGAGCAGTGAAGGATAGAGGGTCTTGGAGATAGTTTTTGTGGGTTTGTCGGGCTGTGTGGCCGAACCCCCCAAAAAAACTATGGATGCTGGCCATGAAGGTCCTGGAGATGTCTCATCCATAGGGTCTCCATGAGTCGAGATGGACTCAAGGGCGGTTGACAACAACAAAATGGAAGAAAAGTGGGTCATAGTTATGAAACACACACATAGGATAAGGAGTGGCAAATGTTTGAGCCGAGAAGCCAAGCCAGAGCTTGCATGAATGTCCCTGTAGACCCCACCACCAGACCATCAAACCTTGTGCAGATTTTCTCCTGCTCCCTTGCAATTCCACCTTGCTTTTCGTCCCTTTCTTTCTCTCTTTCTCTTTCCTCCCAAAAAGGAAAAAAAAATATGTGGCATTTCTCCAAAGAGACAACCAGACATAAAAATGAGTCTGCAGCCCCTTCCTCTCCAAGTCTCCCCCCTTCTCCTTGCCAGTGCCCCACTTGGTTAACACTTGGTTGTCTCCTTGTCTCCTTCCACCACCACCCCCAACCCTCCCTTCCCCGACCCCTGCGCTCATGATGGACAGGTGACTATCTCTGTGGATGGAATCCTCACCACAACCGGCTACACGCAAGAAGACTACACCATGCTGGGTTCGGACGACTTCTTCTACATAGGGGGAAGCCCCAACACAGCTGACCTGCCCGGGTCCCCTGTCAGCAACAATTTCATGGGATGCCTCAAGGATGTGAGTCTTTGGAGGGTGGGGTCTTAACAAGATGTGGGGTGGGGTGGGGGCTCTTTGGGATGCAGACGGACTACATATCCAAAGCTTTTTCCACTGGGACCCTCAGCTCGGGATTGGCTTTGGAGCTCAGAATTGGCTTTGGGGCTCAAAATTGGCATTGGAGCACAGCATTGGCATTAGAAGCTCAGAACTGGCTTTGGAGCTCAGCATTAGCATTAGGAACTCAGAATTGGCTTTAGAGCTCAGGATTGGCTTTGGAGCTCAGCATTGGCTTTGGGGCTCGGAATTGGCATTAGAAACTCAAAATTGGCTTTGGAGCTCAAAATGGGCACTGGAGCTCAGCATTGGCATTAGGAACTCAGAATTGGCTTTGGAGCTCAGGATTGGCTTTGGAGCTCAAAATTGGCTTTGGGGCTCAGCCTTGACATTTCAAGCTATGGGTCGCTGAATCCATGGATAAAAAAAAAAAATCCATAGATACCAAGGGCCAACTGTACCACGATGGCAGTTTGGAAACCAAGAGGGAACATACCCTCCAAGTGCCCCAGTTTGGCAGGGACAGTCCCAGTTTATCATCCCACTTATAAAATGTCCCAGTTTCTCCTCCCGCTCTCCTGCTTTGTCCTCAGCTTACTCCAAGGGCTGCAAACTTGAGTTCATTTTGATCAAGCTAGCCAAGTCTGTCTCTTGGCAGGTGGTCTATAAGAACAATGACTTCAAGCTAGAACTCTCCCGCCTGGCCAAAGAAGGCGACCCCAAGATGAAAATCAATGGCGACCTGGTCTTCCGCTGTGAGAACGTCGCAGCCCTGGACCCAGTCACCTTTGAATCTCCTGAAGCCTACATCTCCCTGCCCAAGTGGAACACCAAGAAGACTGGCTCCATCTCCTTCGATTTTCGCACTACAGAGCCCAATGGGCTGCTGCTTTTCAGCCATGGCAGGTTGCAGCCTCCCAAAGAAGGCCGGTCTGAGCGTCTCCATAAGGCCGACTACTTTGCAATGGAGCTCCTTGATGGCTACCTCTACTTGCTGCTGGACATGGGCTCAGGCGGCATCAAAATGCGGGCCAGCAGCAAGAAGGTGAATGACGGCGAGTGGTGCCATGTGGACTTCCAGCGTGACGGGCGGAAAGGTGAGAAAACTGTGCTATAGGGGTGGCCATGGGTCCTACTTGACAGAAGTCTGCCTTCTCTTTGAAGCCTCATTTGGGTAGTCTTTTGTTTGCAAGTGTGCTCTGTTTGAAGGGCTAGGTCCATGCCAAATCCAGTTTGAAGAAAAACCCTGAGAATTCTGAGAAATGCAACAGCAGCAACAACCAAAACACAGACTAGGAGATCTTCACACCACTCTTTACTATCTGAACCCAGAAATGTTTATCTTTGGGGATTACAACTCCTAGAATCCCCAACCAGGACTCTAGGAGTTGTCACTCCCCAAAAATTGGCTTTGGAGCTCAAATGTGGTTTTGGAACTCACCATTGACTTTGGAGCTCGGAATTGGCTTTAGCGCTCAGAATAGGCTTTGGAGCTCAGCATTGTCTTCTCTGTCCTTTGTCGAATAGTCAGGACATTTTGCTGAGAGGAGCCCAGGTGGTGGATGGGGGTGTGTGTGGCAGTACTGGGGCAAACCATTCAGCAATGCAGCCTCAGAGTAACAGATGCAAAAGTGAAAAAGTGATTGTACCTCCCCTGCAGACGTCAAAGCATGGGCAGAGGCATAAGAGAAGGAGGGACCAGGTATTAGGGTGATGGTCAGTCTCCATTAGGGTAATTTTGCTGGCTCTTCTCCCATTGCAGGCTCCATCTCCGTGAACAGTCGGAGCACCCCCTTCCTGGCCAGCGGGGAGAGTGAGATCTTGGATCTGGACAGTGAGATGTATCTGGGGGGGCTTCCTGAGAACCGCCTGGACCTCATCTTGCCCCCGGAGGTGTGGACGGCGTTCCTGAACTATGGCTACGTAGGCTGTGTCCGGGACCTCTTCATTGACGGCAAGAGCCGTGATGTGCGCCGCCTGGCTGAGGTGCAGAGTGTGGCCGGCGTCTCCAGTTTCTGCTCCCGGGAGACCCTCAAGCAGTGCAGCAGTTCTCCCTGCCGCAATGGGGGCCTCTGCCGGGAGGGATGGAACCGATTCATCTGTGACTGTGTGGGCACCGGTTACCTGGGACGGCTGTGTGAGAGAGGTGAGGGGGCTCAGCGGGGAAGGGAAGGGAAGGGAGTGTGTGGTTATTTGTTAGGAGGGCATGGATGGATGGATGGAGAGACAGAGAGAGAGAGATTAAAGGAGATTGGATGGGTGGAAGGAAGGAAGGAAGGAAGGAAGGAAGGAAGGAAGGAAGGAAGATAAATGCCCTTCCAGATGTTGTTGGATTCCACTTGCCATCATCCCTTGCAGCTGGACTCCAACAATAAAGGGAAGGCCATAACCTCCAGAGTTCCAAAGTAGGAGAAAATACTTGGCTAGAAAGAGGAATCATTTTATAAGACCACCACCACTACCCCAATAACATGTCTCTTCCTCTGTTTCTTTCTCCCTTCTCCTACCTCACTCCTGGTCCCTTGGGCAGAGGCCACGGTGCTGAGCTACGATGGGAGCATGTACATGAAGATAATGCTGCCAACAGTCATGCACACGGAGGCTGAAGACGTGTCCCTCCGCTTCATGTCACAGCGGGCTTACGGGTTCATGATGGCCACTACTTCCAAGGAGTCGGCCGACACTCTCCGACTAGAGCTGGACGGGGGCCAGATGAAGCTTACGGTCAACCTAGGTAAACGAACTGGCCAGTACTCTGTTGGGACTGGTTTTGTTCTTGACTTCCTCCTCTTTGTCCCCACGAACCCAATTGGCATCATGAAGGGTAGCTGAACCCATCACTGGTTCACCAGTGAGCCAAAATATTATTCTTTTCTCCTGCTCCCATCACCTTGGTTTTTGACCCTTCATTGGGACATACATGGCCAACCCAGAGCAAACAGCCGCAGTGACCAAAGGCTCTGTCCCATGAGATACTCGTCCCTACAACATGATCCTTCCCCCTTTCCCTAAAGACTATCCCCCCTTTTGGCACCCAGAGTCTCTTCCACACTGCATAATTGTAACACTTTAATATCATTTTAACTGGCTCCACCCTATGACGTTCTGAGATGTGTAGTTTGGTGAGGCACTACAGCTATCTGTCAGGAGATCCTCAACACCACACTAAGCCACAGATCCCAGGATTGAAGGGATGTTTTCGTTGTGTGCCTTCAAGTCATTTCCAACTTAAGGCGACCCTAAGAGCTAGCATGGTGTAGTAGTTTGAGCGTTGGATCATGACTCTGGAGACCAAGGTTCGATTCTCAGCTTGGCCATGAAACCCAATGGGTGACCCTGGGCAAGACACACACTCTCAGTCTCGGAGGAAGGCAATGGCAAACCTCCTCTGAACAAATCTTGCCAAGAAAACCCATGACTTGAAAGTATACAACAACAACAAAAGGTGACTCTATCATGGGGTTTTCTGGGTCTGAGATGTGACTCACCCAAGGTCACCTAGTGTCTTTCCATGGCCAAGCAGGGAAACAAACCTTGGTCTCCAGGATTGTAGTCCAATGCTCAGGTCCAATGCTTCTAAAGAGGTACCAAAGTGTTGTAACTGTGTAGCGTGGAAGAGACCCCAGGATTTCTTTTCCCCCTTTCTCTCCCTTCCCCAGCTCCATGGCATTGACTTTTTCTTCCATGGGAGGGATCCTTTTTGGTCCTATGGCTGTTTGCATCCACTTCTCTGTAGCGGTTGACAACGCATGCCGAGGCCAGTTGTGCAGCCTGTGGAAAGGGGGAGTCCCCATTCCTATCCCTCCTCCCGCCATGATAGACCCCCCCCCCAATACTGCAGAGACTTGAGAGCATCAGTCGCACCGCTGCCCTCAAAACAATATTTCCCCAGAGGTTGGAGAAGTTGCAACTCTCAGAATCCTCTCCCCAGGTGAGAGTCTGAGGGTTGTGATCCAAAAAAAAAGCAACTTTTCCAAACTCTGTCACTTACAGTTGGCCCTCCACATTTTCAGCTCTGACCTTTTTTGGATTTGATTATGCACAGATTTGAGTAATATCTTCTCTTTAGGAATCTCTAAGTCCTCCAGTACGGCTCTGCCAGACGTTGACCATAGAGTCGCAATGGAGGATCTAGAAATTCCTAGAGAGAACATTTATCTAAGCATTTGTTAGTCCTCCAGTGTGATTCTATGGTCAACTTTTGGTGGATGTTGACCATAGAGTTGCAGTGGAGGACCCAGAAATTACTAGAAAGGTATTCTCACAAGTTTTAAAAAAAGGTGTTTCTTTCTTTGCAACTTTCCACATTCACAGGGGTCCTGTGTCCCTAACCCCAGCAAATGTGGAGGGCCCACTGTACTTCATGGGACTCCTTGCTCTCACTGACTCCAACCATTGTCTTTGGATCTTGCAAAGCCGCACTGAACTCACCTCTCCAATTCCAATTCCTTTGTCGAATAGTCAGGACATTTTGCTGAGAGGAGCCCAGGTGGTGGTTCATATGAACTCCAATTCATATGAGACCTCTATCTCATATGAATTGTGATTGAAGAGTACTTTGTGCGATTACCAGAGAGTGGGTGGCTGCCTCCATCTTCTAGTCCAGTGGTTCCCAAACCTTGATCCTCCAGGTGTTTTGGATTTCAGCCCCCAGAAGCCCTAGCCAGCTTCACCAAGTTAGGAACTCTGGGACCTGAGGTCCAAAATATTTGGAGGACCAAAGTTGGAGAGCCATTGCTCTAGTCCTTAGCATCAGGCATGCCATGGGTCCTGTCCTTGGGCACCTCTGGGCAAGCCCATTGCCAGGACTGCGGTTGGCATTTCAGCTCTACTCTCCAATAATCCAGAGACCAATGTGCCAAAGGAGTCAGTGTTGGGAAACCTTTCCCCCTAGTCTCTGACAGTTCCAATGGTTCTGTTTCTTGGGGAAGTTGCTGATAGATATTGGGAGAGGGGATAAGACACATCAGGGTATCTTTATGCTAGAAAGAAGCACATGTGGGGGTTGGGAGGAGGGGAAAGGAGGGCCGGCACCCTATCTTGTCTGCGCATAATGCTGCTCAAGGGTAAGCCCTTCTGCTCCACATCCATAGCTTCAGGATGGGGAGGAAGTAATGGCTTTGCACCCGGTCTCTTCTCCTGCACAACTGGCCTTTACAAGGTAGCCACTTGCCCGCACTGAGGTATCCCAAACATGAAGAAGAGGAAGCTAGGGGAAAAGTTGGGCTAAGTTGTAGGAGGTGGGAATGAGAAGAGGCGCAGACCCGTTCCCTCTCTCTGCAAAATGGATAGGTAGAGTCTGCGTATGAAACCTGCCGCTTTCAGATATTCGGGCTAAATTAAAGGGTGGAAAAGACTGGACCACGACAAACCTGCAGTGGATTTCAAGGGATTTGACCTCAAATTATCAATTGAGATTTGCAAGTGAATTGGAGGCGGGCAGCACTTTCCATATCTTAGCATGGTTCGCTGTGGAACATTTGTGGTAGAGAGGATGGTCATCGTCCCATGCATCTCATATTGAGACCGTGCAATAAAACATCCAGCCACTATTTTATGTCTAGACAGGCAGGTCTGAAGGTCCCATCCTCACCCCTTGGTGGCTTTGGTGGAGGAGATCTCCATGCCCTATAATGAAGGATGAGAAGTTGGGCTCATAAAAGGTTTCTGGATCTATTGTGGTCCTCAAGGTGGCAAAATCAAGACCCCTCCAAATGCACGCACCTCAGTGCAAAAAGCAAGTGGCCACCTTGTCGCGCGTCTGTCCCCGGATGGTGGGCTGCATTGTTTGTTTTTGGGTGCTTGGTTGCAAACGTTACCTTGAAGGATATAAAAACTCTTGTTCTCTTCTCTCTCCCTTCCCCTCCCGATCCCCCATCTCAGACTGTGTCAGGATAGGCTGTAACCCCAGTAAGTTGCCATTTTATTTTTTTTCTCTCTAATTTCTTTTTTTCCCTTTTGCTTTCTTGGATGTTGGTTGGTTGTTTTGGCTGGCTTCTTCTCTTTTTGACTTGTTCTCTTTCATCCTACGGTTTCTGGGTATGGGTTTCATTTGCTGAACACCAACGGGTGTGTATGTGTGTGTGTTGTATGTGTTGTGTGTGTGTGTGGATATATGAGGGAGAGAGACTGTGTTTGAAAGAGCAAGAATCCAAAGAAAAAGTGAAAAGGAGCAAGGCTTGTCGAAGCTAGGACTAAGCCCTGATTCCACGTTGGATCACGTCTGTCTGTGATTCTCCTCCTTAGCAGTCTTCAGGATGGCACCACCAATATATGAAGACCTCATCACAGCTTAGTTGGAAACATCTGGCCCTCCAGATGTTTTTGGCATACAACACCCATCATCTCAGTAAGCCTAGCCAATGGTTAGGATCTGTAGGAGTTGTGATCTAAAGCATCTGGAGGGGCCAGCGTTCTCCCCATCCTTGACCTAGGATTGCTGGAGAGCTTGGTCCAACATGGTAAGGCCTGCTGGGAGATGCAGTTAAAATACATCTGGAGGGTGGTGTGGTGTTTCCATCTTTGGCCTAGAGTATGGCAGGAATGGTCATCTATTTGCATCTGGAAATGCCTCCCAGAAAGATTTGAGAGGGCCATTAAGGCTTCCATGCACACATAGTGTTTCCATGCATACAGGGGCATTTGACTCCACACACAATCACACTCCTGCCACCCCCTTTTGTAGAGTGTAGTGTTGACAACTGTTCCCCCAAGTCCTTTGTGGGTCTCTGTGGGTCTCAGGAGAGCTGCTGGAAGCCAGGATTCCCGGGTTCTCTGCAACATCCTCAAGGTGAGTCCCAACAACTTTTCTGTACCTCAGTTTCCTCTTTGTATGCATTTGCAAAAAGGGATACAGTAGCATGCTCCACACCATCCTGGGAACTTGGAGAGAACTTCTCAAGGAAGGGGGCATGCTTTGAATTGGAGGGTCCTGCTCAAATTACAGACCTAAGCCTGCAAACGTTACTGTTGTGGAGAGTACATCTCTCAGAATACCCCATGCAATGTGGTTTGTGACCGTGAGGAATGGAGGATTTTGGAAATTATAGTTCAAAAAATAATCTTTCCAAGCTATGGACGTGAGCCTTTTGCAATGGGCCTCTTACTTAATGTTTTCAGATGGCTACAGGACAGGCTCTTCTTTGGATAAATATGGGGTAAACATGAAGGGGTGTGTGGATTTTCTCTCTCCACCTCCATCTCTTTTTTCAGATGATTTGAGTATTGGTTTGGGAGCAGAGAGAGGGAGTTGATTTGTGTTTTGTTGGTGGGCAGAAGAACAGATTTTATAGAGCTTTGTATGTCTACGGGGAAGACCCATCATCTTGGTCACTGTTGGAGAAGAAGATGGCAATCAACATCTGGATCATCCAGATGATGCAGAGTGGCCAATTCAGTGGAACATCATTGAGGTGAAGTTGCACATTGTGCAGGGATGTGCATTTGCACATGGATGCACATTGGACATGGATCCACGTGCACATTTGGCTGGTCATTCGGTTGCACATTTGGTGTCTTGCTTCAGTTGCACACATTGCCACCCCAGACACAGGTTGTCTAACACACTACATAACTGCATGCATTGTGCAGCTCTGATGTAGAATTCCAGCCACTATACAACATTTTGGGGTTTTACGCAAAAGCAGGGTTTGTTTTTTTGGGAGAAAAACCCAACGCTGAGATCCTACGCCACATTTATAACTACATAAATGTAGACACAATTATGAATGACCTAAAGAATTGATCACTGGAACCCACCTCCCATGCTAGCCCACTGACCCACATTATAGACCTTCATCCCTTAAAGCAGGTCCCTCAAATTTAAGGTGGGTTCTGGGGGATATTTATGATCATTGGACCATGCTCTTGAATACACAGCATATCTGAATAAGGAGCAGTTACGGGTCTGTAACTCCAGGTTATGAATCCATAACTTGAACGCAGTATGCCAGCTCAAGTTATTTGGGGCAAATGGTTTTCCCCACAAAAAAAAAATTAATGAAGTGTGTGGCAGTTGACAACTTTCCTGCTTTACCCTTTCTTGTTGAGGATAAGAAAATTTGGGAGTGTTCTATATATCCTTAGATCTTACCTTGTTCATGCTTCTGGAACAAGAGATGAACTGAAACACGGTTAATGCAGTGATGTCTGCACTTTCCCAGATTTTACAGTGCAGCTCACCAGCCTAAGCTTGCAAGTACATCCACAAAAATTAGGAGACATCATAAAGAACAAAACATATTATGTTATGGGAAATTATATCTTTAATTGTTGGATTTATACTCTGCCTTTCTCCCGGGGTGGAATCCAAATTGCTTGCGAAAATGCACAGACTCAGAAAAAGTGCATCAAATAATGTGTGTCTTGAGCGAAACAGGCATGAAAATCTGTATGGATACAAATTTGTAAAAAACAACAACCAACCAGCCAATACAGAGCTGGACAGAAATAAATGTAATATAGGAAACATAAGATATGAAATGAAAGCAAAAATGGGCATATTCCTCCTGTTCCTGAAAGCCAAGCTGTGCTGAATCAGAAGTATTCCAGGTGAGTTTCATATACAGCTCATACAGCGTACTGGATGTGGTTTGGCACAGATGATTCTCCATTGGCATCCATTGGTTTCCTTGCACGGCTGTCTTGCAGATTTGAAGAGAGTTGGGGGCTTTCTTGGGTCATTCCCACATTTGCTCATTTATGCATAAACATGTTCAGCAACTTGAGCCCTGTGTGCATGGACCAAAGAAAATGACCTCCCGCCGTCGTCTTGGAAGGGAGACTGGATCACAGATGGTCCAACCTTGGTCCTGATGATATCCAGCCCATCCAGCACCAGAACCAGAGTGCGCCCCTTTTAAAACACATTTTAAAACCTCACCAATTATTCCAGATCTTCCAGGAAGATCCAGAGCCCTCAGTTCGGACACCAGACATCTGCCGCCCAGCATTGGAACAGAGGGCCTTTGCGATGGAAGGGGGATCGGGACAGCTTTGGGGCCAGGATACTCCAGGCTTCCCCTGGCAGACAGGACCAAGGCCACCTCAGTGGCTCTTCCCAGTTTTTGCAAGTCCGTCCTGGCCCTATGTCAATGCAGATCGGACCGCGGACTCTTAATGCCATCAAACAGCTCTCCTCTACTGCCAAGCATATATATATATATATATATATATATATATATATATATATATATATATATATGGCTAACTAGTTCTCTTAACTCCAGTAAAACTCAAAGCAGACTTTGCCTTCCCCTCTTTTCCATTTGCTTCTGCCTAGCCCTCTTGCAGCTGGGTAAGGGAATGATGCTGTGGCCTTGCATCGGCTGAAGAGAAAGGCAAAATAACCCAGACAAGCAAGAAGGTGCTGCAAGGGGAATTAAAATGAGGTTGCTTTCTGTCTGGGAGAGTGATGATGTTTCTCTTCCTTTCTGGTGCAGTCACGGCCCAGACAGCTTTTAGGTTGCCTGAGTTGCCTCCAATCTGCCCTGCTTTAAGCCATTGCAGTGGCCCCTGAGTTCAACACCAGCTGGAGGGAGATGCAAAATGTTACACCGCACATACACAGTGCAAGATCTAGGCCTTTGTGCTCCAAAATCCCATTTCCCTGCCTGTGTATGATTTAAGACACACACACAAATACACACAGCAGGAACTAGGCCTTTGTGCTCCAAAATCCCGCTTCACTACCCATGTACAATTTAAGACCATCGTTCTGCTGAATAGCTCCTTGACCGCCGCTGAAAAGAAGACATAATGCACCCATCACCTCGAGGGACACGTTTGCTAATGCGACCAGTAATTTCCAGCCCAGGTGGCTTTGAGCTGCCCTCTTCCAGCAAAGCGCCTTTGGCCATGGTATGACAAGAGACCCGTGGAATGACGGACCACGTATTCCGCTTTGCATAATCCGGTGGCGTGCTCACTTTTGCAAACTGGCAAGTGGACAGATGCGGAGGAAGGTACGGAGGAATCCCCAGGTCATTCTTTTGGTTTCTTCTTTGGCCAAAATTAATTGGTGGGAACTGTGTCAGAGCACTATGCCAGCGGCTGCCCTTTTTTCCCCAGGGTCACACAACCATCGGGACAGAAGGCAGACAAAATCTGTCAGCTGTGAACAGCTTGTTTCTCCCATACTTTAGTTCCTTCATGGCTGCTGTGCCTGCAAACTCTTTCCTTCTGATGTCACAAGTACACAACACATCTCTCCTCACCAGGGAACGGTGCATGATGCAACTACCGCATCGTGCATGGTGTGTAGCTATGCCTCTGTTGTCACAACCTGAAGAAGTGCAAGGACACCCCTGGCTTTTCACCTCATCCTCCGTTACAAGAGTCTCCACTGCACACACCAAGTTATCCCTCTTAAACACACCCCAGTCTGAAAAATTGCAATATGTGTGACCACACAGCCATAGCCACTCATTTTGTTCCCCTTCACCTTCCATGCATGTGAATGTACATATGTCTGAATTACTCCTGTTCTCACACTGACATCTATGGAGCATCGTCAACATATGCACAAACAAATATCCAGATTTTCCACTCAATTCCAGAATAAATGCCTATTTTCCCCCTCTATATTAAAGGCCCAGATTCAGCCCAAGCGTCCTCAGTATGAGAACTAGGCAAGGCCATTTTATTTGGTCTGTGTAGATGCACCCCATGATAAACCAGGATGGGAACGGTTCAGGTGGCCCAGAATGGTTGCTGCTAGCCAAAAATGAAGAAAGAGTCAAAGGCAACCAGTCTCACAGGAAAGGTGATGGGAAAGCTTCTGCTTCTCTTCTCCTTTCCTCTTGTTTTGTGGCCTGGGGGATCTACATCCGGACCTACAGAGCTTGAAAATCTTACCTTTTGGGAATGCAACTCCCAACTCTGACGTTTTGCGCTGCTTTAGAGCATGTTAAAAAGAGAGATTTCTTTTAATCAGAATGCAAGGAGACTGACTGGCTTTTTGGGAAGAAGATCCTGCCATGCTGGGGTTAGGGTTGACATGCGTCCCAGCAAACTGGGAATATCCCAGATTGGATGGTCTAAAACGTGTCCTGGTTGAGCATGTTCCTGATTTCTGGGGTGGGCAACACATGGCCCTCCAGATATCGCTGGACTAAAACTTCCATCATCCCTCTCCATTGGTCATGTAGGCTAGGGGCTGATGGGAGTTGCAGTCCAATAAAGTCAAGGCTGCCAGAAACTGCCGACTGAAGCTCATCTTGGGAAGGGGGTCAGAGATGAATCCTTGCAGGCTGGCTTTGGCCAACCTGAGAAAGCATCTCAAGGCTGTCCAAACCCAGCAGTAGTTCATCTCTTCCACTTGGGGGAAGCACAAGCTTAAGGATGTTGCTTCTGCAGCTGGATTCTCCATTAACTGATACAGAATGTTTTTGCCATTCCCACATTTGTCCAGGGGATGGCAACCTGTACCCAGGAAAACATGGTAGAGGTGGGTGTGAAGAAGCTGCATTTAGCTGCCATTGTGTCTTTTTATTTAAAATTGATCATGGTTAGCAAAACAACAAGATGTAAATATCATATTTGCATGCCTCTTTCCTCCTGACACTGTCGATAAAGAGACTTGGAGACGTTCTTGCAGATAGGTGATGCCAAGGGTGCAGCTATGAAGAAGCATACTGGGAGTGGTCTCTCCAGTAAGAATACTGCTACCTCCGTGAACATTTCCAAACTTCAGGCATTGCAGAGAATGGGACGTTCAAAAGCATTCATTCCTAACTCTCTTCTACTTGCTGTGTTTGCACTCCCTTGGTCACTTTTCCTGCCACTTTTGTTTCGATGCGGGAACTCTTTCTGGATATTCAGCTGAGATTTTAAATGGTGCAATGCTAGAAATTGGGGAGACTGAAGAACAAGTTTATCAGGGAGCAGAATTCTTATTTAGGTACACCTTTAAGTGATGCATTTGGCTTTTGCACACACATTTCCATTCCCTCTTCAGGTCCTGGTCGCTTGCTGTTTCCTGGGGCTGAGTATTCAGACAAACCTTTGCTCCTTAATAGCTAATTTCCATGACTAAACTGCAAAGTCTGATACCTTCGGGCATAGCTACCCATCCTACCCTCCTTCCTCTTTAATGGCTGCTTCATCCTTTTAGTCCCAATCTGCCCAGATGGAGAAGAGCCCAAATGATTGCTTTGCATGGCTATGAAATTGCTTTGCATGGCTGTGAGATGAAATCATCTCATATGAAGTCAGGTCTTGTACAGGAGGGAGCCAAACACGGTCCTGGGGCCGCAGGGAGCTTCCATGGCTGTTTTTGAAGCCTTCAGCCGCCGAAGACCCCCAGACCATGTCTTTGGGGCTCTCCCAGTAGTTCTTTTTGTGTGTTCTGGAAGAGTTTATTCCTGACGTTTCGCCAGCATCTGTGGCTAGCATCTTCAGAAGATACCAGCCACAGATGCTGGCAAAACATCAGGAATAAACTCTTCTAGAACATGACCACATAGCCTAAAAGACCTACAAAAAGAAAAACCTATGGATGCCGGCCATGAACGCTTTTGACTTCACATCTCCCAGAAATGTTTGGTAGCTGCAATTCACCTTTTTAAGTAGGTTGCAAATTCCCCTCCTGTTCTAAATTCTCAAATTTCCAAAAGAAGAAGTGGGCTTCACTAGTGAGGTTCAGGGATGTGGACCGCACCTGTGACCGTGTCAGAGGGGGTGGCACAAAAAGCATAGCATCATAGAGTTGGAAGAGACACCCCTTAGTAGTCCCTTCTGCCATGCAGGAATACACAATCCAAGCCCTCCCTGTGACAGATAGCCATCCATCCTCTCCTTAAAAACCTCCAAAGAAACGGAACCCGCCACCTTCCAAGGCAGTGTGCCGTGGTCTGTATGGACCAGGTGAGTCTCCTAGCATGTGTTTTTGGAAGAAGGGTGGCTGGCTGTGAATAGCGGTGATTGAAACTACACAAATGCCTCTATATGTGTGTGAGAGGTGGGGAGAAAGTGAGTGTGCGTGTTTGTGTTTGTGTGTGTTGGTGAGGATGAAGGATCTGGTAAACCTGAGGAGCACAAAGGGTCTTGGATTGGGTTCTTAGGATGTAGAGAGATCTTGTAGCACCTTTGAGACTAACCGAAATAAAGAAGATGGCAGCATGAGCTTTCGTAGACTAAAGTCTACTTCCTCAGATGCATTACTGAAGTAGACTGAAGTGTAGGAAAGCTCATGCCACCAACATCTTTCTTTCATTGAGTCTCAAAGGTGCTACAAGATCTCTCTAGATACAGATTCTGCTGACTAACACAGCTATATCTTTGGGTTCTTGAGGGAAGGTGTGGGGAGGACAGCTAGGCCTGGGGTTGGGCATGACCCCCTTGACCCAACCATCCTGCCTGCCCTGTTACAGGTAAAGGCCCCGAGACCCTTTTCGCCGGCCAAAAGCTCAACGACAATGAGTGGCACACGGTCCGTGTAGTACGGCGTGGGAAGAACCTGCAGCTCTCGGTGGATAACGTCACCGTGGAAGGTAAGCAGAGGAAGGTGGCCCTTGTTGGAGCTGAAGGGCAGGGTAGAAAATCCCTTGCAACATTTCACAGAGAATAACCGGGACGCATGTGGCCAAGCAACATCAAGCTTTGGTCAAGATGATGATGGTTATTAATGAGGAAGAACGCGCAAGCAAGGAGAGTTTGCTTTTGCTTGAGCCTGATGGGAAGGGTGTGATTCCATGTCCGCTTTTTCTCTCCCCCAGATGAAATAAGTCAGTTTGCAATAAATAAAACAAGCTCAGTTGCTCTGAGCTCAAGTTTGCAATAATCGAAGCAAGCTGAGGACAAAGGGAGGAGGAGGAAGAGGAGAGAGAAACTGGGAATGCTATGATTCTATGGTTCACATTTTAAAAGCAGCTGGAAAAGTGGGCCAACAGAGGATTAATCAGGACTCTCCCTGCCAAATTGGGGGAGTATAAGAAATGCTTGCAAAAGAAAGTCTTCTTGCATTTATTTCCAGGGACTTCACTTCCATTCTCGGGAGGGCTTTCTTTCCTGTGTGCCCAGAGCCACCTTGGCTTTTTTTGTTGTAAACTGCCTTTGCATCAGTCTCGACCCATGGCGACCCTATGGATGAGACATCTCCAGACCTCCCTGTCCTCTACTGCTCTGTCCAGCTCCTGAAAACTCATATTCATGGTCTTTTAATAAAGTCCATCCGTCGGCTCCTCTTAAGTTACTCAGAGATAGTCCTGGGGTGGCTGGCATGCCCTTGTAGGTCTCCTTTTTTAACACCAGAGAGCAGTAGGAGATCTTGGGAAAGTAGAGGTGCCTGTATTCTTCTGCTTGGTAGCTCCATATATAAGCAGTACTGGAGTTTTGCCATTCAGGGGAGCACTGAGCAAGCAGTCTGGATCAGAGTGTAAACAGAGCAAAAGTGACATGCGCTGTTGGCTATTATTGACAAATGATGTTGGGAGAACCACTCTGGATTCAGACCTCCTATGCCTGTGGTCTGGGAACAAAATGCTGGACTAGAAAGGCCTTTGCTCTGATTCAGCATGGCTTTTCTGGACGAAACATAAAAGGGGACTTTAAAGCAGAGGTGGTTGCGGAAGTCTCCTAAGGGCAGCGTTCCTAGATTGTTGGGAGCTGGACTTTCAGGTGACCTTAAAGGGTCTCACAATGTCCACTTATAGTAAGTACCAGGTTTAGATTCTGGAATAATCCCTGGACAAATGATGTCCCCCTTCTTTGCTTCTCGCCTCACTGCCCATTTGCTTGCCCAGCCTTTGTGAGTCCTGATCCATTGCCCAGAAGGAGTAGAGGACAATGTTATCCCTTTTCTATGCACCTCTTACAGCTTGGCTATGCTAGGAGGGAGCAGGTAGCAACTGCAAGGAACAGGGGTGTCAATAGGGGTGTGCGGGGGGAATGGACCACACCAGGCGACACCTTAGAGTGGGTCACGCACTATCCATCCCAACACTGGTCACTCACTGTCCATCCCAAGAGGACCCCCTCAGCCACTGCCTCTGCCATCCATTGACTCCGTCCATTGGTGGGAGTGGGGGCTGATGATCACTGGCAATCCCTTCTTGGTCTGGCAGGACTACTGGCCAAATGGGAAAGGTCGGCTCTGCCAGCAGCCCTACCAGACCCAGAAGGGACTGGTAAATGGCAGCAGTACCCCACTCCCACCAATGGACGGAGTCAATGGATGGCAGAGGCGGTGGCTGGGGGTCCTCTTGGGATGGTGGAAGGGGGCAGTTAGGGTGCACCAGGCATCCTGGGAGTGATAGCATGACACCAATCCTGGTGATACCACTGGCCAGGAAAGTGAGCCTATGAGCTGCAGTTTTCCCACCTTGTTTAGCTTAATGCTCTTACTCATAACAACTAGGACTTAGGACTTCAACTTTATAGCATGGTCAAAAGGGATGGGTGGGTGGGAAAGACAAAAGCCACATAGATAGAGAAGGGGAAAACAGCCTTTTGGGTCATCCTGGTGGGTGACATTGACCCCACAATAGGGCCGTATTTGGACTCAGAGCTACCAGTGTCAAAGGGGGATAAAGGCTGCTGTCACACTGCAGAATGAATGCGGTTTGACACTGCTTTATCTGCCATGGCTGCATCCTGTGGGATCCTGAGATTTGTAGTTTGTTGGGACACAAGCGCTCTCTGACAGAAGGCTAAATTCGAAGCTACAAATCCTAGAATCCCATAGCATGGAGCCATGGTACTTGAAGCAGTGTCAAACTGTGTTCATTCTGCAATATGGATTCAGCCCTAGTGACCCAACTACTGAACATGAACCGGGAGTGAGAAGGCACCATTTATTTGCCTCAGGCAGCAAAAAGTCTGTGGCTAGCCAGCCCTTACCTTGACTAGGGTATGGATTCAGCGGACCATTGACTACTGAGACCCGAAGCCTTTCCTTCCCATATTTACCTTCTTGACCTAAGGTCTGAGATCTTGCCCTTTGGGGGTCACGCATCTTCCCCCCAATAGCTCCACTTGGCTCGATTTTAACAGTGTACCCCTTTTCTTCATTTCTCTCTACCCACCCACCTTGGTGTGCTTGGTCCAAGCAGGGCAGATGGCCGGGGCTCACACCCGCCTGGAATTCCACAACATCGAGACGGGCATCATGACGGAGCGACGGTTCATCTCGGTGGTGCCGTCCAACTTCATCGGCCACCTGAGCAGCCTGGTCTTCAACGGCCTGCCCTACATGGACCTCTGCAAGAATGGGGACATCAGCTACTGTGAGCTGAATGCCCGCTTTGGCCTGCGCAGCATCATCGCCGACCCCGTCACGTTCAAAAGCAAAGCCAGCTACTTGGCGCTGGCCACGCTCCAAGCCTACGCCTCGATGCACCTCTTCTTCCAGTTCAAGACCACGGCCACCGACGGGCTCATCCTCTTCAACAGCGGCAACGGCAACGACTTCATTGTGGTGGAGCTTGTCAAGGGGTGAGGCATCCAGAATTTCTTTGGAATTTCCTAGGGTCTGGGCATGCTTCCCTTCCCTTCTGCCACGTCCAACTAGACCATCCTACTTGGCTTTCCCCACTGGAATGAGCCAGTCTGTAGTCCCATTTCCATCTCAAAAGGAGTGTAAAACATCTCAGTGGGGGCCTGCCATCTGGTATCATAGCAGAGCTGAAAAAGTAACTTTTCTAAACACACACACACAGACACAGAGTGATGTACTGGAGTCAGGGTTAGCAAAGTCTGAATGTCTTTCCCCAGTAACTCCAGGAGAAAGTAGAAGTCCAGGAGAACTCCAGGAGAAAGCAGAAACAAAGCAGTTTGACACCCCTTTAACTGCCATGACTGTATCCCATAGAATCCTGGGATCTGTAGTTTGGTGAGGCACCAGAGGTCTCTGAAAAATTCAGAGCCATAGCCAGGTTAGTTTGGCATAGCAGTACGCAAAGGGATTTTGTAGCACCTTTGAGACTGAGTGAAAAAGTTGTAGCATAAGCTTCCGTAGACTTGGTCTATGATGCATTTGTGAAAGTAGACCACAAAGGCTAGCCAACCGCCAGGTTTGTTGGCTGTATTTATTTGAAGATCTCCTGCCCCTTCTCCAACATTTGTATCTTTCTGGAGGCTCTGCTTTTACAAATGGGGTATGGTTTTGAGGGGGAGTTCAGACTAGATGATCCCTTATGGTCCTCCCCTTTCCAAACCCCTCTTCAGGTACATCCACTACGTTTTTGACCTGGGCAATGGACCGTCGCTGATGAAGGGGAATTCAGACAAGCCGGTCAACGACAACCAGTGGCACAATGTCATCGTGTCCCGCGACACCAATAATGTTCACACACTCAAGATTGACTCCCGCACGGTCACACAGCACTCCAATGGCGCCCGCAACCTGGACCTCAAAGGTGAGCTTGTCCACAGACAGACCCACATTCATGCGCTTCTCTTCTGCATTGTGCCATTCTTAATTGCAATAACAATGTATGTCACTAGGGGGAGTGCAAAAATGAACCCAACAAAGTCTATGCAGGTTGTCCATTTTTGGCACTGGGGTTGCACAAGGACAAGATTTATCCAACAGGTGTCTCTAGCACTCCATATATAACAAATTATTTTATTTTATAACTCAAGTCATTTGTGCTTTGCATGTTGTGAATGGCTCTCAGGACAGGACTGCTCAGAAGTGAAATAAAAACAAATCTGAATTAACTCACCTCCTGCATCTAATAGCATCTACCCCAAACTGTCTGGAGACATCCTAAAAGGGCATATCTTTAATTTCCTTTTCCTGCTCCATGAAAGAGATAGAAAGAATATTTGTTACTGTTTGTTTCCCGCAAAATAATGAGTTGCTTGATGCTCTAGCAACCGCTGTGAGAACAGAGCCATGGTAAAGAGTCTTCTCAGTCTGCAAAATCTGTGGGGGAATTACTCTACACAAAAATATGCATGGCTTTGCTGTGCACACACACACACAAACCATGTTTCCGGCACAGGAGACAGTGTGTTTTCTGCTGAGAAAACATTGTTTCCTATGCAAGAAATGTGGGTTTTGGTTTTATTACAAAGGAAATCTGCATATATTTCTATGCAGAATGATTCCCTAAAAGACATCTCAGAGTATGAATATGGAGACTGTTTGCCCTTGGAATGTGAAGATGAACTGTGCAAAGATTTACGTCCATCCACTTGCTTCTCTTGGGCGAGGGAGTTTGAGTTCTTGCTGGCACGGAGTCAGTCTTGCCATTTATTCCTTGTATCCGTAGGTTGCTTGTGGACTTTTTGTGTCCGCCTTGTCTTGTTTCATCATAGAAAAGTTAATATTTGGACTCTACGATCATGCTGGCCAGCAGTGGCATACCTCGTATATTTGACACTGGTATACTTTTATACTTTTGACATCCCTTTTGAGGTGTCATCCAGCGTGGTCCGCACCTCCTTGGTGATATCCTTGCTGGCAAGTTGGGTGCGGAGAGCATTCCAGGGGTTTATTATCCAAACAAGTAACTTTTCCAGACTAGATCAGTGGCTCCCAAACTTTGATCATCCAGGCGTTTTGGGTTTGACTCCTAGATGCCCTGTCAACTTGACCAACAGTCATGAATTCTGGGAATGGAAGTCCAAAACATCAGGAGGACCAAAGTTTGGGAACCATTGCTCTACAGTAGTGGTTTCCAAACTTTGGTCCTCCAGGTGTTTTTGACTTCAGCACCCAATTCTTTCCCCCTGCGTTGTGGTCCCAATAAAAATCCTGTGTCACCAAGCTGCTTCCTTTCCAGGACAAAGCTTTGAGAGAGGTGGCAGGAATAATATTTTGCCTGAGTACAGCATTCTTTATCCTGACAAGATGAAATGCCATTTAACAGTGACAGGAAAAAGACCAACCTAGGCATGCAATCTGCCACATTGCCTTTGCTGAGCCTCTCCTGTCCTACCTTGCAGGGGAGCTGTACATCGGAGGCCTGAGCAGAAACATGTTCAGCAACTTGCCCAAGCTGGTGGCCTCGCGGGATGGCTTCCAGGGCTGCCTGGCCTCCGTGGACCTCAACGGCCGACTCCCGGACCTCATCGCTGACGCCCTGCACCGGATTGGGCATGTTGAGAGGGGCTGTGATGGTAAGGAATATTGAGAGTGGGAAGATGGGTCTTCAAGGGCAGCCCTCTGCAAACAGTTGTGTAGTAGTCTAGTCAGGGCATTGACCAGAACATAGACTACTATGTCCAAATCAAGGCAAACGTGTCCAATGATCATACTACAGTTGGCATCCACTGGGGTTTGGTTCCAGGACCCTTCCTGGATATCAAAACCCATAGATGCTCAAGTCCCATTATATTCAACGGTATATAATAAAATGGTGTCCCTTGGATTTTGTGTGTGCATGTGAAAATTTTCAAGCCGTGGGTGGCTGAATCCGTGAATGCAGAATTTGTGGATACAGAGGGCCGAAGGAATTGCATTTTAGCTACAAGGAGTTGCGAGGGAGGATTTGGAGTCGAGAAAGAGTTGCATGCCCCTCTTCTACTGTTGCTTTGCTCCACGTTTTCCCAACCACTGAAATACTTCCATTTTAAAGAAGAATGTATCTTTCTACTTGGTTTATATTGTGCCCCTCTGCCCCCTCCCAAAGGTGCTCAAGGCTGTAACGAAAAATGGAAAGTTAAAAACCCAACATCAAAAGAAATAAATTAAATAAATGCACAATTAAAAAACACAGCAAGGTCTCAAGGCATTCTGGGCTTCCTAGGTCAGAATTGTGCCAGTAAAAATGCCATCACAAGGGGTGTCAAAAAGAGGGTGCGGAGGGTTTAGACCACGGCAGGTAACACCCTAAAAAAAAAAGGGGGGGTGACACCACTGCCCCCAAACATTTGCCTTTTGGTAGAAACGTGCTGCGCCATTAGCCTGGACCCCTTTAAAACAATGAAAAAATAGTGTTCAAACTCAGGAAAAAATAATGATGTTCAAACTCAAAAACTGGGGTTTTCGTGGCAAGATTTGTTTCAGAGAAGGTTTGCCTTTGTATTCCCCAGAGGCCGAGAGAGTGTGACTTGCCCAAGGACACCCAGTGGGTTTCCATGGCCAAGCGGAGAACCGAACCCTGGTCTCCGGAGTTGTAGTGTGTATGTTTATATGTAACCTTGAACGTCATTCTTTCAATTTTTAATGGTGCCGATTGCCTATGTGCTCATGTCCGACCGCTTTATGGAGGGAAAGCTGCTATGCGTTGGGTGCATTAAGGTACTCAATCCGCAAATGAATTAATAAATTATAACCTTGCTATGGGCTTGCCCAGAAGTAGGCAAGTAGTACAAGAAAGAGCAAGGAGAGCCAAGACTATGCAATGACATGAAGTAATTTTAGAGCAGCAGCAGGGAAACAAAGGCTGTGGAGCCAAATTCGAACTCAAGGAAGTTCTGCACCCTTATTTTTCCATCTGGGATTAATGGTCTGATTTGGAGGTAGGATAACTTTGGATTCCTTATGAGGATTGACTTAAAGAACTGGGTATGTTTACCCTGGAGAAGAGAAGACTGAGATGTGACATGGTAGCTATCTTTAAATATCTGAAGGGATGCCCAGTAGAAGATGGAGTGAGCTTATTTCCTGCTTGCTCCAAAGACTAGACCAATGATCCCCAAACTTTGGTGCTACGGATGTTTTGGACTTCAGCTCCCAGAATTCCAGACAGTTGGCCAGGCTGGCTGGGGTTTCTGGGAGTTGAAGACCAAAAAACCTAGAAGACCAAAGTTCAGGAACCACTGGACTAGACCATGAACCAAGACTTCAAATTTCAAGAAAAGCGATTCCCCATAAACATTAAGAAGACCTTTTTTTTATTCTAAGAGCTGTTCAATAGTGGCACAGACTCTCTTGAAGGTTGATGGGATGTCCATCTTTGGAGATCTTTCAACGGAGGTTGGATGGGCATCTTTCTGGAGGGCTGCAGTTGTGCATGGCAGAGGGCTGGAATAGATGGTCCTTGGCTTCCCTTCCAGCTCTATGGACTCTCCTGAAGGTTGATGGGATCTCCATCTTTGGAGATCTTTCAATGGAGGTTGGATGGGCATCTTTCTGGAGGGCTGCAGTTGTGCATGGCAGAGGGCTGGAATAGATGATCCTTGGCTTCCTTTCCAGTTCTCTGGTTCCATGGCTAAGAGTGCATGCTATTTGTCTTAATTAAAAATGTGGCCTGTGACCTTTGGAATTCCTTGCTCATTTTGCTTGGGAGGGTCCTAGATTTCCACCCCTGCCTCCTTCCCTCCCTGTCTCTCAAAATCTCCTCTTCCATCTCCTTGGTCCTTTCCTCCAGGTCCCAGCACCACCTGCACGGAGGACTCCTGCGCCAACCAGGGCGTCTGCCTTCAACAGTGGGACGGCTACACGTGCGATTGCACCATGACCTCGTACGGTGGCCCGGTGTGCAATGACCGTGAGTAGCAGTACAGTTTTAGGGGGGTACAGCATGGGTGCGGGGGGGGGGGGGTAAACACAGGGCAACGCATACACCAAAATATTCTGAAGCAAGGGTGATCTTCATGTTTCAAAAGATGGACACCACCTGCCTAAACTCAACACTGAGCCTCCGGGGAGTGCAAATGGACCAGTTTGAGCTGGGTTTTGAAACATCGCCATTGGGTTGCCATACATCTGGGCTCAATCCATGCCTGTCTAATGATGGGCATTATGCTTGTCAGCTGGATCAGATCTGAGTTACTCCAGTTTTGTACCGGACCATGTCATGTCTTCTTGGGGTGGAGGGTCTCTACTCGAACATTGCAGAATGGGGTTTCTTGGAGCAGAGAAGGAGGTGGTTCCCACATCACTCCACTCTGGGTTTCAGTCCCAACTTTGAAAAAGCTATCCAACAGGCTGGAGCCCAACGCTGAAATAGCTCAGCACCTCCGACAATGCCTTTTAATTTAAGCTTAAAACTTGGGATGGGTTCACTGTTGTCACATGAGTCTCCAGCTGTGGGATGAGAAGAAAAAATGCAAAGGGGATGGGTTGGTACTAGATCTTCCTGGGACAAGTAGGGTGTAAAACAAAGGGTAACAGGGGATGGAAATTGGGGCTTGGAACCCAAAGAGAAGAAGGCAAATATTTCTGGGAAGAGCACAAGGGAAGGCACACCTTGGATGTGAGGATGAGCTTGTAGGTCTACAATAGGTTTGGTCAGCTTATTTCCAGTACATCGGACACTGCCTTATAATAAGTCAGATCCTTGGTTCATCTAGCCTAGTATTGTCAACTTGGACTGGCAGGTGCAGATATCCAGAATTTCAACAAGATTTTTCCCCCGGCCCTGCCTGTAATTCACTGGTGGTTTCCTCTTCCATAACCAGGTCTGACCTTGCTTAGCTTCCTAAATCTGATGAGATTTTCAGGGTGTTCAAGGTGGTACACTATCTTTTTCTCTGTGTTCATCCCGAAGTCTGGTTTGCCCCACCATGTCTTCATCAGGGTACATTATATATATATATATATATATATATATATGCAAAAGGAATACATGTGTGTGCACGAACACATTTTAATATGAATTTTCGAATGCACAAACACATTTCGAAATACATTTTATTCTATGTCTTCATGGATCTGTGCATACTTCCTTTTAGAATAACCACTTTTAAGTACATTTGGACGGTTCTGTGCAATCCAGAGGTGCGAAAGCAGAAAGATCGTCATGTCAGATCCACATGTTTGCCCAAGAGGTGCAAAGCAGGCCAGCTTGCATTAGACTCCACAAAGAAAGCATTCACAGACAGGTCACCTTGAAAGATGGGTTGCTTTTTCTCCCCACTGCGTCCTCAGAGTAACCCCCTTGGAAAAGTTATTTTGCTTGCTGCCCTTAAGGGGACTCGCCAGGGATGACAAGAAATTTATTATAATTAAAATTGTAATAATTTTTGCTACACTTAGCATGGGCACGGTGCATTGCACATCCCATAAGCAAAAAACATACACACACACCTGTTTTTCTTGAGAATCTTAAGCCTGGCCAAACTAGAAGCGACATTTTTTCCAAAAATGGAACTTTAATATAAACGGCAGCCAGGGGCTGAGCAACTTTGGGAAGATGGGGTATGTGGCCGGGGTGTGTAACTCTTTCTCTCCCGTTCCTTACAAAACTACACATCCCAGAATCCCATAGCATTGAGCCATGGTAGTTCGAAGTGGTGTCAAACCGTCATCATTTCGGCAGTGCAGATGCAGTTACTGAGGATAATGCAAGCCTTTGTGCATCGCCAATGATGGAAGCCAGGATCCTGTGTCTGAAATGGTGCTCCTGCAAACTGGCCATGTGCACAAATGCGATTCTGCTTTGGAAAGAGACTGTAGCTCAGTAGGAGATCCCTTGCTTAGCGTGCAAAAAAATAAAAATAAAAATCCTAGGCTCGATCCCCAACAACTCTGAATATGATGGCAAGAATTTTCTTTCCATCTGAGGCTGCGGACAGGTGCGGTTGTCAGCCAGTGTAGTGGCCAAAGCTTGCAAGCAAGGGAATGGAGGTTTCCAGATCCCTCGTAGAAGCATCCCCAAGCTTGCCTTGGTGCAAGGTAGTGTTGCATAAGTGCAAGATGAAGGAGGAAAATTTGGAAGCAAAGGATTGGAAGGAAGGTCAGGAGGCAAGCCCTGTCGGGAGCAGAGGAGCCAGGGTGTGCTTGTTCAGCCTCAAGGAAGAGGGATGAAAGGTGCAACCATTTTGAAAAATTTAGCAATGTAGGGAGAGGAACAGTCTGCGGAAAGGAGAGTGCCGGCAAGGGCCTGAGATGACAGGACAATCGGGTTTTCGACCTCCACTTCTCACGGGAATGGTCCTGAGCTCAATAAGCCTCTGAATGACAGAGTTGAGCCTCCCTGGCTGGGGAGGCCATGGACCTTTTCCTTTCCTGAAATATTCTGGAAGAGCTTAGCAAACAGACCTCAGGGAGCAGCTGTCTTGTCATCCAGACAAGCCAAGACCATCCCTTCCAATGCCATGTTTTTCCTCTCCTTTTGGAAGTAGGATTTTACCAGGCTGCAACAAGGCAATCCTCAAAAGGATCCATCTTGGGGAAGGACGACCGGAAAGAGAAAAAAAGGGACCAGGAGACAGGATCTGCCTCTCCAGCAAAGAGAAAGCAATATTTCTTCCATATCATTGTGATCTCGACTGTGTCTTTTGCTCCATTTTCTAAGGAACAAGTGTCTCCGTATCGAGTCAGGGGAGTCAAGGATGGAGCAAGCCGCTGGAATTTTGCAGGAATTACTTTCTTGGCAATCTGAATGGTCAAGAAAGTAATTGTTGTCGTTGTGTGCCTTCAAGTCATTTCCAGTCTCTGGCAACTCTAAGGGGAACCTATCCTGGGGTTTTCTTGGCACGTTTCTTCAGAGGAAGTTTGCCATTGCCATCCTTTGAGGCTGAGAGCGTGACTTGCCCAAGCGGGTTTCCATAGCCAAGCCGGGATTCGAACCCTGGTCTCCAGAGTCCAACGCTCAGACCATAGCACTGGGATGAATTAAGAGCCAAGAAAGCTTTTTCCAAAAATTCTGGGGTGGCTGTGTTGTTGTTGTTGTTGTTGTTTCGTGCCTTCAAGCTGTTTCCAACTTATGGCAACCCGAAGGGGAACCTGTTGTGGGGGTTTCTGAGGCTGAGAGTGTGTGACTTGACCAAGGTTACCCAACTGGGTTTCCATGGCTGGGTGAGGATTCGAGCCCTGGACTCCAGAGTCTTTAGTCCAACCTGCAAACCACTACTCCAGGCTGGCTTAGTATGTCAGCCTTTCCCCGTCTCAGGTCTCCCTGGTATCGCCTTTCCCCACCTCTCCTGCCCTGCTTCTCCCTCCAAACCATCATCCCCTGCACCCCCCAGGATGATGAAGCTGTTTGCATATCGGGGCTGACAGCCTGGTCCATTTTAATGAGGCAAAAGGATGGCTAATGAGAGCCAGGGTTTCTTTAACAAGGCTCTATTAAGCCAGACCCCTGAGGCAGGCTGGAAAAGGAGGAGGGCCACTCTCCATTCCTCCGATGGGTGCAGGGGTTTCCCCTCCAGCCCCATGGGCTCAAGAGTGTACTGATCGCATTGGGAAAATGCATGCATGCCCATGCAATTCTGTGCAGAACGTATGCTCAGAGGCACTCTTGCTCACTGCCCAGGCCCCTCTCCCCTGTTTGGTGATATACAGGCTTCACCAACCCTAGGTCGTCTGTGTGTGTGTGTGTGCGTAAAAAAAAATTCTTAGGGTTTTTTTTGTGGGGGGGACGTACAATAATAATAAAAAGAAAAGGGGAGGAAGAAATCTTCTGTCTAACAATTCAAATGTCTTAAGTCTAGAAACACATCAGTGTATGGTTTCACACTCAATCTGTAAGTATTATTTCTTTCGCTGGGTGGTTTCGATTTTTGTTTCTTTCACCCCCGGTGTGGTCCGCATCCCCATCCCACCCCTATTGCCGCTCCCGGTGCTTCCCATCATGCTTGGCCCTTTCCTGAAAGGGGATGATGGGCTAGACTGTTGGTGCCAGAGCTAGGACAGGTATCTTGCTTTCCTACCGGTGCATCCATTTCTCTCTCTCTCTCTGCTTCTGTCTCTTGCCAAGCTTGGGTTTTCTGGCTCTTGCCAGCAGGAAGGTCTGCTAGGTTGTAAATCAGAAAGCAAGCCATAAATAGCTAGATCTGCTAGATTTCCATGGCGGGCTGAGAAATACTGCCCAGGGCGGCGGTGGAAAAAACCCACGTCCACAGCTGGAGGAGTGTTGTTTGCAGGCTGCAGAGTTTTCTTCCTCTCTGCTTCCTTGCAGTGCGGCTGAGGACTGATCTCCATCGCTTTGCTCCTAGGGTTGAACCCCAGAAAGAGCCTGTCCTTTTCCGGCACGGCTCCAAACCGTCTTGATTACCCCCTACCAAGCTATTGCTCTTCCCCAATTCAATCCGCACAACAACCTTGTAAGGTAGGCTAGGCGGTAGGGATTCTCACCCACAGCACTTCGTGGATTGAACAAGGAAAGGGTTGTTGTTGTTGTTGTTTTTGGGTGCCTTTGAGTCGTTTCCAAGTCATGGCGACCCCAAGGTGAATGTATCGCAGGGTTTTCTTGGCACGTTTTGGTAGAGGGGGTTTGTCACGGCCATGACCTGAGGCTGAGAGAGTGTGACTCACCCAGGGTCAGGTTTCATGGCCGAGCTAGGAATCGAACCCTGGCCCCCAGAGTCGTAGTCCAACGCTCAAACCATTACACCACACCGACTCTGCCACGGACGCCACTTTCGCTGCCATGGTTCGGTGCTGTGGAATTCTGGGATGTGTCATTTTGTCAGATACGCAAACGTGGTGCCACGACAAACTACAAATCCCAGGGTTCCATGGGACAGAGCCATGGCAGTTAAAGTGGCGTCAAAGTGCATCCACGGCATCCTTACCCCCCCCCCCCGGCCCTCTAACCACTACGCCGTACTGTCTCTGTCCGCCACGAAGGAGACCTTTGGGCGCAGCTTGGCATTTTGGAGAAGGAGAAAAGGTAATCTCCAGATCCCTCTTTGAAAGGGTGCTTCTTGTGTACGTGTGTGTGTTTGCACGATGCTTGTGCGTCGAGAGACGGAGGCCATGAAGTCCTTTTCTTTCCCATTAGTCAAATCATTAATGGCCTTTCTGATGAAAGAGGCTACGAAGAGTAAAGAGAGGGCATCTTTATGCATGCTGCGCAGCATAAAGTTTTCCTGATGTTCCCGGCTTGTGTTGCAAAGCCATTAGCAGTGGCCAGATCTGCAAGAAGGGATGGAGGAGGACGGCCTGGAAGCCACGGCATGTTCATAAGAGTCTCAAGTGCCGACAACAACAGCCACAGCAACAACAGCCCACTCTCCAGAAAGAATTGGCACCGGTGGCATAGTGGGGAGAGCACACAAATGCACCCTGCGGATTCAGGAGAAGGTGACTCAAGGGAAGGTGAAGCCGCTGCCTCGGGCGGCAGATACTGGGTGGTGGTCTTTCCACAGTGAGGTGGATGGAGGACAGTTGTCTGTGTGTCCTCTATGTCCCCACCCCTACATCTCAGATAACTTGCTACTCTCAGGCCAAAGTGCCCCATCACACCGGGCTCCTCTAAATAAAACTCAGATCTGCCAATCCACCCAAATGATCAGGGCTGACCCAAGGTCTTTTGCTACCTGAGGCAAAGAACAAGATGGCAACCCTCCTTTTCCCATTCCATTAACAAAAGACAACTGGGCTGGCTCTTGGCAACATGCAACACCGGTGCTGCAGCAAAAAATAAATAAACGTATAACGTTTGCACAATTTTGTGCAAAATGAATCCCAAACTGCAAAGATTTTGCATCAAGTCCAGGGTTTCCTGCCCCTTGAGAAACACAGTTTCAACCATTTACCAACTATTTCTGAATATTCTTTCCACCGCTAGCTAGCTGGAGGATTCGGAGGGCTATTGTTCAAAAACCCGAGCGTTGTTGTTGTTGCATGCCTTCAAGTGTTTTCTGACTTATGACAACCCTAAGGTGTACCTATCCTGGGGTTTTCTTGGCACAATTTTTTCAGAAGAGGTTTGCCTTTGCCTTCCCCTGAGGCTGAGAGCGTGTGACTTGCCCAAGGTCACCCAGTGGGTTTCCATGTCTGAGCTGGGAATCGAACCCTGATCTCCAGAGTCTGTCTTATTCCAACACTGAAAGCACTATGAATCTGTGGTGCCAAAGCCTTACTATCCTGCCGTTTTCGTGCGTGTTCGCCAAGAGACGAAAAGTTCAAGGCAGCTTTTGCAGGCGCGGCAATGACAAAATGGTTTCCGTGGAGAGGAAGAAAGACCTTGCATTGGAGACTTCTGGCGTCCTTGCTAATCTAAAGGACTGGCGTATGTACCTGTGTGAGGGGAAGAAAGAAAGAAAGAAAGAAAGAGAGAGAGAGAGAGAGAGAAAGAAAGAAAGCAGGAGACCAGAGTGCATGCCCTCCAACGTTTCATGGATGAAAACTTGGATGCATGCAACCAAACAACATCAGAGCATGGCCAAGATGGGAAAAGTTATTCATACAGAAGCTAAGATACATAAGGATACATAAACTGAGATGCATAAGCTAAGAGAGGGTGCAGCAGTTTGCTTTTGCCTGAGCCGACAGGGAAGGGCAAGATTGTGTCGCCTCCACTCCCCACTCAGTTCATTGAATGCAAACTATTCTTGCAGCAATGGAAGCAAGCAGAGGACCAAGGAGGAAAGTGGGATGTTTTACAAGCCGCTGACAAAGTGGGACAAGAGAGGATCGATCGGAACTTTCCCTCCTAAATTGGGGCAGGTGGAGAGTATGTGACCAGGTCTGAGCAGTTGGACAACGTCTCCCTCCCCGGAGCATTGCACTCAGTCCAAACTATGCTCCATTTCTTGTTTGCTCACTAACTCCAGCCGAGGCTGAAGGGGAAACCTTGACAACAACCGCTGCGGCCTCGAATCCACGCCATTGCAAAGGCCACTTTGCTCCGGTCATAAGGGCCACTTCATTAGCAGGGCTCTTCTTTGAATCAGAGAGAGAAGTGTCTCCAATATCTTCCTGGCATACAGTATTCCAGTTTTCCCCCAATCCACTTCTCTCCAGAGATCTTGGTGGTTCATGCATGCAAGCTTTCCGTCTCGGGTTCAATACCCAGCATCTGCAAACAGGGTTGAGAAAAAGGCTTCATCCTGCCAGTCAGGGTCATAGAATCATAGAATCCAAGAGTTGGAAGAGACCCCAAGGGATCATCCAGTTCAACCCCATTCCACCATGCAGGAATACACATTTAAATGTGTCGACAGATGGCCATCCAGCCTTTGAAAGAAGCAGACTCCATCCCTCTCCAAGGCAGCGTCTTCTATTGTCACTCTGTCACCAACTGTCCTGCTCAGGTCTTGCAAACTCAGGGCTTTCTTGGCTGAGCCTATCCATCTGGAATGGAATTTTCCAAAGAGTGCCAGCATAATGGTTTGAGCATCAAACTCTGGAGACTAGGGTTCGAATCCCGGCTCTCTCAGCCTCAGAGAGAGGCTCTTAAAAAACTCTTTTTAAAAAAGTTACTTTCTGCCAATGTAAGGCAATGCAACTTAAAATCAGCCCCAGCCAACATGGCGAAAGGTGCAGGATGAGGGGAGTTGCAACCCCCCTCTGAAGAAACTTGCCACAAAAACCCCATGATAGGGGCCTGAAGGTAATTTCATATATTTTTTAAGTCATTCTGCCTGTGAGGAAGTGGCCCTCCAGATATTGTGGGATTGCAACTCCCCTCATCCTGCACCTTTCGCCATGTTGGCTGGGGCTGATTTTAAGTTGCATTGCCTTACATTGGCAGAAAGTAACTTTTTTTTTAAGAGTCAAAACAGAGAGATCTCTCACCAAGACAGGAGAAAGAGTCTTTGTTGGTACATCTAAAAGCTTAGAAAAGCCCTTGTATTGCAGGGATCTGGTGGTACTTATGGGCATTGTCCACTTGATCATTCATCTGTGCACAATGCCAACTTGCAAGCACACAAAAGCAGCCGGAGTTGCACAAAAGCACGGCTGTGTTCCTGAAATCGGTTCTTGTTTTTCACTGACCTCCGCGGGGCCACAAGCAACCCAACTTTGCTGTGGCCAAACCCGATCTCCCCGTTTGTGGAGATCCTTCCAACCTGGATCTTCTTTCTGCAAGGGGGAAGAAAGGGGTTGCAAAGTGTGGGCACAGAAATGTGGGCACACACACATACACAACTCAGTGGGGCGAAGCCCTAGGTGGGCAGGCAGGCAGCAGAGGGTTGCTGATTTGCAACCCTGCCTGGCGCTAAAATCAAAGGAGGAATGACACGGCTTTTAAAAGCTGCAAATTAAAGTGTCTTGAAGCTGTTATTAAGGCCTCTGCTTGGCCTGGCAGACTCCAGCAGTAAAGCAAGCGGACGGAGGAAGGCGGGGAGGCCGTGCAACCGGAAAACAGGAGAGAACTCGGGGAGGGCAGGCTGTTGTTGCAGGCAATATGAAAATCTGACATAAAATTAAAATTACGTTGGCATCATGAAATTGTGCACGGGAGCCCAGAGATGGAAAATAAAAGTGGAATAGTAAAGATGTCACACTTAATTACGCTCACCTTCCGCCGGTGCTCAAAAGCTGCCTGTGGCAATGGGTGGTTGCCATGCACACCTCACATTTACACACACACGCACACCGGGTAAGAGCATGGTGCCAACTCACAAGCACATTTCTGCCCTGCCCTGCCCTGCCTTACCTGCTGCTCCAAGCACCCTGAGCCACATCGACAGAAGGGAGGGAGGTTTGAAAGCTGTTCAGAGCCGAAAACGGACCCGTCTTTTCAGCAGTCTGTCCGAAAAGTTTGAAAGCCAAGTGCAAGTGTTGTGCAAAAGCAAGGTTGTTTCCCTCCAGTTGGATGGCCATCTGTTGGGAATGCTTTGATTGGGAGTTCCTGCATGGCAGCGGGGTTGGACTGGGTGGCCCTTGGGGTCTCTTCCAACTCTATGATTCTATGATCTGGAAGCTGGCTTGTCGTCGTCGTGTCTTCCTTCGAGTCTTTTCCAAACCGAACCCTGGTCTCCAGGGTCCTGGTCCTACACTCAAACCACTCCGCCACACTGGCTTGGAGGTAACTAGTTTGCAAATAAAGAGTTGTTTGCCATGAATTACTTTTGCAATTGCTAACCCATAGCTACATGACATTCCAGTTGAAGTGACACAAATGACTTGGCTCATTCTGCACGGCAACAACCGTGTATAATTGTGGGACGGCAATAACCGTGTGTAATTGTTGCACCGCAACCACAATGGATACTTGTTGCACTGCAACTACAATGCGTAATTGTTGCAATGGAGAATGAGCAAAGTTATTTGTGTCAATACAATAATAACACGATGTAGCTGTGGGTTGATAATTGCAGAATGAGCAAAATTGGGTGTGGAGACAGTGAAAGAGGACTATTCCACCCCCAGTTTTAAACGTTTGACACAAGCTTTTGCCATCTTGGGTGCGAGAGGACAAACCATCTCAAAGGGAAGGCGGCTGCTCCCATTTCACAAAAACAGAAAACAGGCTGAGATCCGAAGTGCCGCAGATTTGGATTTCAGATCCAAGCCTAGTGCTTGTGGTTTGTAGTTCTTGGGGATGTGCTTGGCAGGTGATTCTGGGAGAAGTTGTGCAAACAGAAAAGGAAAAGATTTAAAAAATTCTTTCCCACAATCTGTTCCCAATTCCTAGTTGTCGCCTAAATAAGCCTAAATTTCTCTTCTTGGTGGAGGGGGGAAGGAGGCTCCTGACCCTTCCGGTGACGTGGCCCATCACTGCCTGGCCCTTGGCACATCCAGTGGGCAAGGTGTCACTCTCACCCGCCTCCTCCGTGGCACCGAGGCACAGCTGACGGCACGAATAATCGCCCTGCGGAGGTGCTGGTGCGAATGATGAAAACATCAAGGGTGACACTTTTGGAGGTGCTGAGGCTGTGCGGATGCTGTGCGCGCGCTTGTAGGCAGCTAAGATCGAGGTGGGTGAGTAGGGAGTATGTGCCTTCAAATCACCCATAGACTTATGGCGACCCCATGCATCCCGTAGGGTTTTCTAAGGAATCCTCAGAGGTGGTTTTACCAGTTCTGTCCTCTGAAATAGAGTCTCCGGCACCTGGGATTCCTTGATGGTTTCCCATCCAAGGACTGACCAGGGCTGACCCTGCTTGGATCTTGTACCTTTAAGATATCTGTATATAGGTACCCTCAAGTCCCCTGTTGACCTATGGTGACCCCATGCATTCTGTAGGGTTTTCTAAGGAATCCTCAGAGGTGGTTTTGCCAGTTCCGTCCTCCGAAATAGAGCCTCCAGCACCTGGAGTTCCTTGATGGTTTCCCATCCAAGGGCTGAGCAGGGCTGACCCTGCATCGATCTTTACCTTTAGGATATCTGTATATAGGTATCCTCAAGTCCCCTGTTGACCTATGGCAGCCCCATGAATTTCATAGGGTTTTCTAAGAAATCCGTAGAGGTGGTTTTGCCAGTTCCGTCCTCCAAAATAGAGCCTGTGGCACCTGGAGTTCCTTGATGGTTTCCCATCCAAGGACTGACCAGGGCCGACCCTGCATCGATCTTTAACTTTAGGATATCTGTATATAAGTATCCTCAAGTCCCCTGTTGACCTATGGCAGCCCCATGAATTTCATAGGGTTTTCTAAGGAATACTTAGAGGTGGTTTTGCCAGTTCCATCATCTGAAATAGAGCCTCCATCCAAGGGCTGACTAGGGCTGACCCTGCTTGGATCTTGTACCTTTAGGATATCTGTATATATGTGCCCTCAAGTCCCCTGTTGACCTATGGCGGCCCCATGAATTCCATAGGGTTTTCTAAGGAATCCTGAGAGGTGGTTTTGCCAGTTCCGTCCTCCGAAATAGAGCCTCCGGCACCTGGGATTTCCTTGTTGTGAGACCTGGCCCTATATCAGATTCCCTTGGAGACAAGATATGAGCATGAAGTGGCCAGCTGGGTTGGGCACCTTCATGCCAACCCTTGGCAGGAAGAATTGGGTGCCCTTCTCGAACGCCCCTTCCCTGCTGAATCCTCCTTTCCTCCGCCTGCCAGCCCTCGCCTAGGTGCCATCATCATCCCTGTTATCTCTGCATGTCAGACCAGAGAAATGTCAGGTGCAGGGATGGGATAGAAGGAAGCAGAAGGGCTGGAGATTAGGAACCCATTAAGGGATATTAGAATTTAATTTGACACCGGGGTTTCTTGACTGATACGGGGGGCGTTGAAGAGAGGAAAAGGGGACGCTAGATCTCAGGCCTCCTTGACTAGTTTTGCATCCTAATGAAATGCTGGTCCATGTCACAATTCCTTCTCCCGCTGCCTACCCCACAGACACACCAAGAAATGCTACGGAGCCATATCAGAGAGAGGCTTTCAGGAGCCTAAGAAGCTGGGAAAGATTGGTCTGAAGAGCAAAGAGGGAGACAAAACTGGAGTTTATCACACGGAGGAGGCAAATTGCTTCAATCCCGTGCAGAAACAGGATTTAAAAATCTGAAAAAAACACCCACAAAAGCGGGTTGTTTTTCGGATATATTTGTGTAAAGGAAAATTAATGCGATATTAACCCAAATGGAAAGTCGCCAAAACCTGCTCCTTTTTACTTTTGGAAGTTCCCGAAAGTAAAAAGGAGCAGGTTTTGGCAGCTTTCCGTTCGGATTAACGACGCGTTATTCCTCCTTGACGCCAACATTGTGTGGAAAACAACCCGCTTTGGGATGATCGCTTGCGGTTTCAGTAACTGCGATTTTTAATAATGTTTGTCCAATTCATGGATGGTGAAAGCAGCCTTAAAAGTATCATTTTGTTTCCTGCAGTCAGGAGGAAAGTGTGAGTGTTGGTTCCTTCTGCCTTTTCTCTTGTTCTTTTCAAAGGACATGCAAGTAAATATCCGTGACTAAAAAATCATCAAACTGGGGGGAAAAATACCAGTCATGCTTTAGTCCTTGGGGGAAAAATGCATGTAAATCTGTGTACGTTGGGGATTAGTTTGTACCAAAATATGCAAAAATTTCAATGCAGGAAGAGTTGGGGAAATCTTACAATTCTATATGGTAGAACTTGGATGAGACAACAATACTGCGGCGTTTGGAGAAAATGAGGTGAAAATGGAACAATTTTTCACATCTTTAGTGGCAAACGAAAGGAACTTCAGGAAGCCTGGGAAATGATTACTTTATAAAAAAGCAACCCTGTTCTACTTCCAAAGCACAAAAGAGTAGTTACTCTCTTGAGTGTCATATCCAAATTCTACTTTCTTTGTCGCCAAAGTAACTCCAGTAATTGCTTTGGGATAATGATTACAGGTTGTCTCTCCCTTACCTAGAATTCCCAAATCCAAAATAATGCAAAATCCATCCCCGAAGGTGGCTAAGATAGTGACGCCTTTGGTTTCGGGTGGCTCAGGGTACGCAAACTTGGTTTCATGCCCAAAATTACTACATATATATATATATAGTATAAAATTACCTTCGGGCTATGTGTATAAGGTATATAATGAATTGCACGATTATCTCATTATGTATATGCAAATATTCCGTGGGTCTCTCTTTGCAATGTGGTCTTGAGTTGCGTTTGGCCCCGTTGTCAGTGGCGTGCCTAGGATATTTGACACTTGGTGCAGATCATTTTTTAATATTCCCTCTTCTTATAAACAGCCTTTTTCAGGTCTGATGGAGCTGCTGTCCAGGTGGCAAAGGGAAGTGAGTCTCTGCTGCCAGTCCAGTAGATCTGCCAGACCCAGAAGGTAGCCCAGTCCCACCAGTTGCTGCTGGTGGGATTGGGATGTTGCTTCCACTTTGCAGTATATTTCTGGGTCTGGTGTAGCTGCTGTGCAAGCAAGAGATGGAGGAGATACACTTTCCTGCCTGGCCAGTAGACTGCCAGACCCAGAAGGTAGCCCAGTCCCACCAGTTGCTGCTGGTGGGATTGGGATGTTGCTTCCACTCTGTAGTATATTTCTGGGTCTGGTGCAGCTGCTGGGCAAGCAAGAGATGGAGGAGATACACCTTCCAGTAGACTGCCAGACCCAGAAGGCAGCCCAGTCCCACCAATGCATTGGGTGACACCGTTTCTGTGTGTCACCCGGTGCGTTTCGCACCCCTTGCACTATGCTAGTGACACCCCTGCCCATATTCCTATTTCTGTTAATGAAGCGAGGTTGATGGTTCATACAAGGCTGGGAGGTAGGAGCAAGATGACAACGTTTTAGCCATCATGGCATTATGAGAGTACAGTGGACCCTTAGTATCCATTGGGATTTGGTTCCAGGATCCCTTGTGGATACCCAAATCCATGGATACCCATGTCCCATTAGATACAATGGCATAGTACAGTGGGCCCTTGGTATCCGTTGGGGTTTGGTTCCAGGACCCCATGTTGATCCCCAAATCCATGGATGCTCATTAAATACAATGGCATAATGAAATACAGTACATCAGTGGTCCCCAAGCTTTGGTTCTCCAGATGTTTTGGATTTCATCTCCCAGAGTTCATCACTGTTGGCTGGGACTTCTGGGAGTTGAAGTCCCAAACACCTGGAGGACCAAGGTTTGGGGACCACTGCAATACAATGGCATAATAAAACTGGTGCCCCATATATGAAATGGCCAAATTAAGGTTTGCTTTTGGGAATGTATGTATTTCCTGAATATTTTCAAGCTGTGGATGCTTGAATCCGTGGGAAAAGAATCGGTGGATACGGAGGGCCAACTGTCTTATGGAAAATGGCAAAACCCAGGTTTGCTTTTGAGAATTTATATACATAAATATTAATATTCTCAAGCCATGGATGCTGGAGTCTGTGGGTAAAGAATCCGTGGATTCAGACTGTATATCAGAGGATGGCAAGGAAGCACATTTGATCTTCCTGCTATAGAAAGCTTCCCTTGCCTATTTATATACATCAAGGAATGGGGAAAGAGTAAAGCACAGGACAGGGATGTTTTTCTTCTTCTCTCTTCCAACCTCAGCTCAGCCTTTCCCCCTTTTTTAAAAATGAAAAAATAAACCCGAACAACTCCAGCTTCCCTTCTTCCACTGTTCTTGGCTTCTTCGCCTTCATCTGTGACAGCGATGCCCCAGAAGGTCTTTGAAACGTTGTGCCAAGTCAAGCCTCTTCTCCAGTCGATGCTCTTTCTTCTGAAGGCTTCTTGACCCGGACTCTGCCTTCCGGCCTCCATTCTCCCCCATCTCACCTTGTACGGTATTCTTTCTTCCTTTGCTGATGAATATATTTTGGAGAAATCTATTGCAAGAGCTGTTATCAAAAGCCATATTGTGGCGCCGGGGTTGGAGTGCCGGAGCGATGCAGGGTCAAAGCTCGAATTGTTCTGGAAGGGGCTCAACACCGGCAGGCAAGTTGTTTTCATTTTGTATATTTCATAGAATCAAAGCATTGGAAGAGACCTCAAGGGTCATCCAGTCCAACCCTTGCCCTGCAGGAATACACAATCAAAACACCCCCCGACGGATGGCTATCCAGCCTCTGTTTGGAAAAACTCCAAAGAAGGAGGTACTTTGGGTCCTGTATTTGCAGGCAGGGGTGTAAATATTTTCCCCAAGCCATGGCCATCAAAAGGACCTTAAATATGAAGACTCTTACAAGTGCAATGTATACGTAGAAGCATTGTCCATGTGGTCAGTGTCGCTTACTCCCAAGTCAGCATGCACACAATAGATGGCAAGCGGCCTTTATTCTTTCTTGGGGAATCCATTGACAATTTCTTCCTTAATATTTCTTGACGCTTTGTTGTGGTAGGTCAGCGTTGTGTGCCGTCTATAGTCGTTTCCGACCCTATCCTGGAGTTTTCTTGGCAAGATTTGCTCAGAGGAGGTTTGCCATGGCCTTCCCCTGAGGCTGAGAGAGCGTGACTTGCCCAGGATCACCCAGTGGGCTTCATAGCCAAGCTGGGAATTGACCCCTGGTCTCCAGAGTCGTCGTCCAACACTCAAGCCACCACGCCATGCTGGCTATATGCCTCACCAAAGTACATTTCCCAGATTCCTATAGCATAGAAGCATGGCAGTTAAAGCGGTATCAAACTGGGTTACTTTTGCAGTGCAGATGCAACCTAAGCAAACCTTGCAACGATTCTGCCTCTAGCAGGACTCTTGGGCTCCCTTTGGCAAAATTAGGCCTGCCTGCCTTCCCTTTGCCTTTTTTCCCCCTAATTTGGGTGGTTTTCTCCTTTTAGCTGGTTTCCACTTTCGCTCCTTCCTCGCCCCCACAGAGACTCCCACCCAGTCTGTCATTCCCTCCGTCTCCCACCCGATCTGTATTTATAGCTTGCAAACAGGTTGCAATCCAAGCAATTGGCTCCGCACCTTCCCAGCATTGCATGGTTTTGCTGCGAGTGTGTGTGTGTTTGCAAGGAGGTGGAGGAAGGAGAAGATGATGATGATGATGATGGGGCTGGTGCCTTCCCTCTTTCCCAATCCTGATTCATCTCCAAAGTGAGAACAACCCACGGACCCTGATTTCAGCTCTTAGTTTGCAAAAGGTTTTTTGGTGTGGTTTTTTTTAAATAGTCATAATAATAAAAAGAAGCGGAGGAGAAGAGTTGGGGGAACACAAAGACGGAAAGTTTCTATTTTCTTTTTTTGGTTTGAATATTTTGGACTCAGGGTTCCAAAAAGTTTCCAAATTCCCAGCTAACATATAATCTGCACAGTACCTGGGGGCACCATCTTGTGTGGGTGAGTGTTAGATTTTCTCAGTAAAAATAATTTATGTAGAGCTATCCGTCTCATAATGCAGACACTTACTCTTAAATGGGCAGTTAGGAGTCATTAGCTGCATAAAAGACCTGTTCCTGATGGAGCGCCAGCTTTGTGCATCGCAAGGCATTGTGCCACTGGTTTTAGGACAGGCTGCCCAGTATACTTCAGGTACAACACAACGTGGCTTCACTGGCATACATGTGCCATCTTGTTGTTATGTGCCTTTGGGTTACCTCCATCTTATGGTGACCCTATTGTAGGGTGTTCTGTGCAAGACTGAGTCATTGCTTTCCTCTGAGGCTGAGAGAGTGTGACTTGCCCAAGGTCTCTCAGGGACTCCCAGAGTCCTAGTCCAAAATCCAAAGCACACCACCACAGTGGCCTTACACTATTTTACACAGTGAGTTTTACACTATGCAATTGCTGAAGAAGAGCATCTCTGTGCAAAGGGGGGGGGTGTCTCCAAAAATGAATTTGGAGGGTGGGGGGGGTTAGGAAGGGGGGGTGAAGAGAGTCTGTTCCGCTGGAGGAGGGGGATAAAATCTTGAGGGGGGGGGAGAAGATGAATACAGATCTTTCTCTCCCCCCCCCCCTTTCTGATCTGCCCCTCCATCCCTTTCAATGGGGCTGTGGGCACTTGGAGAAATACATTGATTTGGAGAAATGGGGCCAAGAAAAGTGGGGGGGGGAGGAAGGTCTAATCTTGGGGGGGGGAGAAGATAGATACAGATCTTCCTTGCTCCCCCCCCCTTCAGATTCCCTCTGTTCTGCCATTCTTTTCATGCATTTGGAGAGATGGGGGCTAAGCAAAGTGTGGGGGGGGGGGGAGGAAGGTCTCTCCCACCTGAAGGGAGGGAGGGGGGTCATCTTGAGGGGGGGAGAAGATGGAGATGGACCTTTCCTTCCCCCCCCCCCCTTTCCCTCCTTTCCAATGGGGCTGGGTCTGCTTGGAGGGAGGGGGGGCGCCTCAGAGCCTCCTCGGCCTCCCTTTCGGGGGGGGGTCTCCTTGCCTCCCCATTGGCCCCTCCCCCCTCCCTCTGGCCCCTCCCTCCCTCCCTCCCTTGCCCCCCCCCCGCCTTCCCTCCTCTCTGCAGCAGAGACGCGCGCTCCTGCCCCCCCCCCTCAGCCTCTCCATCCATCCTTCCTTCCTTCCATCCCTTCTTCCTCCTCCTCCTCCTCTTCTTTCTTCGGAAGAGACGGCTGGGATCGCGCCTCTCTTTTATTTATCTTTTCCACGGAGACAACACTCCCCCCCCGTCAAGATCAAGGATTATTACAGGACCCCCCCCCCTCCTCCTCCGGATTTGAGGGTCTTATATTTTTTTTTTCCCCTCCTTCTCTCCATCTCCATCCATTTTCCTTCCTTCCTTCCTTCCATTTCCTTCCTTTCCCATTCCCTTCTTTTCCACTGCCGGCCCCCAGGATGCCCACCCCCGATCCTTAACCCCCCCTTTTTTCTCCCTCCCTCCCTCCCTCCCTCCTTCCCTCCATCCCTCCTTCCCTGGATGCTGCCTTTTGTCCTCCTTTTCCCCCTTCTCCCTGCTTTCCTTCCCGGGGGCCCCGGTCTCCCCATGCTCCCCAAGGGATGCTCTTGAGGGCCACCGGGAGGGGGGGGTGGCCGGTGTGAGCCCCCCCAAAAGCCCGGTGTCCCCCCTCCCCAGGCCCTCCCCCTTCTTGGATTGAGGACCATCATCATCATCATCATCATCATCGCCTTGGCTGCTTGATTCTTTTTGGAAAGGAGGAGAGAGAGAGCTATCTACCTAGATCTATTTTTGGATTTTGGGGGGGGCTTTTTGGGGGGAGGGGGGTCTGGGGGGCATGGAGTCCTCCTGGCCCCCCTTTGGCCTTGCCCCGATGGCCGGCCCCCCAGGGCTGCTCTGAGGGCCCCCCTCTCCCTGCCTTTTGGGGGGAGCATGGCCCATCATCCCCATCCCCGTCCCCGTCCCATGGCGGAGCCCGGTCGGCCCCCGGGGGGCAGCAGCAGCAGCAGCAGCCTGGGCCTGGGGATGATGGGCCTGGCGGCGGCGGTGGTGGCGGTGGGGATGCTGGTCCTGTCCGGGGCCCGTCCGGCAGAGGGGGCCCGCGTGTCCTCCAGCCTCAGCACCACGCACCACGTCCATCACTTCCACAACAAGCATGGCACCGTCCCCATCGCCATCAACAGGACCCCCTTCCTCACCCGAGGAGGACACGGTAAGGCCAAGACGGAAGGAAGGAAGAAAGAAAGAAAGAAAGAAAGAAGGAAGGAAGGAAGGAGGGGGCAATGGAAGGAAGGAAGGAAGGAAGGAAGGAAGGAAGGAAGGAAGGAGGGAAGGAAGGAGGGGGCAATGGAAGGAAGGAAGGAAGGAAGGAAGGAAGGAAGGAAGGAAGGAAGGAAGGAAGGAAGGAGGGGGCAATGGAAGGAAGGAAGGAAGGAAGAAAGAAAGAAAGAAAGAAAGAAAGAAAGAAAGAAAGAAGGAAGGAGGGGGCGAAGGAAGGAAGGAAGGAAGGAAGGAAGAAAGAAAGAAAGGCAGAAGGGGGCAATGGAAGGAAGGAAGGAAGGAAGGAAGGAAGGAAGGAAGGAGGGGGCAATGGAAGGAAGGAAGGAAGGAAGGAAGAAAGAAAGAAAGGCAGAAGGGGGCAATGGAAGGAAGGAAGGAAGGAAGGAAGGAAGGAAGGAAGGAAGGAAGGAAGAAAGGCAGGCAGGAGGGGGCAATGGAAGGAAGGAAGGAAGGAGGGGGCAATGGAAGGAAGGAAGGAAGGAAGGAAGGAAGGAAGGAAGGAAGGAAGCAGGCAGGCAGGAGGGGGCAATGGAAGGCCATCAGGCAAAGCGGCTGACAAGGTTCCCAGAAAGAAAGAAAGAAAGAAAGAAAGAAAGAAAGAAAGAAGGAAGGAAGGCAGGAAGGCAGGCCTGCACCGTCCCAGGGAAGGGAGGTGGATGGGTGGCGGAAAGAAAAGAGCATCAGAAGCAGTATCTATTCGTAGTATTAGTAGTATTTATAGCCCACTTTTCCTCCCACCATTGGGGAGGCAAAGCGGCTTACAAGTTTAGAAGAAAGAAGGAAGGAAGGAAGACCTGTACTGTCCCAGGGAATGAGGGTGGGTGAGAGAAAAGAGCATCAGAAGCATCATCTATTATTAATATTATTAGTATTTATAGCCCACTTTTCCTCTCACCATTGGGGAGGCAAAGTGGCTTACAAGTTTAGAAGAAAGAAGGAAGGAAGGAAGGAAGGAAGGAAGGAAGGAAGGAAGACCTGTACCATCCCAGGCAGAGGGGAGTGGATGGGCAAGGGAAGATACCATCACAAGCATTATTTATTATTATTAATATTTTTTGTGGGTTTTTCGGGCTGTATGACCATGTTCTCGAAGAGTTTCTTTCATGGCCACACAGCCCGAAAAACCCACAAAAAACTATGGATGCCGGCCATGAAAGCCTACGACTTCATTATTAATATTATTGTTATTTACTTAGCATTAGTATTTATAGCCCACTTTTCCTCCCACCACTGGAGAAGCAAAGTGGCTTACAAGTTTCAAAGAAAGAAAGAAAGAAAAGACTTGCACCATCCCAGGGAATGGGGGTGGGTGAGAGAAAAAAGCATCAGACGTATTGTTTATTATTAATAATATTATTGTTATTTACTTAGTATTAGTGTTTATAGCCCGTTTTCCCCCTCCGTTGGGGTGCAAAGCAGCTTACAAGTTTAAAAGAAAGAAAGAAAGAAAGGGAAGACCTGTGCCATCCCAGGGAGAGGGGAGTGGGTGGGCAAAAGAAGATATCATCACAACCATTCTTTATTATTATTATTATTATTTACTTAGTATTTATAGCCTGCTTTCCCCCCACAATTGGCATGCAAAGCAGTTTAAAAGTTTAAAAGAAAGAAAGAAAGGGCAGACCTGCACCATCCCAGGGAGAGGGGGGTTGATGAGTGAGAGAAAAATATCATCATTAGCATGATCTATTATTAGTATTATTAGTATTGCTATTTACTTACTATTAGTGTTTGTATTAGTATATATACACCACAGCTGGGTGCAAAGTGGTTTACAAGTTTAAAAGAAAGAAAGAAAGAAAGAAAGAGGGGGGAGATTTGCACTGTCCCAGGGAGAGGGTGATCAATGGGTGGGTAAGAGAAAATATCATCATAAGTATCATCTATTATCATCATTAGTAGTAGTATTTATAGCCTGCTTTCCCACCACAATTGGGGTGCAAACCGGCTTACAAATTTAAAAAACAGAAAGAAAAGAGGAGAGACCTACACCACTCAGGGAAAGGGGGACGGTAAGAGAAAATAGCATCAGTATCATCTATTAGCAGTAATAGTACAGTAGCATTTACCTATTAGTATTAGGATGTATATCCCGCTTTTCCTCCACAGTTGGGGCACAAAGTGGCTTACAAGTTTAAAACCAGACGAAAAGGATTGGGGAAAGGCACAGACCCCCTTAAGAAAAGGAGCCATGCCCTCCCCTGCCAGCCCCACTCAATCCCTCTGCGTGTGTCCCCCAAAAGGGGCTTTGGTGCCACTCGATCACCCCATATGTGACCCCCCCTGAGCAAAAGGGGGCACCAATGGCAGGACTTTGAGGGGGAACCGGAGCGCCCCATTTTGAGGGTGGGAAGGCTGGGCCTGGGCTGGCTTTTGGGGTGGCCGCTTCCTCGGGGACGGAGGAGATTTCTGGAAAACCCATGCCTGGGTCGCCCCACTCCCCTGTGCACCTTCCCTGCCCCAGTAGGGACTGGGGATCCCCTTGCTTAATGGATCCCCTTTGCCCCACGGCTTGCCCCTGCCCCAGAGTAAGCTATGGAGGCCAACCATCCCATATTGGCCTCAAAGTTAGAGTGGGAACCAGGCGTCTTGAGTCCCGTCCCCCCACATGCCTCTCAGCCCATCTTTTTGCCCCCCACTTTTCCCCTTTGGCAGATCCTTTGGGAACCCCAAGGCTGAGCAGCCTTGCCAAGGGGATAGTTGTAGGGCGAGGAAATCCCCCCTTACTCTCTAGGGCTGACTCCCTGGCAGCACAAGGAACAGGGGATATGGAAAGCAAGAGATTGTCATATTTAGGGGGGATTTGGTCTTCAGGGGGCCCTTCCAAAGGCAGACTTGGGTTTCCCCATTTCCCCCTCGTAACTGGGGGAAAGGGACGGACTGGTGTATCTGGGGCCCCTGAAGCCCAAACGGCAGTAAAGTGTGTTGGGAGAGATCTGAGATCAGAATTCGAAGCCAGGCCCATTCCTGGACTAGCAGGCCTTTGCTACAGTCAGGTGGGAGCCTCCTTGCATTTTGAATGGAGGGCTGCAAGACAAAACTGCTCCTGAGCATGTCCTGAGTGGCTTCAGATTGAATAGAAGGTTGCAGGACAAAGCCACCCCTGAGCATGTCCTGAGTGCTTTTCTCTCTTGCACCTGAGACTGAATAGAAGGTTGTAGGACAAAGCTGCTCCTGAGCATGTCCTGAGTGGCTTCAGATTGAATAGAAGATTGCAGGACAAAGCCATCCCTGAGCATGTCCTGAGTGCCTTTCTCTCTTGCACCTGAGACTGAATGGAATTTGCAGAAAATAGCTGCCTCTGAGCATGTCGTGGGTGCCTTTCTCTCTTGCACCTGAGAAGGTTGTAGGACAAAGCTGCTCCTGAGCATGTCCTGAGTGGCTTCAGATTGAATAGAAGGTTGCAGGAGAAAACTGCCCCTGAGCATGTCCCGAGTGCCTTTCTCTCTTGCACCTCTGAGCATGTCCTGGGTGCCTTTCTCTCTTGCACCTGAGATTAGGTACTAGCCATCCAGGTAGGCAGGAATTCTTTCTCCAAAGTCTCTTTTTTAAAGCAGGAGGGGAAGGGATTGTGGTTGCTTTCCTTCTTCTACCTTAGCCGAAGCAGGTAGCTCTCCCTTCCCTTCCCTTCTCTCCTTGGCATTATGTAAGAGCCGGGCCTCCCCACGAACCTGATTGGCGCTTGGTTGCGCCTCTCACAACACACGCCTGTTGGGGGGGGGGGGGGAGAGAAATTGGCTGGCTCCCTTCTTTCCTAATTCCCCCCACCCCACCCTTTGCTGTTGACACACCTGAAGCAGCCTCTCCGAAATCCATTCCTGGGTTCCTGCCTCTCCATGTGCCATCTCCATGTACCATCTGGCTTGGGTGCCATGTACATGCATGCACACCCATGTAGGGAGGTGGGCACAAGGTCTCCTGCATCTTCACCCGATGCCAAGGGGTCTTTGTAGGCCTGACGGAGGGCAGCACAAACTCTGTGCCACCAATCTGTATATATTTGAGATGCCACGGCTCTGTGGCATGGGGTGTGTGGGCGCATGGAGTCGGCTCGGTGGCACCTTCATGCCCGCACACTATGGTTTGGGGCTTTGCATGAAGCTGACTCAATGCAGCCACACAATAGAGTCATGGCACCCACACACCCCATGCCACAAAGTCGTGGCATCTCAACACACCTCTCCCCAGTGTGTGTGGATGCCACAGCGTTGTGGCACGTCAACACACTGGGGAGGTGTGTTGAGAAATGAAATGGTACAATCTCTTTTCTTGTGCCGTGTGCCAGCTGCAAAGAAACAGGTATCCATTTTGGCCTGTCTGCAAAGAAGGGAAGGTTTCTTTGGAGGGGGGGGGCTGTTGGTGCATTTTGTTCAGATGTGTGTGTGTAAGAAAAAGGAAATGGGCAAAGAGAGGGAAGACATTGACTTAGGAGTTGTTGCTGGTTGTGCCAGGCACTGTTGTGAAGCATCTTGGCATCCGGCGCTTCTTTGTTCACATGCTGTTCAAAAATGGCAGGGAGGTGGCTTTTTCCTCCCTTCCCTCTTCTCTGTGTTTGTGTGTGTGTGTGTGTGAGATTATTCAAGCAAAGGTGGTGCCAACAGCACAAGCGATGCCCAGTTTAGGAAAAACAGCCGAGGTTGCAAAGATGGGGTTTCTTGGCCAGCCTGGGGCACACTTTCCCTCTCTCATGCACCCGGCCCTCTGACATGTTGTAGACAAGGCATGAGATGGCGTCTCTTCCCCACCTGGCACGTCCCACTTTTCAAAGGAAGTTTGGGCAGGGCGCTTGCTGAGGGGCTGGGATGTGGTGGGGCATCCCTTCCATGCCAAGGGGGCATTGGTGCCAGTGGTCACTGCGGCCAGATTGAAGCATCTGCACCATTGACCCTCGCTCTTGGAGTACCGACAGCCTTTGCAACAGGCATGCAAATCTGTTATCATCAAGGGTTGGGCAGGCATGATCATTTAAAAAATGTATTACTGTACCTTTGAAACTGCTACTAACCCATTTTTTTGTCCTTTTCAAGTATAATAATAATAATAATAATAATAATAATAATAATAATAATGGTGATGATGCAATGTTGTATACATTTGTAGTTACTCGTCAACGCTCCTATCTCAGCTTACAACAAAATTCAGCGATCGGTCCCCATGTAGATTGCAAAATGCATCAAAATTCATAGTCTGTTTCTGGACAGTGTTGTTGTTGTTGTTGGGCACCTTCAAGATATTTCTGACTTTCAGCAACCCTAAAATGAAGCTATCATAGGGTTTTCTTGGCAAGTTTCTTCAGAGGGGGTTTGCTGTTGCCATCCTCTGAGGCTGAGAGAGCGTGGCTTGCCCCAAGTTACCTGTGGGTTTCCGTGGCCAAACCAGGATTTGAACCCTGGTCTCCCAGTGTCCTAGTCCAATGCTCAGATCACTACACCACGTTGTGTACACACCGTTAAACCAAAAAAAGCCTAGTTTAAAATATGGCAATGGATTCAAAATCGAAATTTCTAAATTGGCATTTGTTGTTGTGTGCCTTCAAATCGTTTCTGACTTATGGTGACCCTAAGGTGAACCTATCATGGGGTTTTCTGGGGCTGAGAGGGTGTGACTCACCCCAAGGTTTCCTGATTTCCAGAGTCCACTGGCAGAGATGGCAAGGTGGGTTTTCCTGAACAAGTGAAGGCAGGAGGGCACCAATGACTAGTTTTGGAGTAAAAGGGCCCTTAATTTAGATTGTTTTTTGTTGGTTTGTGTTGGGTTATTGTTGTTGTTAAACAATTAGGGTCTCTATCAGAACGTCATCGGAAACATACAGAAGGTGCTACAAGATGCCTTTGCACACTCGAAGACATGGGCTCAGATCCGAAACTGGCCAGTGCTCCTCTCCACCTCGGTTTTACCCATCCGTAAAACAGGAGTCAGGTGCGGCGAGTGTTGCAACACAAACACGATCGATATCGTATTTTGCATTGATCGCACCGTGAGATTGATGCACGGATTAGAGCAGGGGTAGGCAACCTTTCCCCTTTAAGGGCCAAGGGACTTCAGCTCCCAGAAGCCTCAGCCATGTTGGCCTATAATAGTCCCATGTTGGCCAACAGCTCCTGGGATTCTGGGAGCTGAAGTCCCTCGGCCCTTAAAGGGGAAAGGTTGCCTACCCCTGGGTTAGAGAGGCCTAAATCCAATGGCAGGTGCCATCTAGAGAACATCCATGGAGCCAGTTTCTTGAATAAGTCCAGCCAGGTGTAAATCGTGGTGATTTTATGGGTCTACTCTAGTTGGAACTGGCATCTTAAGGCCTGAAATTTGGACCTTAGAGTTGTCCAGAAGGTTTGTGGAAAGGCAGTTGCACACCCAAGCTGGGAAAGAGGTGCTTCTTGTACAATTTGAGTTTTCTGCTAGCTGGGTTCTTGCTGCCTTTTGTTGTGGGGTTGTGTAGTAGGGAAGAGGTTGTGGTTTCTTCTGGGAAAATCTCTTGTTCCAAGCATTGTCCCGACACTATACAGTTCCTCTTTTTGGAATATCTTGGAAGCTGTAGTTCAAGGGAGTACACCAGAGCGTCCTAACAGAGATGGCTTAGTTTCTCACCAAGCTATCAATCCTAGGTTTCTCTAGATCGAAACCATGACGGTTAAAGTGATATCGAACTGCTGTAAGTGTGTGGTGTAGGTGATAATGCTGGGAAGAGCGGAAGGCACTAGGAAAAAGAGGAAAGCTACATGGCAGGTGTATTGATTCAACCAAGTTATGGTTGCCTTGAGTTTGCAAGACCTGAGCAGGACTCTTGGAGGTCGCTTGTTCTTCAGGTCTCCACAAATGGGAGACGCAAATCATAAATGCCCTTTATTCCAAGACAGAAAATCCGCTCCAGTTAAGCTATGATCTTGACCATGATCCCCAAACTTTGGTCCTCCAGGGGTTTTGGACTTCAACTCCCAGAAGCCCCAGCCAGCTGGGAATTGTGGGAGCTGAAGTCCAAAACCCCTGGAGGACCAAAGTTTGGGAATCACTGAAACAAGGAGGAAAAAGCTGGTCAGCTCTGTCCAAGGTACTGCTGCTGTCCTTGGTCCTGAATTGTCCTTTCTAGCAACATATACATATATTGCTTGCATTGGGACTGTAAGACTGATCCAATGGTTCCCAAACTTTGCCCCTCCAGATGTTTTGGACCGCAGCTCCCAGAATTCCTGATTATTGGCCAAGCTGCCTGGGACTTCTGGGAACTGAAGTTTGAAAACCATCGGAGGACCAAAGTTTGGGGACCAGTGATCTACGCTGTAGAAATAATGCAGTTGGATGCCGCTTTAAGTACAGAGTGCCTTTTATTTGGGACGTGCTGTGTTTGTTTTTATCATTTTAATAGGATTTTTAAAGTGTTTTAAAATGACCATTTTAGGATAATTGCTGAATGGGTTTTCAACTTCTGCTTTATCCATTATTTTAATGGCTCATGCCGTGAGCTGTCGTTTGGCGGCGTCTGCACTGCAGAAATAATGCATGTTGACACTGCTTTATGGAGTCCTGGGATTTTGAACAGCTCTGACCATCAAGAAGTTCTTCCTAAGGTTTAGGTGGGATCTCTTTCCCTTTAGCTTGCATCCATTGCTCCATATTTCCTATTCTCTGGAGCAGCAGAAAACAAGCTTGCTCCATCCTCAATAGGACATCTCTTCCAATATTTAAACATGGCTATCATATACCTCTTAACTTTCTTTTCTCCATGCTAAACATACCCAGCTTCCTAAGTTGCTCCTCGCAGGACATGGCTTCCAGACCTTTCACCATCCTCTGGACATGCTTGTTCACATCCTTTTTGAAATCGTGGTGCCCAAAACTGGACACGATATTCCAGGTGAGGCCTGACCAAAGCAGAACGGAGCGTTGTGATTACTTCCCTCAATCCAGGCACTAGACTCCTGTTGCTGCAAACTAGAATCACATTGGCCTTTTTAGCTGCCGCATCCCATTGCTGGCTCACGCTCAGCCTGTGGTCCACCAAGACTCCCAGATCCTTTTCACACGTACTGCTACCAAACCAGGCATCCCGTCATCCTATATCTATGCATTTCATATTTCCCCCTAAGTGTAGTACCTTACGTTTCCCCCTGTTGAAATCCATTTTGTGAGTTTGGGCCCAGCTTTCTCATCCGCTCGAGCGGTTTTGAATGCCGATCCTCTCCTCGGAGGTAGGAGCTCTTCCTCCCAATTTGGTGTCATCTGCACATCTGATAATGCGTGTGCATGAGAGAGAGAGAGAAAGTGAAAGAGCACAAGAAGATGTTCTTTTTTGCACAGAAACACTCGCACACCCTGCAAAGTGGATGAATCATCCTGAGCTTTTGATTATTCATGAGATACCAGATGCCCCCAAATGGGGAGAAGAGAACTTGAAACTAGGCCAGTCTGACAACCTTTTGCTTCCCTGGATTGCCAAACTCTCTTCATCTTCAGCTCTTGCTTCCTCTCCCTCCATAGGTGTGTATGTATATATATATATATATATATATATATATATATATGCCTCTAGACCCAAAAGATAACAGATCTGCAAACCAAGCCCTGGGAAGATTTGGTTGAGGGATCTAGCTATGTTTCTCCTGGAGGAGAGAAGAGCGAGAGGTGACATACATGTTGGCCATCTTTAAATATCTGAACGACCGTCGTCACGTGGGAGGTAGCGCAAGCCTGTTTTCTGCCTCTCCGGTGATTAAAAACCAATTAAAATTAGGAAGAACTTTCGGTTTGACAGTGCAATAGTTTACCTTGGAGGATGGTGGATTCGCCTTGGGTTGGGAGTTTTTAAACAGAGGCTGGATGGACACCCAACGTGGATGGTTTTCATGTGTGTACGGTACATCTGATTTGTCCTTTGGAATTGGCGTGTCTTTTTGACTGCTGTGTTTTGGTGCCTTTTTATCAATATTTCAAATTTGACACATAGGACAAAGACATAAGCTAAAGTATGCCTAGACATGCAACCGTATAATAATATATAATAATAGCGGCTGTGTTTTAACGGATGGTGTTTGTCTGGTAATGGTTGATGTTGCCCACCTCGATCTACAAGGGAAGGCGGGTAAGATATTATTATTATTATTATTATTATTATTATTATTATTATTATTATTATTATTATCATCATCATCAATCCATGAGGGAAAGTGGGTAAGAAATTATTATTATTATTATTATTATTATTATTATTATCATCATCATCATCAATCCATGAGGGAAGGTGGGTAAGAAATTATTATTATTATTATTATCATCATCATCATCATCATCATCATCATCTGACTGGGATAATTCAACTGTGGATTCCTGCAATGCCAGAAGGTTAGATTTGAGGACTTTAGGGAAAATTCATAGAATCTTATGAGCTGGATGGGATCCCAGAGGTCATCTAAATCCAACCCCCTGTCATGCAGAACTGCCCTGGCTCAATGCTATGGAATTCTGGGAATTCTAGTTTCCCAGAATTCCCGAACTACCATCCCCATAGCATTGGTGCCAAACTGGATTGTTTCTGAAGTGCGGAGGCAGTTTTGATCTCTTCGATTGGTGGTTAATTATGCGCCACGATTTGCACCTGCTGGACCAAGTGTGGTCCACCTTTGTCCTGAGTTCTTCCATCCTCTGATCCCTCCCTGCTCCATTCCTTCAATGGATGGCATTAGCTTGCCCATTCATTATTACTCCCATGTATAGTTTAATATGCTAATACGCTAATTCGGGCCCCATGTTTTATTGTGCCGCCGCGACGCTATTTATGGCACGTCTTGCTCCGGGTTATGGCGGGCCTGGGAGTTATGATCCTGATGCGCAGATGGCTCTATTAATTAATGATTGCGCCCCACAGCAACAGTTTTGGCACCGTGAGCAGCCAGGGGTTAATGTCTGGGGTTAAGGTTGCCACCCCAAACCCATGGATGAACCCCTTGGCATGGATGAGTGATGTGCAACCGGGATTGGTGTTGGGGGGGACGGGACGGGAAGATTATCCAACCCACCTCTTACCCAGGTTGTCCAAAATCTGTCCATCTCACACTCATCATTTTGCTTCTACGCCACACACAGACATAGACTGATAGAATTGGAAGGGACCTCAAGGGTCATCTAATCCAGCCCCTCCATGCATAGCAATCCACAGCTGCTGTCTTGTCCTGTTTTGGAGAGGTGGGTTTTTGGGGGGATCTTGGGCCACATCTGGCCCACTAATCCAGATAATTTGGGGTGGGTGGGTTTCAAAGTGGACAGTGGTACCCCCAGAAGCCTTTGAGGAGTGTCTTCTATTTATTTATTTAGAAGATTCCTTGGTTGTTGTTGTTGTTTTTGTGTGCCTTCAAGTCATTTCTGACTTATGGCGACCCACAAAGTGAACCTATCATGGAGGGTTTTTTTTGGCAAGTTTCTTCATCAGGGGTTCGCCATGGCCAACCTCTGAGGCTGAGAGAGTGTGACTTGCCCAAGGTCCCCCAGTGGGTTTATATGACTGAGCCAGGACTCATAGTCCAACAGTCAAGCCACTAGATCCCTGAGGATGTAGTGGAAGGGAATATTGTCGTCCGCTCTTCCTGTTGTAACCCAAAATATTTTTTAGATGGCTTGGTCTTGAATGGGCAATGAAGGTGTGTTGGCTTTATAAAAGACCTGCTCCCTGTGTGTGTGTGTGAGAACCGGTTTGCTGCTCTGGATCAACAGAGTTGTAGTCTAATGCTCAAACCACAACATTGTGCTGGCTCTAGATTCCCTCCTTGTTGTTGTGGCTGTGTGTCTTCGAGTCATTTCCGACTTATAGCAACCCTAAGGCGAAGCTATCATGGGGGTTTTCTTGGCAAGATTTCTTCAGGGGAGGTTTGCCATTGCCGCCTCTGAGGTTGAGAAAGTGCGACTCGCCCAAGGTCACCCGGTGGGTTTCAGGGCCAAGCGAGGAATCGAACCCTGGTCTCCAGAGCTGTAGTCCAAAGTTCGCCATGCTGTCTCTCTTTCCTCCTGCCAACCTATATCTCCCAGCAGCAGATGATATCCCAAGCATGGAAAAGGAGGTCATTGCCCTGGGCAGCGGAGGGCAGGGGAATCTGTGCGGAAACGGAAAACCTCTGTAGCATGAAGGTGCGGCGTGTCCCGAAGTCATAGAGGGATGACATGACACTGGGAGCATGTGCGCTTTCCATAGGCTGGAAAAACGGACGGATAGAGAGAGCAAGATGCATGCTCCTTTTTTGCAAGATGATGCCCTGGAGGAAGGATTGTGTGGCTGGATGGCGAGGGGCAAAGGAGGCTGGGGAGAAGCCAGCCTGAAAGAGCCCTGCAACGCACAAGATAGGCGTTTATTAGAGGACTCTGTGTCTGGCTTTACGCAGCGGAAATGCAATTTGGTATAAAGAACCCATTGATAGGACAGCCGGGTTCTCTCTAATGGAGGAATTCCCGGGGGGAAAGAAATGGGTGTGTATGTGCCGCACATACGCATCCGCGCCCGGTTTGTGATCCTCCCACCATAAGCGGTGTTTTTAGTCCTCCTTTCCAGAAAGGAAATGCCCTCCTTGCCTTAGATCATGCTATCTTGTTTGGATTGTGGCTATTTTAATTGTTTTTAACATTTGTTGTCATGTGCCTTCGTGTCGTTTCCAACCAACGCTAATCCTAAAGCGGCCCTATCATGGGAAGATTTGTTCAGAAAGGAGGTTTGCCGTGGCCTGAGGCTGTGAGAGTGTGACTTGCCCAAGGTCACCCAGTCGGCTTCCAGGCCCAGGCAGAGAATCGAACCCTGGTCTCCAAAGTTGTAGTCCAATGCTGAAACCGCCACGCCAGGCTGGATTTCATTTTTAACATTGCACTCCTGTTTTGGCTCATTTCCTTTGGCGAGCCGCCTTCACCCCAGGAGAAAGGCAGGATATAAATAAATAAAAATAAAAATAAAATAATGCAACATTGTACTACCTGGGAATTCTTGACTTGGCAGCCTTTTTTACATGCTCAGAGGTCCTCTTGGCTTTGTTGCCTCACATATTCCAGTGCTGAGAATCCATTTTGGGAGGATAGGTATATGTGTAGCCCCTTCCTTCCTTCCTTCCTTCCTTCCTTCCTTCCTTCCTTCCTTCCTTCCTTCCTTCTTTCCTTCCTTCTCTTTTTTCCTCCTTCCTTCCTTCCTTCCTTTTCTTTCCTTCTTTCTTTTCCTTCCTTCCTTCCTTCCTTCCTTCCTTCCTTCCTTCCTTCCTTCCTTCCTTCCTTCTTTCCTTTCCTTTCCTTTCCTTTCCTTTCCTTTCCTTTCCTTTCCTTTCCTTTCCTTTTCTTTCTTTCTTTCTTTCTTTCTTTCTTTCTTTCTTTCTTTCTTTCTTTTTCCTTCCTTCCTTCCTTCCTTCCTTCCTTCCTTCCTTAAAAAGAAGATGTTAGAATCAGAGCCATTTTTAAGCCATGCCTTGGCACCTTTCCCTCCTGAATCCAGCATGTTCATGATGGAAGATGCACTCACATATGCCCAGAGGCACTCTTGGCCTTGTGTGTGTGTGTGTGTGTGTGTGAGAGAGAGAGAGAGAGAGAGAGAGAGAGAGAGAGTCCTTGCAAGGCTGGTATGGAAAATGGTGAGGATGGAAGTCATCAACTGGAGCAGGGCAACACCTTCTACTTCCCCCATTGTAGGACTGTGTATGTGTGGTTTTGTGTGTCAGTGTGTTGACACAGGAAAGGAGGTCTTCTCTGGGCAGGCAGTTACAGAGGAAAGAAAGAAACTATGTTTGGTGATGCATTGTGTTTTTGTGCCTCTTTGTGTGTGTGTGTAGTGGAGGGAATAGACCCATGTTGTGCACCATACCCATTCCCCCAGATGTAGTCCATTTGTGTAAATTATTGCGATAGTGCTGTTTGGGATTTGCAGAGCTGTTGTGGGAAGTGAAGGAATCCAGGGAAGAATGGCAACACACAGCTCTGTATGTCTGTGCATGTGTGTATATGTGTGTAGGGGGATGGATGCATGTTGTACACCATGCACATTCCCCCAGACGTAGTCCATTTGTGCAATTTATTGTGATAGCGCTGTTTTGGGTTTGCAGAGCTAGTTGTGGGAGGTGAAGGAAGCCAGAGAGGAATGACAACACACAACTAATGTGTGCGTGAGAAAAAAGGGGGGGTGGCGATGCTGGAGGAAATGGACCCATGTAAATCATGCACATTCCCCCAGATGTTGTCCATTTGTGCAATTTATTGCAATAGCGCCGTTTTAGGTCTGGAAAGCTGTTGTGGGAGGCGAAGGCAGCCAGGGAGGAATGGAAACACACAACTATTGTGTGTATGTGTGACAGAGAGAGAGAGAAAGAGGGGAAGAGGTACTGGAACCATGTTATATACACCATGCACATTCCCCCGGATGTAGTCCATTTGTGCAATTTATTGTGATAGCACCGTTTTGGGGTTTGCAAAGCAGTTGTGAGAGGCAAGGGAAGCCAAGGAGGAATGGAAGCACACAACTGATGTATTTGTGTGTGTGAGAGAGAGAGAGAGAGTGTGTGTGTATGTGAATGGCAGCCTCCTGCTTGGTCCTGATCCCTGGTCCTGATCCGCCTGCCGGTGCCGGATGCCAAGGGAGAGATGATGCTGTTCCCTTTTTGTCTTGTGCCCAGTGGGCAGTGCATCCATCCTTGCCCCCCTTGCATTGGCACTGGAGGAGTTAACCGCCTCCCGCCTCCTCCCATTGGGGATGCTGGTGGTTTGGGCAAGGGAGGGAGGACTTTGGGTCTGTGTTGCCGTGGAAACAGCCAGAGATTCGGTGCTCTGTGAGATGGGAGCTCAGGGGCTCATTAACGCCCACCATGCCCGCCTCCTCCCTCCATCCCTTTCTCTCTGCCTCATCCCTCCTTCCTTCCCAGCCATTCCTTGCAGGGGATGGTCACAGAAAATTGGGGTGGAGGGATGGGAAGGGAAGGCCTCTGCTCCCCCAAATGCGGAGGGTTTGGCGGCTGGCCCCTGGGCATGCATGATGCACATCACCGTCTCAGCAGCTGGGTGCAGGCTCTCTTTCTCTGCCCAGACATTTTGCATCCCAGCCCAGCTGTCATTTCCACACAGGGCCTGGCATCCGCCTTGAAATGCAAGGCCCCCATTTTGTCCTGCACTTCTTCAAATGGAAACTAAAGAGGGGGAGTTTCTAGATCATTGGATTGCTTTGGATAGGCCTCTTTCAGGAGGGCTTGAGTTGTGTCTCTTTCAGGAGGGCTGCAGAAATGGCACATGCAGTGCAAGGGGCATCCTTGGTCACCCTCCAAGGATGAGGAGCATCAAGCCACAGGTTTCCAGAGGTCCCCCTGGATGTATGTGTATCTGTCTCTTCCGGCTCACTCATGTGGACAAGGGAACACCTGCTCTGCTTTTGTGGGTGTAAATGCAGAGGAACGGAAATGGCAACGGGGAAGGATCCATTTCCCTGCCCGCCTGCTCCCATCCCCACCTGGGAAGTGATCTCCTGGGAAGACCAGATCTCCTGGGACTTCCAATCTGGAATGGCCTCGGCAGCTCAGCCGCCAGCCTTTGGCCACGCAGAGCAGTCTCAACTAGGTTTTGCTTCTCTCCAGGTCTGGCAAAGGCAGTTGCAATGAAAAATGTCCAGAAGAGAAGCAAGGTTGGGTTGCCAATATGGTCAGTGGATTGTCCTTGGGGTCCAGCCCTGGTTCAGAGGAAGGTTCCTCCCTTATAACAGGCAAAGGGTCAGGCCATGGCGGGTCCTGGGCTCACACCTGCCCCATGTCCTTCCCCCAAAGGCCACATCTGGCCACTTGCAAGGCCAGCTGGGCTTTTAGAAACCGGGAGAGGTTTGGAGGTGAGGGTTGCCAGATTGAAAACCAGAGAAGGCTCTGGTCCCTTTTCGCAAGAGGGGATTGCAGCAGGTAATGCTTGCCAAACCCACTGGCTGACCTTGGGCAAGTCACGCTCTCTCAGCCTCAGAGGATGGCAATGGCAAACCTCCTCTGAATAAATCTTGCCAAGAAAACCCCAGGATAGGGTCGCCTTAAGGTTGCCATAAGGGGCAGAATGGCAGAGATGCCAACAATCTAATGTCCCTCCCTCCCTCTCATCCCTTCCTTCCTTCCTTCCTTCTCTTCTCCTTCCTTCTTCCCTTCCTCCCATCCTCCCTTCTTTCTCTCCTTCTTTCCTTCCTTCTTCCCTTCCTCCCATCCTCCCTTCTTTCTCTCCTTCTTTCCTTCCTTCTTCCCTTCCTCCCATCCTCCGTTCTTTCTCCCCTTCCTTCCTTCCTTCCTTCCTTCCTTCCTTCCTTCCTTCCTTCCCCTTGCTCCAGCATGCTTTTGTGTGGGTGAGTGCTTTTGGCATCATCATCTCAGAGATGGGTGAGAAGAGTGAGGGTCAGGCACCCTTCAAGAAGGGAAGGCAAAGCTCCTTAGCAAAATCCAACAGATTAAGAGATCGGAGGGCCCTCCTTGGCAGATTCTCTGCTTCTAAGCCCCTTTCCTTGGTCTCAGTTTAAAGACGCAGGGCAGGACTGCGGCTGAACGTGGGGGGCTTGGTCATCTTCAGAGGGGTGGGTTGGCAAGGGGGCTTACTTAATGCCCCCCTCCTGCCTTCATCCACCAAAGCCACACGCTGACCTGTCAGAAATGTCATCCTCATTTTGAAAAAGTCTCCGGTTCCCCCGGATCTTCACTCCCAGGAGCTAAAAATGTGGGCAGCTGAGGCATCCTCTGCCAAGAAGTGGGTGCCATGGGGAGTATTTTGTTTGTAACGCTGTATTTGCACACATAGGGAAGCCAGCGTGGTATAATGGTTTGAGCGTTGGGCATTCATTGTTGTTGTTGTTGTGTGCCTTCAAGTTGTTTCTCAGTTATGGCGACACTATCATGGGGTTTTCTTGGTAAGATTTGTTCAAAGGAGGTTTGGCATGGCCTTCCCCTGAGGCTGAGAACATGTGACTTGCCTAAGGTCGCCCAGTTGGTTTCATGGCCAAGCTGGGAATCAAACTCTGGTCTCCAGAGTCAGCATTGTCTAGTGATTTGGGCATTGGACTAGGACTCTAAGAGACGAGGGTTAGATTCCCAGATCGGCCATGAAATCTATTGGGTTACCTTGGACAAATCACACTCCCTCAGCCTCAGAGGATGGCAAAGGCTACCCCCCTCTGAATGAATCTTGCCAAGGAAACCCCACGATAGGTTCTCCTTTGGATCGCCATAAGTTGGAAATGACTTGAAGGCACACGAAAACGATTTTAAAAACATAGTTTGCCTGATGGAGAAACCAGCGGAGCTTTGAAAGCTTGCATGATGCATTTTGAGCATTTTGGTTGGCCGATGGTATTGGATTTTGGTTGGATTTTGTTGCATTCTGGCTTTTCCTTTCGTGGCGCTGTCTAAGGTTCTGAGTTTATTTCAGGGGAATACAGTTTCAGCACCTTGGATAGCTTGTTTGAACGGAAACCTGGAATGGATTGATTCAAATTACAAGGAAAGAGATTCCATCTAAATATTAAGAAGGATCTGGAGTGTTGCTCTGTGCTGCGCCTGGATCCTTGTGCAGAAACAAGTATCTTCCGATGGTTTTCCTTGTTCCAGTAAACAGCCAATAGAATGGTTAACTGAGCTTACAGGAAGGGTTGGGAGCATTCGAATCCACAATGCCTTGCCCGCCTTGGCCCCGCGTGCCCAAGCTTCTTTGCTGCGGGTTTCCACGTCCCACAAATGGCTTTGGTGAGAGCACTTTGGGGAACAACTTCCTTTCCAAAGGGAGCGGAGGACCGCTCTTCCTCTGATTCTCCGTGCCTTAATCGCTTTGGGCCAGCCGAGATCTTAATGCAGGAAGATGCACGGACGCCGGGCTGTTTTTGCAAGCTTCCAAGACTGGGCAAAGCTCCTCTTCCGTTCTGGGCTAGACAGTAACGATTTGGCGCTATCTCTGGAAATTGCTGAGCTGATCTCCGCAGAGGCCCAGAGTTCGGGTTTGGCTTGGTCAGAGTCCAATTCCAGCGGACAAGAGGCAGCATGGTACCTTTCCTCTTTCTTTTGCCTTCTGAGACCTCTTTCTTGTGACCCAAAGGCAGACTACCAGAACGCTGCTGCAACAGCGTTTAGCATTTACACTTCTATACCACTTAATAGTGAATTCAGCGCTCTCTAAGCGGTTTACAATCTGTAAGCCGATTCCTCCCAACAAGCTGGGGACTCATTTTACCAACCTACGAAAGGATGGAAGGCTGAGTCAACCTTGGAGTCCTTTGGGATCGAACTCACAACCTTGTGGCTGGAGGACTGGCATCTAACCACTGCATCACCAGGGCTCCTGGTGCAAAAGGACGAGGAATTAAGCGCTCCCTCCACATTCACTGGGGTTAAGGTTGAAGGACACACCCCCCCCCCGTGATTGTGGAAAAACTGCAAATAAAAAAAATAATACTTTTCTTTTCACCTGAGAGAACACCTCTGTAGGAATCTCCAGGTCCTCCAGTGCAACTCTGTGGTCAGAAATTGACCATCGGATCATGTAGGAGGATGACCTACAAATGCCCAGAGAAGGGTTTTCTCTAGGAGCTTCTAGGTTCTCCAGCACAACTCTGTGGTCAATCTCCAGCAGGGTTGCATTGGAGGACCAAGAGATTCCTAGAGAGAACATATTAATCGAAACTGCAGATCATCAAATCTGCAAAAGTCGAATCTGCAAATGTGAAGGGCCGACTGCGGTCCTCTTCTCCCACCCTGTTTTAGGATGGGCCCAGCCCAATTGAAAAACCGGTGATCTGGTTTGAAAGTGGCAGAGCATGGAGTTTCACCAGCATATAAGTCTAGAAATTTGGTAAAAAAATTGACCCATAAAAACTGAGTCGACTTATCCACAGGTCAGTCTAAATACCGTACTTTAAATCATAAAAATGAACCACCTCTGGTGCAAGACAAAAGTATAATCTGTCCTGGAAGTACTGACCTCCTCTCGACTCTCTTATCCATCCAGCCTAATAATAATAATAATAATAATAATAATAATAATTTTTATTTCTACCCCGCCTTTTGCCTTTTGCCATCGCAATCAAGGCGGCTTACAGCTAAAACATATACAAACCCCAACAATTGACAATAATACCTACTATTAAAAATATATATTAAATACCATCTCTGTTAAAACCAGTTTAAAACAAAACAAATTTAATCAAAGACAGACAACAAATGAAATCTATAAAAACAATGTCAGAGAGCTCTGGTGCTACAATGAACTACAATTCCCAGGGTTCCCTAGCACTGAGCTAGGGCAGTTAAAGTGGTCTGAAACTGGATTATTTCTGCAGTGTGTTTGGGACCATTGATATTTTATTAAAGGTTCCCATTCTTTACTGAAGCAGGCTGTCGATAGTTCCAGGGAGTTTTGGGAGGTTGGATGGTGGCCCAAGATGGAGTGTACCTTCCTGATGTTCAGCAGTGAATCGTGTTGCCTCGGAGGGTGGTGGCATCTCCTTCTTTGAAGGTTTTTAAACAGAGGATGGATGGCCGTGTGTCGGGAATGCTTGGGTTGTATCTTCCTGCCTGGTAAAATGGGTTTGGACTGCATGGTCTTGGAGGGTCTCTTACAAATCTATGATTCTGCAATGTTGCGAAAAGAGGCATCCGGTACCTTTTTGCGCAGTGCTACTTTCCAGGCTGTGCAGTCGTCGCGCGACGGCCCCATGCGCAGCTCCGTCCCTCTCCGTCGCGGCTTCTGTTTGGCTTGGGTTGTGATAGGAAAGCCCACCCACCGTGGCCCACGCTCTTGTGTAACAACGCCGGTGGAGATTTATGCTTCGCTAGGCATCTTCATTCTTTGCTCAATTTGTTCTCGGAGGAAGCAACAAGTAATTGTTAGCCATTTTCTTCCCACTGCCAGAAAGTCTCCAGAAGCAATTTTATACATCAATGCAAGTAGAGTGTCTAGATGTAGGGAAGTGATAGTGCCACTGTATTCTGCTTTGGTCAAGCCTCACCTGGAATAATCCTGTGTCCAGTTCTGGGCATCACAATCCAAAATGGAGGTTGAGAAGCTGGAGCAATGTCCAGAGGAGGGTGACCAAAATGGTGAAGGGTCTGGAAACCCTATGAAGCCCTATAAGGAGAGACTTAGGGAGCTGGGGATGTTTAGCCTAGAGAAGAGACGGTTAAGAGGGGATATGATAGTCCTGTTTAAATATTTGAAGGGGTGTCATGTTGGAGCAAGCTTCTTTTCTGCTGCTCCAGAGAATAGGAGACAGAGCAATGGATGCAAGCAACAGGAAAAGAGATCCCACCAAAACATTAGGAAGAACTTCCTGAGAGTAAGAGCTGTTTGACAGTGGAAGAGTAGGAAGACACTCCCTTGGAGAGTAATGGAGTCTCCTTGTTTGGAGGTCTTGAAACAAAGGATGGATGGCCATCTTTTTGGGATGCTTTAATTGGGAGTTCCTGCATGGCAGGATGGGGTTGGACTGGATGGCCCTTTGGGTCTCCTCCAACTCTGTGATTCTACAGAGTGGTTTTCAAAGACGATTCACAAGTCAGGACTTGTTCTGCATGAAATACACACCTGCTACGCTTGCACAGAAAACAGATTTTCTAAACCAGGAACAAGAATATATACTTCAATGCTGCAGAAGTATGGGCTTTGTAGTTTTGTGAGCCTGTGTCAGAGAGCTGTGGTGCCACAGCAAACTACAAATCCCATAGGATGGCGCCACGGCAGTTAAAGCGGTGTCAAACTGCATTATTTCTGCATTGCAGATGCAGCCCCCAAAGTGATGACACCCCTCCAATGCTATATTTGCCTTTTCTTTCCAGCCTGTTGAAGGTGATACAGAAAACAGGAGTGCAAAGGTTTTACTCCTGCAGCTGTGCTGGCTGAGAATGATGGGAGCTGTAGTCTGGCGCATCCAGAGGGCATGCATGTGAGAGAGGTTGAAAGCAGCAGCGAGAGGAATGGGAAAGCAGGTTGCAGATGGGAAGAGACAGGTTTGCGGTCCCAATGCCAGGATGCTGGGCTCGGGTCTCTCTCTCATTATTCTTCTGATTTTTCCTGGGTTTTCACAGCGGCTGGCCGGTTTCCAAAAACCTTTTTGCTGTCATTGGCATTCCAAGCATAGCATCCAAATGGCATTGACAGGGAAGGCGCAGGAGAGGTTGTGCATGTGTGTGTGTGTGTGTTTCAAAAAGGAAGGTGAAGAGAGGAATGAATGGGGTTGGTGGTGGTTGTTTTTGAAAGGCATTCACCATTCCTTCCTCCTTTTCCCTCGGGTTAAATTTGGTGGTTGTAGGAGGTTGCCAGCTTTAGCGTTGTGTGTGGCTCCTTTTTTCTTTTTCTTTCTTTCTTTCTTTCTTTCTTTCTTTCTTTCTTTTTTTTTTTTGTCAGCATGGAAAAAAAAGAGAACAAAACCTATGGCGTGCCGAGCAGAAGCCAAATAATGCGCTTGCGTCTGCGGGGAGGCTGCTTCGGAAAACTCTTGATAGAGAAGGAAGGCTTTGCCTGGCGTTCCAAGGTTTGGCACAAGAGGATGACGACAATGTTGGCCAAGATCTCGCAGCGCAGGGTACATTTTGTGACGTTAGGAACCCCTAGCCACATGCATTGCGGAAATGCAACAAAACCGTGTTTGTGGGTTGGAAAGGTGAGCATTGGAGCAGCGGTAAGAATATTACAATGGGCATATATATATATGAGTGCCACTATGCTTTCCTCTGGCCTGGTTCCTCCGTCTCGCCTGCCCTCCACCTGACACCGCTCTTGCGCCATTGCTGAGCAATGACTCCTGCCTCGGCCTGGCCGCCCGCAGCACCGGCAAGGGGGGCATGTGTGAAGAACGCCAGCCAAGCAGACGGCCACAGCCACGGCTGCCTCGCACTCGTGGCGCTAATGTGTGGGCAGGCAGGGGGCACGGGCAGCCCTCCGCTGCTTTCGCTGTAGGGCCCGCAAGGCGAAATGGGGCTATAGAGCGGCGGGTTGACATCATTGGAGTTGATGAGGCGGAGAGATCATTGCGGCCAACGGGGTGGAAGGCCAGCTCCATCTCTGAGGAAAAGCAAGACCTGGGTCTGTCCGTTTGAGGGACCCTTGGGTGATTCCTTTGCAGTAGCATTTGGCCAAGGGAGCCACATTGGCGGCATCATCATCATCATCATCATCATCATCATTTTGGCAAATCTGGGGAAACCTTTGGACCCTCCAATACCTACTGCAGCCTACAACTCTGATAAAAACATAGAATCCTAGAGTTGGAAGAGGGCCATCCAATGCAACCTCCTTCTGCCATGCAGGAAGACACCATCCAAGCATGGTCCCTATGGCAGATGGCCATCCAACCTCTGCTTAGAAACCTCCAAAGAAGGAGACGGCACCACACTCCAAGGCAAAGTCTTCCTCTGTTGAACAGCTCTTACCATCAGGAAGTTCTTCCTAAGGTTTAGGTTGGATCTCTTTCCCTGTCGCTTGCATCCATTGCTCCGTCTCCTCTTCTCTGGAGCAGCAGAAAACAAGCTTGCTCCATCCTCAATATGGCATCCCTTCAAATATTTAATATTACTGTCAGGAAGTTCTTCCTAAGGTTTAGATGGAATCTCTTTCCCTGTAGTTTGCATCCATTGCTCCATTGGGTCCTATTCTCTGGAGCAGCAGAAAAGAAGCTTGCTCCATCCTCAATGTGACATTCCTTCAAATATTTAAGCATGGCTAACATATCACCTCTTAACTTTCTCTTCTCCAAGCTAAACATGCCCAGCTTTCTAAGCCGCTCCTCACAGGGCATGGTTTCCAGACCTTTCACCATTTTGGTCACCCTCCTTTGGCGTGTATGTGTTTGATGGATTTATTTCACAATGTTTTCCAAACTTTGGCCCTCCAGATGTTTTTGACTTCAGCTCCCATCATTCCTGACTGCTGGGCAAGCTGGCTGGGGCTTCTGGGGGCTGAAGTCCAAAATACTTGGAAGAGCAAAGTTTGGGAATCACTGGACTTGGAGGATCTCTTCTGGCTTTGAAAAATGCACACACACAAGTTGTGCAAAGAAAGCAAAACACTGTCCACTGCTTTAAAGGTGAATTGCAAATCCTGGAGGTTTGATGGAGCAGTCATTTAGCCGTCTTCCTTCATCTGAACATCCTTTTTCCAAACTAAAGGGAATCCAGGAGTGGTCCAGAAGTCACAAAAGCAGACACTGTGTGATCCTCTCTTGCAGTGTGGTATTTATTATGCTTTGACTTGTTTCTATTTTTTTCCAAAGAAGCAGATTTTTCTAGGGATAGTTTGGAGGAGAATCTTCTGTAGGATCACAAAAGCAAGCCCCGCTTTTCTTCGACCCTCTTTCGAGAAGCAAATGCAGAATGCAAAACCCAGCAAAGGGCCTTGTCACTGTGCTCCAGAGTGCTGCTTGATATAAAGATCCTGTAAAGCAGAACAGATTTGGGCAATAAAAACCCACACAGCAAGTCTGGTCGTGAATTTATAAACAGGCAATTAAATCTTCCCCATCAGGGATGAACAGAAGGGAGATCAGGATCCACTGGTGGGTCTCTGCGTAAATGGCCACAGACTGGCAAGGCTTTCTAACTCACTTTGAAATAAGAAGAGCGACCAAAAAGCATCTTCTGCCCCACAGCTGAGCATCGGATGGGCACGGGTTGCAAATGGCCCCTGGCTGCCCTCTTCTGTGCCCCCCACCTGCAGAACTCACAGCAATCACAGCAACCATCATCCACAGTGCCAAGATGGTGGTGGCAGCGTCCTCTCTTCTCCATTTCAGGAAAGGAAGCAGATGTTCTTCCCAGTGGGTTTCCATGGCTCTGTGGTTTGGGCAGAGGTGGGCAATGGCTACGTGCCTTGGGTTGCCAGATTGAAAACTTGGAGAATCATAACATCCTAAAGTTGGAAGAGACCCCAAGGGCCAGCCAGTCCCACTCCTTTCTGCTATGCAGGAATATACAGAATCCTAGATATCTTGTAGCACCTTTGAGACTAGACCTAGCCCCGTTTTAAGAGCGTAGAGCAATAGTCTCCTAACTGAAAGCAAGAAGTTGGCAGCATGAGCTTTGGTAGACCTAAGTTTCTAAATGCATCTGAGGAAGTAGAGTAACGTCTATGAAAGCTCATGCTGCCATTTTCTTTCTTTCACTGAGTCTCAATGCGGCTACAAGATCTCTTTACTGTACATACTGATTTTGCAGACTGACATGGCTGTATCTTAGAACACAGTCCTAAGAGTTGGAAGAGACCCCCAAGGGTCATCCAATCCAACCCCTTTTGGCCGTGCAGGAAGACACAACCCAAGCATTTCCATCCATCCTCTCCTTCAAAACCTCCAAAGAAGGGAATTCCACCACTTTCGCTGTCGAACAGCTCTTTCCATCAGGAAGTCCCTCCTAATGTTGAGGTGCAATCTCTTTTCCTGTAGTTTGCATCCATCCATTGCTCCGCGTCCTCGTCTCTGCAGCTCCACCTCGAATGCTTATTCAGAAGAGGAAATTCCAACAAGCGTTGCGGCATGCAACCAGGTAGCTACGTAGCAGAGATGCTAAGGAAACCTGCTAGTGAATTGCAAAGATATGTAATGCGGACACTGGCACTGATGCACATTTGCCACTGCCATGAGCTAAAATGTGCATCGGTTCCTTTGTGCATCGGTGCATCAGACAGAGTGCTGGCATACATTGGAAGAGCCTGATGTGCCATTAAAGATAACTTTTTAAAAAAAATTAAGGGTGTTATACCCAGGTTCTGGTGCTGAACGTGTCGGACATCGTCTGGACTGTTTGCACCAGAACTGGACTTTGGGCCATGCATTGTCTAAATAGGACACTGCCAGACCAAGGGCCTTTTGGCCATGCAAACAAAGCAGATGCTCTGCTCATGAGCAATAGCCCTCTTATTTTAACTTCTAAGATGGAATCATTCCAAAGACAGAAAAGCAAGGGAACGTCCCATAAAAAGATGGCAGAGCAGGGTTGCCAGTGACCTGTGAGATCAAGGTTCAAGTCCTCATTAAGCTACACAATGACCTGGGTGACTTTGGGCAAGTCTTCCTTTTTCAACCTGACCTACCTCTCAGGGTTGGCGTGAGAATAAAATGCAAAAGAGGAGAGCCGCGTACGCTTACTGGGCTTCGTGGGAGGAAAGGCTGTGTATAAGTGTAGCAAAACCAGTTCAGAAAGTGGAGGGTTTTCTTAGAAGACAAAATGCAGGACGGCACACGCTGACCATGGGTCAAACGTCCACGTCTTGCCCGATTCAGGGAGCCGGAAAGACCGGGGAAAGAAGGGAGCAACGTGAGCATATGCATTTGCTAATTATTTATGTATGGCTAATTAGAACCTCGGCGCAATCCTGGAATGCAAGATGTAATCAAAATATGGCGTTCAAAAAGCCTCGCGCCTTCATTAACTTTTTTTGGACACATCTTCAGTGCAACGGGAACAGCTGGTGCAATGCTGCTTTGTTGGGTTCTTCTCCCTTTTTTCATTTTTTTAATGATGGTTATATATGTTTGAATACTGTCTTTATATATATATGTATGTATGTATAAAATATCCTTGCAATATGTGCACCATATTGTCGCGGAAACTTAGCAATTAAGAAAGAAAGAGAATCCAAGGCTGCTTTGGTAGAGCCAAAACGATGCTGGGAGCCAGGCATCTGGGGCAATGGCAGCTGGCGCCTTTGTGTGAGCGGAGCAGGGAATCCGCTCCGAAATCTAGTCTGAACTTGATAGATACTTTCTTAAGCTTGGACAGTTCTTTTAAACTTTGGGCCCAAACCTAGAGCGAATGTGGATCCTTTCCCCCAAACCCTAGTGTGCTTTGCATGCTTCCTCTAAGGCCCCAGCTGTAAGTTTAACAGATAAATAAATAGTTAAATAAATACATCGGAGTTGTAAGTAGGAAAAGTAATTCTCCCAAATAATGCAAATGTAGGGGGAGTTTTTCTTATTTAAGGACAAAGAAAGTAGAAGAAGGTTCGAGAATGTGAAAAAAAAGGGTAAGAATAGGTAGAATAAGAGTGAGAGGAAGAGGATTGAAAAGAGGGAAATGAAAGTAGAAGAAGGATAAGGAGCAAAAAGGAAAGAAAGGAAAAGAGAGAAGAAGGAAGGAAGGAAGGAAGGAAGGAGAGAGAGAGAGAGAGATAAAAGGCTAAGTGGATGAGAAAAGGCTAGGGAAAAAAGTTATGGTAAGAAATAGAAAAAGAAGATAGAGAGCATAAGGATACGATAAAGAAAACAAGATTAAAGAATTAAAGGAAGATATTGTAGGCAATAAAAGTTCATGCAAAGAATGTGACTACAGAATGTATATTATCGGAGAAGGCACATTATGAGATATATATTATATACTAAAGGTCGGAGATCATGTTTTGCACAGCAAAGGATGTGTAATAGAAAGTGTAATACAATAGCTTATTGGAGAAAATAATGTATAGTAGGTGGCCATGTGAATATTAACTGTAATGTAGATGTAAACTTACAGTAGTACTTGCAATGGTACGCCAATGGATAGTAATGGATAGCAGGCAGTAATGATAACTTCGACGGAGGCATATGAATGATGTGCGATTTATAAATGGAGAAAGTGTAATGAAAATAATTGTAAAAAATAAAGTCCTGAAAGGTGCCCACCCAACTTCTGTTTAAAGAATTCCAAAGATGGAGAATCATCATCTTTAAACTATTTTTCTTGTATTTTGAATAGAGATACCCCTTGTGATCCTTTCCAGGTCTCCGATGCTATAACTTGATTCAAGTACTAGCCAGTCTTCCTCCTTACCTTCTTAGATCAGGTTTGGTGGCCAGCAATAACATGTCTTTTGCAAGGTTAATGGGTCTTAAGTGTCCGTGCAAGACTGACCTACACCCAGCAGAATAGCTCACAATAATATATTGGTGGCAAGAAGATCCTTTTTCCTCCCCTATAGCAAAAGGATTGCTCAGAGGAAACCGTGGCACGGTGGCGGTGAGAGATTAAACACTTTCTTTTGTAGTTCATCCAAAATCTCGGTGCTTCTTTCCTTCCTTCGATACGACGCCGAGTGCAAGGAAGGGAAATGCAGAGCCGAACGGTGCTGTCTTACCGTCTTACCTCTTTCCCCGGCTGTCAGGAAGCAAAGCTTGCAAGGGGAAAATAGAGAAATCTTTGCCTTTAATCTCCGATCCTTATGCTAATGATGGAATTTCTATTAAGTTTCTAATGTTCTTTGTCAGGTTCCTTGGTTTAAAAATAAACCCCCATTAGGTCCCATTATTCATGCCATAACAGTGCCATTCATGGCGTGGCAGTGCCGGTATCAATATTTATTTTATAAAAGCAAGGAATTAATGGGATGAGAATGGCGTTCCCCGGCATTCGTTGATATAAACTTGCACACCTGGATAGAGGGGGTGGCGAGTGCGAAGCATGTGCATGGGAGGAGGGAGAGAAGAGATGTGACAAAGCCTGAGTCTTTTCTGCAGATCCAGACAGAGAGATTTGCTCACTGCAGCCTGGCCTGATGCAATGGAAATTGGAGAGTCCCGTAGGGGAGATGCCAAGCCCTGGAAAGAGAATTTAGTGACCATTTTTTTTTTTTGGCAAGTCCAGTTTTAGGACCTGCTAGAAGCCACAGAAACAGCAATGGAGGGTGCCTTCCATGTCAGCGGTGCGGTGAATCCGCTCCGGGTTTTAACCTGTGCTGCAAAGGTGCTGAACTCCTTGGAAGTTCAGATGAAAATCTGGAGTGGATTCACCTGAATGTTAAGAACTTCTTGACTGTAAGAGTTGTTTGGGAGTGGAATAGACTGCCTTGCAGAAAATCATGGATTTTTTTTTCTTTGGAGGACTTTTAACAGCAATTTCCAAACTTTGGTCCTTCAGATGTTTTGGATTTCAGCTCCCAGAATTCCTGACAGCTGGCCAATCTGGCTGGGGCTTCTGGGAGTCATAGTCCAAAACACCTGGAAGACCAATGTCTGGGAACTGCTGCTTTATAGATGGAAGTTGGATGGGTATCTTTCAAGAGTGCTGGAACTGTGTATTCCTGCATAGCTGGGGTTGGATTAGATGGCCTTTGGGGGTCCCTTCTAACTTTATGATTCTTTTCAAAGACGTCACCCTGTTAGTCTGGAATATCAGTATGGCAAAGAGATCTTGTCGCACCTTTGGGACTTAGCTGTGCGAAAGAAGTCGTAGCTTACGCTACGACTTCTTTCGCACAACTAAGTCCCAAAGGTGCGACAGGATCCCTTGGGTTTTCTGTGTTTCATTGCCCCACTTGCATGGCAGCCACCAATGCGCATGGAAAACCTCGCCCCTGTAATGCTATGTGACAGGTATAGAAAACCACCGCTGCCGCCACCGCCACAATTTCCAGTTTGAAACAAGGCTTGCAGAGAAGGGGCCCATGTTTTAAAGGTGTCACAGTCCTGGGATTGTGACTCTCCTTTAACACAAGGCATATATATATATATATTCATTGCAGTTTGTTTAGCTAAAATATGAGGAGGGTGCGTTGTTTTTAAGCTAGTGCTGGTGCCAGGGTACCCAGTTGAGTTGCAATGGTGGGGATCGAAAGAATAAAGGAGACGTCCACATGTTGGCCACCTCTGGCGTAAGGCATCTAGATGGATCCATGCTCTGTCTGTCCCATCATCCTGTCTCTGCAAAGAGGACAATTGCAGCAAGGGTTTTGTTTTTTTTTCTGCAATGGCTTGGTGGTTGTGAGAATCTTACACTCAACGTTAAACTTGAGTTTCACTGGAAGTATTTCTCCTCTCTGGCTCTCTTGGGAGCTGAGCCTCTGCTTTGCATGCAAAAGGTCCCAGGTCCTGGGATGTGTAGTTTCATGAGCTGTTTGACCTTCTCTGTCAGAGAGTTCTGCGGCCCACAACAAACTACAAACCCCAAGATTGCGTAGGATGGAGCCCTGACAGTTAAAGCGGTGTCAAACTGCATTAATTCTGCAGTATGGCAGCCTAAGAGGGCAACTTCAGGAGAGAACCTCTGAATCATAGAATTGTAGCGTTGGAAGGGACCACAAAGATCATCTAGTCTGGTGATTCCCAAACTTTGGTCCTCCAGATGTTTTCTACTTCAGCTCCCAGGATTCCTGACTGTTGGCCAAGCTGGCTGGGGCTTCTGGGAGTTGAAGTCCAAAACACCTGGAGGACCAAAGTTTGGGAATCGCTGATTTGGTCTAAACCCTTGCCAATTCAGGAACACCTAAGTATGGCACACCTGGAAAATGCCCATCCAGCCTCTGCTGACTCCTTGCAGCTTGGGAGGGGTGCTTCTTTCTTGCTTTTGCCCCCCCCAAATATCACCCCTTGTCCCTTTCCACTGAGCCATTTTGGAGAACTGCGTCTCTCTTTGCACCATTGCCTAGTAACCTGCCTGGGCTGCTTTCACACCTTGGCTGCTTGATCCAAGGGCTCCTCATCCTTGCCAGAGCCGTATCTCAGGAGACTGCGTTGGATCGGCACCCGTTACCCAGTTGCTAGGTTGGCTTTGTTCTCTCATGCCCCAGCAAGAGAGACGCTGGCAGTTTCAGAAAGCAGGAGGCTTGGGGGTGTGTTGCCCTGCCTTCCAAGGCCGAAAATGTTAATGCCACGTCTGATGATACTCAGGGCACGGAAATGGCAGGGGCAAAGCCAGGTTGGTGCATGTCCGAAGTCGTCTCCTTTGTCATCTGGGACTTGTGGAAATGCATTTGGAGGAAAGGTGCAGCCCTTGCATCAAACTTCCTCTCTCCAGATGTCTTGCAAGAATGCAAGGGTGCATTACAGTGGACCCTTGGTATCTTCTGGGGTTTGGTTCCAGGATCCCCCGTGGATACCAAAATCCATGGATGCTCATGCCCCGTCAAATGCAACGCCGTAGGAAAAATGTGTCCCTGAAACAAAATGGCAAAATGAAGTTTTTGCTTTTCAGAATATATAGTGGTATCAGGTGGGTACCCGATACCACTGTATATTCAGTGGAAAGGGACAAGGACCTGCCATGGATTTTGTTTTTGGTTTTTTGGAATATTTCAGATTTTGGGATTCCAGATAAGGGAGACTTGACTTGTAACAGACCTTCTTTGGAGGTCTTTAAACAGAGGTTTGATGGACATCTTTCAGGAGTGCTTGAGTTGTGTATTCCTCCATGGCAAGGGGTTGAGCTGGATGACCCTTGGGACCCCTTCTTACTCTACAATTCTGTGATTCTCTGCCTTCGCTAGAAGCATCCAGGATCCACAATCACTATTTAAATACCGCCTGTTTTTCAAAACCAAAAGTGATTTTCTGACTATGGCTGATCTGCCCTGCAGAAATAACCCGGTTTGAAGCTCCTTTATCTCCCATAGTTCAGTGCTGTGGAATCCTGGGCACTGTAGCTTTGTGAGACATTTCACCTTCTCTGTCAGAGCTCTGGTGCCACAAGAACAAACTACAAATCCCAGAATCCCATAGCGTTGAGCCGTGGCAGTTGAAGTGGGGTCAAACTGGATTATTTCTGCCGCGTGGATGCAGCCTTGGCTTCCAGACCTTGGATCATCTTGGTCCCCCTTCTCTGGACATGTTCAGAGCCATGGCAGTTGAAGTAGTATCAGACTGGATTATTCCTCCAGTGCGGATTCAGTCTTCGTATTCCTTTTTTTTTTTTTTAATGGGTTGGGTTCTATGTTGGGGTTCTGTGCCACCCCAGAGTATCTGGGAAGGCACAAAATGGCCCATCCCTTGGTCTAGAGGGCAGCTGGCACTCTGCACATGGTTAGAGGCAAGCCTGCCGGGAAGCACCCAGGGCCATGGTTGAAGCTGCCCATCTCCTTGCTAGGGCTCCAGCCCTTTTCCCCAGCCCTTCCCAGTCAGTCTCCATCCTCTTTTCCGCCTCCGTCCTCCTTCCCAATCCAGCCCCTTTTCCCAGGCCTTAATGGGGTGATGAATTATACATTACTGCCCCTTCTCCCTGCTCCGTCTCTGGGGGAAAGGAGGGAGGGAGAAAGCTTCACATCTTGATGATGACCTACATTTTTATTTTATTTCCCTTTCCTCTTTCTCTTCCCCTCATTCTTTTTGCAGAGGGGGAGAAAGCGCTCTGCAGTGTGTGTCTCTCTGTTTGGAAGAGGAGGGAGATCCAAAGCATCAGGGCTTGGCCTTTTTGTGGCCACCCACCGCCATCTCCTTCCTTCTTCTCCCGCCTGCTTGTTATGTTGCACAATTCTTTGCATTGCAATGCCGGTGGGTTTTTACGAGGATTTTGCACGGGGCGAGGCGGTAGCTCTTTCTTGCCTCTGGGCTCCTTAATCCAGCAGAGCCATCATCCTCTTTAGAGGTGCAGGCATGGATTCCACCATTGCAGCAAGGTTGCCTCCATCCATGGCCTTTCTTCTGGGCTCATGGCTTCTGCTGCAACCTCCTCCTCTTTGGGGGATTTAGGAGGCTGTGCAGGACCAATTTGTTGTTGTTAACTGCCCTCCAGGCCATCCGGACACATAGCCGCCCTATGGATGAGACCTCTCCAAGATCCCTGATCTCCATCTCCTCTGCTCAGGTCCTACAGGCTCAAGGCCAGGACCTCCCTGACCAAGTCCATCCATCCGGCATGCACTCTTCCTCTCTTTCTACTTACCACCTTCTACCTTTCCTCGCATCATTGTCTTTTCCAAGGAGTCATGTTTTCCCATGATGTGGCCAAAGTACGACAGCCTCGGTTTGATCACTGGTCTTCCTCTCTTTCTACATGCCTCTATTTGATCATCTTGGCTTCCACTGAGATTTTAGGCTTGACCCATGACCTCCCTAATAGAGTCTATCCATCTGGCTTCCCATTCCTAGTCTCCTAATTTCTTGACTGCAGTCTCCGTTCTGTTCAATGTTTGATCCTTGCTATGGGAATTCTTGGACCTTTTCAATTTTCTCATTCTCTCTAGGCTGAGTTCTCGTAGGTCTTCTGTGGCCATTATTTTTGCTTTCTTCGTGTTCAGCATCAAGCCTAGCTTGGCACTTTCCTCCTTGACCTTCTTCGGTAATTGCTGCAAGTCTTTGTGGGTTTGTGCTAGCAGTATTGTGTTGTCTGCATTTCTTGGTTTAATGTTCCTTCCTCTGATCTTCACTCCTCCGGCTTCCAAACGACAGATCCCAGGATTTTGTAGGATGGCGCCAAGGCAGTTGAAGTGATGTCGAACCGCATTATTTCCACAGTGTAGATGCACCCTCGGTACTGAAGTGAAGCCAAGCATTTTGAGCTGGCGGCGGCGGCAAATAAAAGCGAGAAAGATTATAGGAGAGCAAGGGCTTTCTTTGCATGCAGAATCTCAACCTGAATGGTTATCTTCTGGGACCTGGAGTCCAAAAAGAAACACAGGTTGAGTCCCCAAAATCCTGAATTCCAGAATCTAAAACATTCCAAATTCCAAAATGGTCCAACATGGAGATAGTGGCACCTTTTGCTTTCTGATGGCTCCGTGTGCACAAACATGGTTTCATGCACAAAATTATTTAAAATTATAGTGTATGAAATTTACCTTCAGACTATGTGTAAAAGGCACGTACGAAACATGAATGAATTTCATGTGTTCCCATCTCCAAGGTATCTCTTTAGGTATATGCAAATAGTCCAAAAAACAAAAAATGGGGGGGGGGAATCCGAAACGCTACTGGTCCCAAGTATTTCGGATAAGGGACACGTAACCTGAATATATATATATATATATATATATATATATATATAGTGTGTGCGTGTGTGTGCGTGTGTGTGTGTGTGTGTGTGTGTGTATATATATATATATATTCTCAACCTGAAGATATATATATATATATATATATATATTTCTGAACTCAGCATTTGTATCCTTGAAGGCTTTATAGTATCTCATAAGGGACAGATATGGCATGAAAGGGGACTTGATTCTGGATCAATACCATGAGCTTTTATTTTTATTTAAAAATATTACCATAGTTATATAGTTTCATCGTACTAAACTCAAGTTTGCTGAGAGCTGTAGTCCGTCCAACTTGTTTTGCAGGCTTCCAGTTTGTGGGAATGGTGATACAAGCCTTTTTTAAAAAAATGAAATACTCAAAAGAGCAAGAGAGCTCAAAAGCGACAGAGGAATCAATACCCTGCAATCTAAACCAGCCTAAAAACCGATAGTTCAAAAGCCAGCGATTAAATATTCAAGTGCCAGCAATTTAAAAACACTGAAATATAGCAACTGCAATCATCTCAATTAAAAGCTGCCTGAAATGAAAGCTTTAATTTTTTTTTTTCCCTTGGAGAGCAAGATTCAAAGGGTCAGTTGCATAGCCCTGACAATGCCAGAAATTAATAGAAAGCTGGCAAGGAAAAGTACTTCATTGGGATCGCAACTCCCAACTAGTGTTTGGGAGATCTGAGAAACTGACCTTCTGATGTTGTCCCGATTAAACCTCTGCCGTCCCACTTTCGCAGCCGCTTTGCAAATGTCCCAGTTTCTCTCTGGTCCTCCCACTTTCCCCCTTCATCCTCAGATTATTTCCGATGCTGCAAACTGAGTTGAAAATGCAAAAGTCAACCCCATTCTTCTCCTGTCTTGCAAGGTCTAGGCCAGGGGTGGAAAACATGTCAATTTTCAGTTGTTCATTCACAACTCACAGGTTCCTCACTCTTTGCTATGTTCGCTGAAGGTGATACGTATCCTTCAACAGTCCTGATCTGATGGCGACAGTCCCAATTAATCCTCTGTCATCCCACTTTCTCACCTGACTTTAAAGCGTCCCGGTTTCTCTCTTCCTCCTCCTCCCACTTTCCCTTTTTCTCCTCCGCTTACTCCAATTGCTGCAAATGGACTTCAAGATGCAAAAGTAGTTTCCACTCAAGTTAGCTGGAAGGAGAGGAGAGCCGGAGGCGAAATCTCGTCCTTCCCAGTCAGATCGGGCAAAAGCAGACTGTTGCATCCTCCCTGGGCTTGCGTATTCTTCTTCTTCCTTTCCCCATCTTGACACGCTCTGATGCTGCTCGGCCACACAACGTCTCCGTTTTCACCTGTGCAATGTCGGAAGGTCTGTTGCATGCGTAACAAGCAATGGAACAAGTCCCTTTTTTAAAAAAGCAAGGTCCCAACCTCTGGAGCAAGCGGCGGAGGGATGACCTGGATACATGAACCACTTGGGGAGAGGGAGATGTCGCTTCAGGAACTAGCCACTGAGACATCAAATATGTATTAGTCCTCCTGAAGCCTTGCGCATGATGAATTTTGCATTCTGTCCAGACTTCGGCCCAAAATTACGTGTCTGGCAGGATCGGTTGATGGAGTTGACTACAACCGCAAAATGCAAGAAAATCGGGGAGAGTCTCGCTGTGCAAAAAAGAGATGTGCTAGAAATGCATAGACGCGGATGGGGGACATAAAGAGAGACCAGATGCAGCAAGAGACTTTGGATGCTCCTCTGCAAAGCTGGGCCTCTGGATCCATCCTATGGATTCCTGGGATTTATAATAATAATATAATAAATTTTTATTTGTAGCCCGCCCCTCTGCTAGGCAATCGGGGCGGGGGACAGCAATAATTAAAACAGAACAACGTTAGAACATTCCCTTGTAGTTTGCCGTGGACTCAGAGCTCTCTGACACAGAAGGTTACGTATCTCGCAAAGCTATCTTGAATTGCAACATCCAAAGTACTCCAAAATCCATTATTATTATTATTATTATTATTATTATTATTATTATTATTGACACAGGTTGCATAGTACATACCTGTTCTGCGTTTGCAAGGCTGGAGAGAGACGAAAGGATCTCTCTCTGTGATTCTTTGATTCTATGCCTTATCTTGAATTCCAACATCCGAAATATTCCAAAATCCATTATTATTATTATTATTATTATTATTATCATTATTATCATTATTATCATTATTATTAGACACAGGTTGCCTAGTACATATCTGTACTGCATTTGCAAGACTGGAGAGAGATGAAAGGATCTCTCTTTGATTCTATGCCTTATCTTGAATTGCAACATCCGAAGTACTCCAAAATCCATTATTATTATTATTATTATTATTATTATTATATTAGAAACAGGTTGCATAGTACATATCTGTTCTGCGTTTGCAAGGCTGGAGAGAGACGAAAGGATCTGTAAAATGGTGGAACATGGCACCTGTTGCCGTGTCACAGATCCTGAGTCTTTCTCCAGCCTCACTATGTCTATGCAAAGACAGGTATCCCAAAATCCGGGGGGAAATCCAAATTACGAAAGACTTCTGGTCCCAAGCATTTTGGATTGAGGAGACTTGAGCAGATTTAGTGGGTTTTTGAAAAAGGAAAGTCGTCCAAATGTAAAGATTGGAGTTTGGAGCAAAGTTTGGGACGGATGAAGCTGTTGCCTCCACGCACCTTTGCTATTACCTTACCAATTGGCGCCATTTTATCACCCCATTTATTTTTTATCGATCTTCTAATTAGCAGTAAAATAGCTTCTTACTCCTAAAGTGCTAATATGGCTTTATTTTATTTTATTTGCTTTATTCGGCGACTGTCACTTGAGCCATCTCCCCAAAATCGCTCCATTTGAAAACCCACTTTCTAAGCTATAAAAGCATCTAAACTTTATTAATTACAATTATATCCCTCTTTTCCTCCACTAAGTTATAAGGATTATAGGTAGATCTCCTCCTCTTTCCCATTTCTATCCTCGCAACAGCCCTGCAAGGTGGGTCAGGGGACGAGAGACTGTCCTCAGAAGGCTGCATCTGCACTGCAGAATTAATCCAGTTTGATACTGCTTTAACCACCATGGCTCACTGCTGTGGAATTCTGGGAACTGTAGTTGCATGTGACGTTTAGCCTGCCCCATCATAGAGCTCTGATGCCCCAACAAACTACAGATCCTGGAACTGCATAGCATTGAGCCATAGCAGTTAAAGGGTTGTCAAACTGGATTATTTCTCTCTAAAAAGAGATTTCGTATCGAAATGGCTAATCAACCTCGCTTCGTCCTCCAGGAACCATCATTGACCCTTCAGTGGCTATTTTGGGCTCCCTGGGCCACTTTAAGGCCCAAGAGGATATTATTATTATCATTATCATTATTATTATGAAGTCTATTTTTAAAAGGCCCTTTTCCTGTTTCTAAAAACAGCCAAGGGTGCGTGAAATAGATCTTAAATGGCCAATCGGTCCCCAGTGGCTTCTGTTTTAGGTTGGCTACTTATACTGTGATTTTTAACATTTCAGTATATGTGTGTTGGGGGCATGATGGTGTAGGGGTTTGAGCATTGGATTATGACTCTGGAGACCCGAGTTCGAATCCCTGCCCAGCTATGAAAACCCACCGGGGCTGCATCTGCACTGTAGAAACAGTGCAGTTCAACACTATGCTACGGAGCACGACAAACTACGGATCCCAGCAAACTATAGGATGGCATGACAGGAGGTTGGGCACGATGTCCCTAGCGATCCCTTCCAACACTGTAAGGTTGCATCTACACTGCAGAATTGATGCACTTTGACACCACTTTGGGATTCTGATCTGTAGTTTGGAGAGCTATTTCGCCTTCTGTGTCAGAGAGCTCTGCTGCCATGACAAACTACAAATCCCTGGATTCCATAGGCTGGCGTGGCAGGGGGTTGAACTAGACATCCCTGGTGGTCCCTTCCAACACTGTAAGGCTGCATCTACACTGCAGAATTGATGCACTTTGACACCGCTTTAACTGTCGTGGCTCCACGCTATGGGATTCTGAGATGTGTAGTTTCCTGAGATATACAGTGGGCCCTTGTTATCCACTGGGGTTTGGTTCCAGGACCCCCCCGTGGATAACAAAATTTGTGGATGCTTGAGTCCCATTAAATATAATGGCACCGCAAAATGATGTCCCTTTATATCAAATGGAAAATCAAGCTTGGCCATTTGGAATTTCTCCTTTTTGGGAAAGTTTTCAAGCCGTGGATGCTTGAATCCGTGGATAACAAATCTGTGGATGAGGAGGGCTGAGTGCATAGCCTTCTCTTTCAGCGGTGGCACGGCACACTACAGATCCCAGGATCCCATAGCGTGGAGCCGTGGCAGTTAAAACGGTGGCGGGTGGCATGAATTTTGCAGGATGGCAGAGCCTTTTTGCCAAACCTGGCATGCAACAAGCCCTGACTTCCCATTCAGAGGATGGTTATTTGGGTTGTGGAGGAGGTGAGCCGTGGAGGATGGGCTTTGTGGCTCTTCCCTGCCCAATCTCTGCCTCCTTGTCTCTGGAGTCCTCCTCCCAGACGGCGCCGCGTCTGCTGACAATTTCCAAACTCATCAACTTGGGCGACAGAGATGGATGGGTGGCAAAGCCAGAAGGGGACAGATGGCCTTGGAGACCATCTTGGAGACGCTTTCTCGCTACCCGCCCGCCCGCCGCACCATTCCCCCGGCTGCTTTTCTCCCTGGAAGGAACAGCTTGCCCAAAAATCTGCCCAAGCACCACCTCGGCACATCGTCCCCGGAATCCCAGGGCCGTCATCAGGGAGTGCGGCGGGTGCGGATTGCACCGGGTGACGCCCTCAATGGGGTGACCCCACTGCTCCCCAAACCTTGGCCATATTCTTTTCCATCTTATCTTTAAAAACATGGCATCTCACCCAATGTTCGCTTTAGCCGCGTGAAATTATGTACGTACGCGGCGCTACATTTAGGCTGTGCAGTTTCGTTTTGGTTTAGTTTTGCTGGCTGTTTACGTTGGACTTCTGCTTCAATGTTGGCGTTCGGGGATCTACGGGAGTTAGGATTTGGGGGTTACAGCCGGGTAGTGGTTTGAGCGTTGGACTATGGCTCTGGAGACGAGGGTTCGAATCACGGCTCAGCCATGGACACCCACAGGGTGACTTTGGGCAAGTCGCACTCTCTCAGACTCAGAGGAAGGCCATAAGTCAGAAGGCCCCTGGTTAACTTTGAGCAAGTCTCGCTCTCTCAGCCTCAGAGCATGGCCATAAGTCAGAACCTCCCTGTGTGACTTTGAGCAAGTCTCTCTCAGCCTCAGAGGATGGCCATAAGCCAGAACCTCGCTGGGTGACTTTGAGCAAGTCACACTCTCTCAGCCTCTAGGGATGGCCAGGGTAAACTCCCTCTGAAGAAACACATCAAGGAAATCTCCCAATAGGGTCACCTTTCCATGGCCATGGAAACCTCAGTTGACTTTGGGCAAGTCACGCTCTCTCAGCCTCAGAGGATGGCCAGGGCAAACTCCCTCTGAAGAAACATGCCAAGGAAGCCTCACAATAGGGTCGCCTTTCTGCGGCCATGGAAACCCCCTGGGGGACTTTGTGCAAGTCACACTGTCTCAGCCTCAGCGGAAGTCCAGAAGTTGGAAACAACTAGAAGGCACACAACAACAACAAAGTACAAAAAGAAGTGACTAAGGGTTCTGTATGGTGTGGTATGGAGGAGTCTGATGAGTTACCGCACCGAGGGATGCCAACCCAAGTGATGCCAATGGGGAGAGCAGAGGGCACAGTTTGTAGGACATTGAGGGAGGAAGAGGAAGCATGAGAAAGCAGAATTCCTCGGCACAATTTCTCCCCGAATCCTGGCTTTTATTGATTGATCTATTTATTGGATGCTTTTTAAAAGCCGCCCACTAACCCGAGTTCTTCTGGGCGGCGTACAATCTGTTAAAACATGCAGAAAGGCTTTAAAATACAACAGGGATACCGTAAAGCAATGACTAAAAGGAGCCAGATATAGAACAGAAATACAGTTGGCAGCGAAAAAGAAAACATTTCGGCATATAAAACAGATTAAAATGCCATGCGGAAGGATGAAAGCAGAAAAGCGTCCTTGGAGCACTAAGACGGGGCTTTAAAATGCTGGGAAGAGTAAAATGGGTCCAAAACAGAGCTTGCCGTAGAAGCAGGGCAATGAATCCGTCCTGGGTTTTAGTCCGAAATTTGAACAGATGTATCCCAAGCGCTGGACCTACTGGGAGGATAGAGTTCACACACACACCCCCCGAAAAGTTCAGGTTAAATTCAGGTTGTGACATGGGAACTACCCGCCACCACTGAAAAGATTCACGCTAGTTGCATCTGCACTGCAGGATTAATCCACTTTTGACACCACTTTAACTGCCATGGCTCAATGCAGAGTTTTCTTGGCAAGATATGTTCAGGGGAGGTTTGCCATGGCCTTCCCCTGAAGCTGAGAAAGTGTGACTTGCCTAAGTTGGGTTTCATGGCCGAGCTGAGAATCGAACCCTGGTCTCCAGAGTCGTAGTCCAATATCCAGAGTACGTAGTCCAAACACCGGCTCCAGTGTTAAAGACCATCATTAAAGACCAGGGTTCGAATCCCGGCTCGGCCATGGAAACCCACTGGGTGACTTTGGGTGAGTCACACTCTCTCAGCCTCAGAGGAAGGCCATGGCAAACCCACTTCTGAACGAACCTTGCCAAGAAAACCCAATGATAGGGTCGCCTTAGGGTCGCCATATGTTGGAAACGACTTGAAGGCACCCAACAGGGTCCGGATCCAAATTGCAATGGTGAGTAAAAGGAAAATGGGAATTGGAGTTTGCCCATTTTGGAGGAAAAGTAGAAATGACCGGGACAAAGGCACCAGAGGAATCTGCAACAGCTGGAAGAAAAAGAGAGATCTAGTGATACTTTCAGCAGTAGTACCTCAGGTCCAAAGGCAAAAGCGTTTCCTCTGCTCTGCTTCCTTGCCATTGATTTGATTTGCATTTTCACGGTTTGGATAACCGAGGGGGCCTTAGGCTTGATTTAGCTCATTGCGTTACTTATGATATTTATCACATTTGTTGTATTTATTTATAGCTTTGCTGCATGCCACTTGCAGGCCCATATTCCCAAAGCAGTGAGCAACTCAAAGAGACAAAATCATTCTTCTTCTTTGTTTATTTTTTTAAATTAAACCCAAAAAGCAGTGTATAAAGTCATTTTTCAAAACCAACAGTCTTTGGTTTCCGAAACCCTTCTCACCTGGCATAGGGTTAAACTGGGGAACTCACCGCCACAGGATGTTACTTAAAAACCCATTTTGCAAAACCAAACGTTCTTTGCTTTCCAAAAACCCTGCTCACCTGGTCCATGGTTAAACTGGGGAACTCACCGCTACAGGATATTGCTTCAAAACCGATTTTGCAAAACCAATATTCTTTGGTTTCTAAAATCCCTTTTGCCTGGCATGGGGTTAAACTGGGGAACTTGCCGCCACAGAATGTTGCTTCAAAATCCATTTTGCAAAATCAACGTTCTTTGCTTTCCAAAAACCATCTTCACCTGGCGCATGGTTAAACTGGGGAACTCACTGCCACAGGATTTTATTATGGCTTCCACTTGGATGGTTTTGAAGGCGAATGGATAAATTCATGGAAGATAGGGCTATCCGTGGCTACTATATCATCTCCAATACTACCCCTGGGTATCAGTTATTAAGGAGGGCAAGCCGGTGGAACTTCGAAAGCTTGCAACATATATTTTGTGCATTTTGGTTGCAAAATAAAAGGACCGCTGGGCTTGGTTTGGTTTTTGGATTCTCTGTGTCACTGATGGAGCAAGCTTCTTCTCTACTGCTCCAGCATCTAAAATATGAATTAGTGGATTCAGATTACAAGAAAACCTCCTCCATTGGAGGCTGTTTTTAAACAGAGGCTGGATGGCCATCTGTTGGGAGGGTGCTTTGATTGTGAGTTTCTGCATGGCAGAATGGGGTTGGACTTGATGACCCTCGGAGCCTCTTCCTACTCTGTGATTCCATGAAAAGGGTTTCTATTACCGAAGAACTGCTGTACTGGAAGAGCAGTGCAATATGGGTTGCTTCGGTGGGTGGAAGACCCTCCATGCTTGGACGGGCATCTTTCAGGAGGGCTTTAGTTGTGTGGTGGAAGGGTTGGATTAGATGACCCTTGGGGGTCCCTTGCAGCGTTCAGATTCTGTGATGGTACAAATAAGGTGAGGGCGATCTGGGTGGGATGGCTGATGAGATGGCCGAGGAGTTTGCATCCCGGGAGAGAGCTGGGCGTACCAAAAGTCACAGCCAGAAATACAGATGCCAGGTGATGGATGGCTGAGCCGGCGGCCATGCCTGGTATGCGCTGGGAGGAGGACTGGGTGGCCGGGAGACTGATGAGCCTGTCTGAAGCCCTTCTCCCTCTCCGTCCATCATTCCTCACCCTCCTCCTCCTCCCCAATCTCTCTTCCGCAGCAGAGAAGGTGGGACCCAAAGGGGCCAGGTAGAGATTTATTGCAAGGGAAGGAGGGAGAGGGATGGATGGATGCACCTGAGCAGAAAAGGACCAGAGACCAGAGGAGGCCATTTTGGGGAGAGAGAAGAAGAGCCAGCATGGTTTGAGTGTTGGACTGCAAGTCTAGAGACCAGGGTTGGATTGCACGAAACCCACTAGGTGACCTTGGGCGAGCCACACTCTCTCAGCCTCAGGGGAAGGCTGAACTAATCATGTGAAAAAAACCCCATGATAGGGTTGCCATATGTTGGAAATGACTTGAAGACACGCAGCACACATACACAAGCTCACAGAGAGTGTGCCGAACTTTCTTCCCATGCCACCCTAACCATTCCTCCTCTTTCTTTCTTTCTTTCTTTCTTTCTTCTATCCGCAGCTGGCACGACGTACATTTTTGGGAAGGGTGGGGCGCTGATCACGTACACGTGGCCCCCCAACGACCGCCCGAGCACGCGGGCCGACCGCCTGGCCGTGGGCTTCAGCACGCATCAGAAGAACGCCATTTTGGTGCGGGTGGACAGCGCATCCGGGCTCGGCGACTACCTGCAGCTGCACATAGTAAGCGCATGGGGAAAGGGGAGCCTGGGGTGGGGTGGGCTGCCATGGGGAGAGGGTCAGCCTGTGGGCCAGCGGTTCCCGAACTCTGATCCTCCAGGAGATTTGAACATCAACACCCTGAAGCAGTCGGTCAGGGATTCTGGGAGCTGAAGTCCAAATCACAGAGTTTGGGTACCACCAATACGGATTGCTGAGCAGTGTGCATCCTTCCAGATGTTTTCAGGCTGTAGCTCACATCAGTCCCTGCCCAGCTGAGATGAAGGATGCTAGGGTTTGCAGTCTAACCACATCTACTTGACTTAGACCAGAAAAGGAAGTTCCAGAGATTGCTGAACTGCATCTCCCAGCAGTCATCGCCATTGCTGGAAACTGCAGTCTGGCTCACATCAGTCCCTGCCCAGCTGAGACGAGGGATGCTAGGGTTTGCAGTCTAACCACATCTGCCTGGCTTAGACCAGAAAAGGAAACTTCAGAGATTGCTGAACTGCATCTCCCAGCAGTCATCACCATTGCTGGAAACTGCAGTCTGACTCACATCAGTCCCTGCCCAGCTGAGACGAGGGATGCTAGGGTTTGCAGTCTAACCACATCTGTCTGGCTTAGACCAGAAAAGGAAGTTCCAGAGATTGCTGAATTGCATCTCCCAGCATTCATAACTCTTGCTGGGAATTGCAGTCCAGTCACATTTGGAGGAGTTTTGTCCACTCCTGGTCTAGATCAAATCATTTCAGAGAGCGTGAATTGTGGGTGATGTTGTGGTGTATGGGGCTGAGAGAGAGTGGGTTAGAAATGCATTTTCCAAGATGAGGGGCACAGGACCTGGACCCTCTTTGCTGACCACTCTGACCCATACCAGCAATCCAGTTCCAGCAGTTTTCGTTGCCACCAAGTGGAGGTCTTTTGTCGAACTAATGGGTCTTAATTCTCCGTTCAAGATCAAGCCTCACCAAAAATACTTTCTATTGTTGTTTTAAATCCAGATAGTTCTCAAGTTTGTATTGTCATATTTCATCTTAGCTTGTGTGTGGATGAGGGGAAGGGGCTTCAATATAGGGATGGGGTGGCAGATGATATTACTACTCCTGCTCAGGAAATGCAAAGGATTCCAAAAAATAATATCAATGGGAAACAAATATGTATATGAGATATTGCTTATTGCAGCATTGCATATTGCAAAGGAAGAGGAATTTTGCATAGGGACAATCTGTGGGTCTCCAGATGCTGTTGGACTCCAGTTCCCATCACCCCCAGACCACTTGGCCAGTGTTGGCAGGAAGAAAATCATAGATCTGTTGCATATCAAGGGCCCAAATTCCTCATATCAGGTTTATTCCAAAAAAATACTATTGATTGGGGAACAAATATGTGTATGAGATATTATAGTATCTAGAGGGCCACAGACTGTCCCTATGCAAAACCTCTCTACCTTTGTAATATGCAAGACTGCAGTATTAAAATATGCAGTATTGCAACGTTGCAACATTGCAATACTGCATATTTTAATATTGCAGTCTTGCATATTACAAAGGTAGAGGGGTTTTGCATAGGGACAGTCTGTGGCTCTCTAGATGCTGTTGGAGTCCAGTTCCCATCATCCCCCAAAGCACTTGGCCAGCGTTGGCAGGAAGAAAATCGTAGATCTGCATCATCTCAAGGGCCCCAATTCCTTGCCCCAGCTTTTCTGCCCCATCTTTTCATTTACCCCCTTGCTGAGCTGGAGCACATTTTCCCTTTACCTCCTCGCCCCGAATTTTGCAATGGGGGACATTAACCCCCCGCCTTGTGCGAAGACACTGTCTCGAAGCAAGCTGCGGGCACCCGGTCCATCTCTGTGTCATGCCTATTAATATTTATGCCTTAATGGCTGTGCATGATCTTGGGCGAGGAGGAGGGAAGGAAAGGGAGGGAAACTTGTTCCTTAATGAAATACACATTTTCCGGAGGGGGGTGGAAAGGGACACAGAAGGCTAATTTCTCCCTCCTGGGCATGCACACGGGTGTCTCTCTCTGCGATTCGGCACCCCAGATGGCCGGGTGCGGAGTCATCCCTTCCCTTTCTCTCTGTTCCCTTCTCCCTCCTTCCCTCCTTCCTTCCTTCCCTCCTTCCTTCCTTCCTTCTCTCCAGATTTTGGATGCAAATCAAGGTTCTGCTGAATTGGTTTGCATATGTTGAGACAGGTACATAGATGCCAATCTCTGTTTCTTTCTTCCTCCGGCCCTACCGTTAGGCAGTGTGAGCAAGCTGGCATGGGCAGCAGATCCTGAGCGGCACAGGCTTGGCAAAATGGGAAAAGAGATTCCATCTATTGCTCTGAGTCCTGTTCTCTGGAGCAGCAGAAAAGAAGCTTGCTCCATGTTCAGTAGGAGAGCCTTTCAAATATTTGAACAGGGCTGCCATGCCCCTCTTGGCCTCCTCTTCTCCAGGCTGAACATCCCTAAAGGCCATCCCTCTCATTTCCAAGAGGCTTCCATTTTCTTGTCTCTAATGGCTTCTGCGATATTCCTTTTTCACCAAGCCAGTGTCCTTTTGGACCTAGCGGTTCCTTTCCTGATCTGCGGTGGAGACATTCTGGCTGCTCTTGTGGCTTTGAACAATCCCCAAGAGTCCAGGAGACGGATGATTCCTGCCTCTTATAAATCCCTTGCTTTCACCAGTCTCCTTATTTTTGTCCTTCGTCCACTCCAGCACTGGACAAAGGGCAGCCCTTGGGCCACTGAGGCCATATTTTTACAGCCCATGGGCCTCCTTCAGTTCTCCCTTCCACAAGAAAGATCATTTCCCCCCCACACACAAAAATTGATTTTTTAAAAATTACTAAAGACCTCAAGGGACAACGGTACTAGAAGATGGCACAGGATGGCACAGATCGGCTCTCTCACACACCTATTTTTCAAAACATATGGACTCATAAAGTTGGAAGGGGCTAGAGAGGTCAGCTAGTCTAACCCCCCACTATTCAGGAAGGGAAGTCTTCTAGACTTGAATGATTTTCCCTTGATTTGGAAACTATAGTTCCCTTAATACAGGCTAATGCGGGTTCTGTGCCTACAGTGCTCTTGCAGAAAGCCCCAAAGCAAGTACAGTTGCATCCTTGCATCTCACCAGCAACTGATATATAGAGGTGTCCAGCCTCCAATATTGGAGCCAGTAATAACCATCATGTCTAGTAGCCATTGAGAGCTTTATTCTCCATGAATGTTTCTAATCCTCCTTTATAGCCTTCCAAGTTGGCAGCCGTCGCTACATCTTCTGGCAGCCGGTTCCACAGTTTAAGTGTACGAAGATGTCCTTCCGTTTATCTTTACAGTTTTTTCCCATCCTTGGCTTTGGTGAGAAGGAGGAAAACTTTTTGGGGTCCACATCATTCCAGCAGATGCCCCCTCTCCGTCTTATTTTTCATCCCAGGATCACCCTGAGCAGTTTTTGGCCAAGGTGGAGGCAATATTATATCCCCAAGAAGAAAATATTTGCATTGGATGAAGTGGGTTTCAATGGCCAAAGTATATACCAGATGAAACCCTGTTAGATTTGAAGATGCCAGAAGAGATTTTGTTATTTTTCTGTAAGAGGCTAAATGTTGCCAAGTGGTTTTCCTCTCCATAGCAGTTCTAGAGTTGTTTCAGAGAGCAGTAGATCGGAGGTCTTTAAACAGAGGATGGGTGACCATCTTTCAGGAGTGCTGTGGTTGTGTACTCTTGGATCACAGGGGGTTGGACTAGATGACCCTTAGGGACCCCTTCCAACTCTACGATTCTGTGATTCTGCAGAGGAGTTTGCCCTTTTCTGAGACTTTTCATCTCTTTGACTCTGTGGTCTCTTTAACATACAGGTTCAAGTCCCAACTAATCCATGAAACCCACTGGGGGACCTTGGGCAGGTCACATGCTCTCAGCCTCAGTGGAAGGCCATGGCAAACCTCCTCTGAACCAATCATGCCAAGAAAACCCAGTGATAAGTTTGCCTTAGGGTTGCCATAAGTCAGAAACGACTTGAAGGCACACGACGACAACAAAAACACCACCTCCGAAGTGCCACGTTTCTGTTTTTCTTACAGCGGGGGTACAATTGTGCGGCCCTCCAGCTGATACTGGACTGCAACTCCCAGCAGCCCTAGCCAACACAGCCGATAGTGAAGTATGCTGGGAGTTGCAGTCCAAGAACAGCTGAAAGGCCACATTAATCCTACCTGTGTTCTGGAAACTCTGTGTCCACCGTTGGACAGCTCTGGCCATCAAAATCCTCTCCCATCCCAAGATGTCTTTCATGGATATATGCCTGCTATGACAGGCATTCTCCATCCTAGAAACTCTTTTCCTCCATGATCTTAGTCTGCTGTAGAAAAAACAAAGCCAAATAATAATGTGCTTTTCCAAAAGGCCAGCAAATGTTTATTACAGACTTACAGAAATGTAAGAATAAATGTGGAACTTATTCCCAAGTAAACACGCTTACAGTTGCACTAGAAATTGCCACAAGGCTCTGTTATTTCTGCTGCCTGTGGCTGTGGATGTTGCGTATTTATCTAATTTTTCTAAAAAGCTTCTTTCCCACCCTTCTGGTGTTTACACACCACTCAAGAGCAGCTAACAGCTATTAAAAGCAATAATAAAAGGCAATAAAGTTACAGAAGAGTATAATAAACACCAATTAATAATATAAATACAGGACGGTGGATAGAATTCAAAAAGCAAACAACTGTCTGAACAAGAAGGCTTTCGCCCGTACAGCAAAATGCCATTGAAAAGAGGGATCCCAGCCCAGCCTCTTAAGCTGAGGCCGCACTGCAGAAATAAAGCAGTTTGACACCACTTTAACTGCCACAACCAGTTCAGGGATTTGTAGATTTGTGAACTATTTAGCATCCCTTATAAATAAGAAGAAGACTAGGAATGGGAAGGGCAGCTATGAAAGAACTGGAAAAGATCCTGAAAAGCAAAGACATACCACTGAGCATTAAAGTCTGAATTGTCCAGGTCATTGTATTCCCCATCATCCCCATGTATGGGTACGAGAGCTGGACAGTAAGGAATCAGACAGAAAGAAAATCATTTGTGATAACATGGTGCCGCAGAAGAGTCCTTAGGATCCCATGGAAAGCCAAGAAGACCAACAAATGGGTTCTTGAACAGATCAGACCAGGGCTCTCCTTGGAAGCAAAGAGGATCAAGTTGAGACTATCGTACTTTGGCCACATCATGAAAAGGCATGGATCACTAGGAAAAACAAGAATGCGAGGAAAGGTAGAAGGTAGTAAGTAGAAAGAGAGGAAGAGTGCATGCCGGATGGATGGACTTGGTCAGGGAGGTCCTGGCCTTGAGCCTGTAGGACCTGAGCAGAGGAGATGGAGATCAGGGATCTTGGAGAGGTCTCATCCATAGGGTGCCTATGTGTCCGGATGGACTGGAGGGCAGTTAACAACAACAAATTGGTCCTGCACAGCCTAAATCCGCCAAAGAGGAGGAGGTTGCAGCAGAAGCCATGAGCCCAGAAGAAAGGCCATGGATGGAGGCAACCTTGCTGCAATGGTGGAATCCATGCCTTCACCTCTAAAGAGGATGATGGCTCTGCTGGATTAAGGAGCCCAGAGGCAAGAAAGAGCTACCGCCTCGCCCCGTGCAAAATCCTCGTAAAAACCCACCGGCATTGCAATGCAAAGAATTGTGCAACACAACAAGCAGGCAGGAGAGGAAGGAAGGAGATGGCGGTGGGTGGCCACAAAAAGGCCAAGCCCTGATGCTTTGGATCTCCCTCCAGATTAATAGACTCGATCAGGGGGGTTATTATTATGGGGAAGGGCTTGCAGGATCTGGGCAAGATTGCAGTGGAGGATAGGCACTCTTGTCTCTCCGGCCGTGCCATGGCACCCGCCAAGCGGAGGTGGCACCGCTAATCCTGCGTAACAGGCTGGTTCAAGGAACACCCGGCGTGTCAAGCAACCCCCCCGGGGCTGCCTCCGCTCCTCTCCAGCGCCTTTGCCTCGCATCCCTTTTTCCATCACGGCCCTGCCAGGCTAACACAGTCCGACAGCGTAACCCGCTGGTGCCAGCATGGTGGTGTCTTCTCTCTGGCATCACGTGGCTCCTTCCCCTCAAGGCTTTCCCAGTACTTCCCTGCCCAGCAATCCAGGGCATGGGTTCAAATCCATGCTTTTACAAGGGGAATAGTGGCTATGAGTTAGAACCGCTGCCTCAAAGTGAACCACTGGTGTTGCAGGCTGCTCTCCAAACTGTGGCCCATACCCCTACCTTTGTTTTTGTGTGCCTTCAAGTCATTTCTGACCTATGGCGACCCTAAGGCAACCCTGTCGTGTGGTTTTCTTGGTGGGATTTGTTCCTCTGAGGCTGAGAGAGTGTCTTGCTCAAGGTCACCCAGTGGGTTTCTATGGGTGAGTGGGGATTCGAACCCTGGTCTCCCAGTGTCTTTGCCCAGCACTTCAAACCACTACACCATGCTGGGTCTCTCTAGGCCACCCTTATTCTACCCCACCTAAGTCCTCCAAGAGCAGCAATTCACCTATTAAATAGGTTGCATGGCCCCTGTGTACTGCTTAGCAATAATAATAATAATAATAATAATAATAATAATAATAATAATAAATTCCAGGATTCCACAGGATGCAGCCATGGCAGTTATTTGGCACTAATTTTGCATTCATAAACTGCCTTGATTCTGCAATGTGGCAACAGCCTGGGATTTCATCTCCCAGGGAGCCGCCTATTTACCTGTTTTGCAGCCAGGAGAGCCGCATATACCTGTGACCTTGATGGGGGAAAGAGGGAAAGGGAAGCTGCTTTCTCTCGCTCTCTGATCCATCGTGGGTCATCTATAGCTCAATTTCTGGGATCGTAAGAACGTCCAACTGGAAGGGGTGTCCGTAGGTAATCTCGATGTTGATGCAACATCACCGACACCGCAGCTGAAGCATCATTGACAGATGGCCACCCAGCCTCTGCTTCTAAAACCTCCAGGGAACGCCAGGCAGTCCGTTCCGCTGTTGAGCAGCTCTGCCTGCCAAGATGTCCTTCCGAAGGTTTTGCAGAAATGTCCCTCCTTGCCGTTTGAAATCCTTCAAGCCCTGTACCTCTTCCTCATTGACATTATATTGGCTTCTCCTCACCTAAGCACCCATTGCCCCGTCTGCCAACACTTTGTGCCAAGAAAAGGAGCCATCAACTTGCATTATTTCCTCCAAGGTTTGAAGGAAGACAGCTCACAAGGGGAGCAAACCTGTGGAAGCAGACAGACAAATAGGAATCTACTCAGTGTTACAGGAAGTGAGTGGGATGATGATGATGATGATGATGATGATGATGATGATGATGATTCCCATGAGCTTGAAAGTCTCAGTTCTGGGGGGTTTCTAGTCTCACTGAGTCTCTCCAGAAAAAAATGGCAGGAAGGAAAGATGAAGACCAGGTATAGAACCAAATTAGAAAGCCAACAGGAATTGGCGGAAAAATTGCAGGAACAAGGAGCATGTGCGTTATATACTGAAGAGGATCTACAAGGGAAACTGGATAGTGATACAAGTGATGAAGAGGAAATGCAGGATAGAGGTCAAGTAGATGAGGATGAGGAAGAAGGCCAACTTTAGGATTCAGCAGGAACTTAAATTAGCATTATTTAAATTTATAACACAAAATGGAAATGGCTATGAAAATTATTTCATGGAATATAAAAGGACTGAACTCAAAACACAAAAGGAGTAAAACATTTCATTTATTACAAAAACAGAGGCCGCAAATTATTTGTTTACAGGAAACTAAAATTAGAAGAAATGAGACAAAATACTTAGTAAATAAGAAACTAGGACAGATGTTTACATCTACAAATGAGAAAAGGAAAGCTGGAATTGTATTATATACTCAAAAAAGCTATAAAGCGATTGAATTATTTAAGGACCAAAAAGGACATTACTTGGGCGTGGAAGTACAAACAGAGGAAGGGAAATACCTCTTAGTATGTATATATAGTCCTAAAGAAAGGCAAGCCTCTTTCTATGCAAATTTGAAGGAAGAAATTTTAAGAGTACACCAGGACGAACACAATTTAATTTTACTGGGAGACTGGAATGGGGTAATAAACCCTAAAATGGACAGGACATCAAAAAAGAAAATCAAGCAGAACCAAGGGAAACTCCCAACATCTTTTTTTGATTTAGTGGAACAACTAAACTTAACAGACGTATGGACTGATTTATATTCCAAAAGTAAAGGATATACTTTTTTTTCAGAATCTTACAAATCACACTCACGAATTGATATGTTTTTTACTTCAGCCAACATGAAGACTAAAATAAAAGAGATGGAAATTCTACCAAGAACAATATCGGATCATAACGCAATTGTATTAACTTTAAACAAATCATTGAAAAAAACTGAATGGAAGTTAAATGATTATCTTTTAAAAGATAAAAAATTTGTGACAAAATTGAGTTTAAGTATTAGAGAATACTTTGAAATCAATAATAAAACATTGATCAAAGCAAAAACGATTTGGGATGCCAGCAAAGCAGTAATACGTGGGATACTAATTTCAAGAGCTGCTGAGATAAAAAGACAAAGAGAACAAGAATTTAAATCTATGGAAGATAAAATTAAGCGTCTTGAGGAACAATTAATAGCAGATCCTACAAATGATAAGAAAGATAAACAATTGAAATATTTAAGGAATCAATTGGATAAAAGATTATCAGAAGAAATTGCAAAAAAGATGAAATTTGTACGACAAAAATATTTTGAATTTGCAAATAAATCGGGCAAATGGTTAGCTTATAGATTAAAAAAAGAAAAGGAAAAGAGATTAATAACAAAGATACAGGATGATAACAAAGTAGTCCATACTCAGCAAGAAATTCAAGATATTTTTTATAAATACTTTACAGAGCTATATGGGAAAGATGATATAGAACCTTTGGAAACTCAAAAGTATATAAATAAACAAGACGTACCAGAGATAACAGAGGATCAAAGGGAAAGATTAAATAAGGACTTTACTGAAAAAGAGGTGGAACAAGCAATAAAAAAGCTGAAATTGGACAAAGCTCCAGGACCAGATGGATATACGGCTGTTTATTACAAGACATTTATAGAGGAATTGAAAAAACCATTGTGTGATACATTTAATTGGATAATAAAAGATGGAATTCCTGATACCTGGAAGAATGCAAACATAATACTGATTCATAAAGAGGGAAGAGATGAATTGCGAGCTAAGAATTACAGACCGATATCTTTGTTAAATACAGACTACAAAATATTTGCATTAATAATGGCAGAACGACTTAAAAAAATATTCTCACAAATAATTAAAAAAGAACAGTCGGGATTTTTACCTCAAAGATATTTAAAGGACAATATAAGAACAATAGTAGATGTGATTGAATACTATGAAAAGAATAATGACAAAAAATTGGGACTTATATTTTTGGATGCAGAGAAAGCTTTTGATAACGTAAATTGGACTTTTATGATAAAAATATGTGAAAAAATGAAGTTGGGAGAAAAATTCTGTAATTGGATTAAAGAAATATATAGTGAGCAATCAGCAAGCCTGGTGATAAATGGAAACAAATCACAAAAAATTAATATCGGCAAAGGGACGCGTCAGGGATGCCCGTTATCACCTCTTCTTTTTATAATGGTGTTGGAGACATTACTAAATCAGATAAGGGGAAACCCAAACATTAGAGGAATGAAGATTAAAGGAAAAGAATATAAGTTACGTGCCTTTGCCGATGATGTGGTATTGATATTGGAGGACCCAATAGAAAATATAAAAGAAACGTTTAGAATGATAGAAGATTTTGGGAATAGGGCCGGATTTAAAATAAATTATGACAAAACAGTAATAATTACAAAAAACATGACAAAAAAAGAAGAAACAGAATTAGCTGAAGAAACGCATTGTAAGGTTGTAAATAAAACTAAATATTTGGGGATATGGATATCCAAAAGGAATGTAGATTTATTCGAAAACAATTATAAACCAAAATGGAGAGAAATCAAGAAAGATATGACAAATTGGAGTAAAATTCAGCTATCATTATCAGGAAGAATAGAGACGATAAAAATGATGATTTTACCCAAATTAAATTTTTTATTTCAGAATATCCCGATAATACATAACAGGCAAATATTTCAAGAGTGGCAAAAAGATTTGAAGGAATTTATTTGGAAAAGTAAAAAAGCGAGAATCAATTGGCTAACAATGACAAGACAAAGTAAAGATGGAGGGAGGAATGTACCAGATTTAGAACTCTACCACAAAGCGAATGTTTTAGATTGGCTATCCGAATGGATAACATTAGAAGACCAGGATATATTGAATTTGGAGGGATTCAACAACAGATTCGGATGGCATGGATACTTATGTTATGATAAGGATAGAGTTCACAAAGAATTCCAACACCACGTAATAAGAAGAAGCTTACTTAAAACTTGGAAAGAACTGAAAAAAATAATATACACTAAAATACCTTTATGGACTTCACCACACGAAGCTTTTTTTGGAAGATGGACAGCCCTTCGAATTTGGTTAAAATATAAAGAGATACTGGAGAAGATTGGAAACCAATTGGAACTTAAAGCTATGTCTGAGATTCAACATTTAGATGATAAAATGCACTGGTTATTATATACCCAAATAAAGGAAAGATTTAAAATGGATATTAAGCTGCAAGGGGTGGAAGAAGAATTGAAAGACATAGATAAAATTTGGCTGGGGACAAGAGAGAAGAGAATAAGTAAATTATATAAAATATTAATGTGTCAGAGACAGGAAAAAGAAATAATATCAGACAATATGATCAAGTGGGCAACAGACATTGGTAGGACAATAATGGTAGATCATTGGGAGAAAGCAAGGAAAATGACAAGAAAATTTACTCGCTCTCAAGACATAAGAGAAAATCAATGGAAAATGGAACAAAGATGGTATCTCACCCCTGCTAGAATGGCAAAAATTTATAAACTACAAAAGAACGAATGTTGGAAATGTAAAAGCAATGTTGGATCTTGGTATCATGTTTGGTGGAGATGTCCCAAAATGAAAAGGTACTGGAAAAAAATACACATGACGATGGAAGACATACTTAAAAACGGTCTTGAATTATATCCAGAATTATATTTATTAAATATGACATACAAACTAGAAGCAGATATAACTAGAAAATATTGGAGACTAATACTTTACATGGTCTCGGCAGCAAGAATACTAATAGCCTCCAAATGGAAACAGGAGACAACTCCAACGGTAGATGAATGGCTATTGAAATTGTTAGAGATGAAGGAAATGGACAAATTGACAAGGTTATTGAATAATGAGAATGTGGAATTGGTTGAGGAAGAGTGGGCTCCAGTGGAAGAATATATAAATAGAAAATGGGAATAAAGCAGCAAAGTAGTTATTAAGATTGTGTAAATGAACTGGATCTGAGATGATGATAGAAGTAATAGATACAGAAATGATGTATGCAAAATGTGAAAAAAATGTACTTACTTTCAAAGAACTATTGAGAAGTCTGAACTATGGGTAAATGTACTGTAAAGATGACTAAGAATATATTTTAAGTGGATTTTTTATGTTTTTTAAAAATAAAAATAAAAAAAAAAAAAAATGGATATTTTCCCCTGTAAGGTTCCCAGGATTCCATAGGAGGGAGCTGCAGCACTTAAAGTGGGGTCAAACTGCATTAATTTGACAATGTAGATGGACCCAGATCCTAGAATTCCATAGGAGAGAGCTGCAGCATTTAAAGTGGAAGTCAAATTGCATTAATTTGACCGTGTAGATGCACCCTGGCGGTGTCAGACAGAAGGCAAACTCTATCACTTCTTATATTCACAGCCAGCTGGGGAGGGGGATTCTGGGAGTTGTAGTCCAACTGAAACACACTTCACTCAAGCTTTAAGCCTCCTTCATCACATCCAACCGAAAGTTAACTTTTCCCCCAAGCTCTGAGCAGCCTGGATCCACCGTATTGATCTGGGTGCAAGAGAGAAAGGGTGAAGTCTTACCAGTTCTTAAGCCTGGGTCCCGAATCATTTTCCTGGCATTTGGTCTTCTCTTTGGCAGACTAGAAAGAAACATGTCTCCCCGTCTCTGGCTCCTTGCAGCCGTCATAGCAGACAAAGCCTCTCCCTGCCAGAGTCTTCAGAGCCTTGGAAATGCATTTTAGCTGTGACACTTACACAATGGAGGCTGCCAGCAGTTGCAGCCTTTCCAGGAGAGACGGCGAGTGTGACTGACTGGCAACCAAGGCCTTTCCGCTTCTGTGTGCATGTGTTTGTGTGCGGCCATGTTGTGAACATCTCACCAGCCACCACACTTGCATTTCTGCCTTTCGTGCCACCTCCCCAATGCATGACATGTGCGGCCAGCAGCATTTTGCACAAGCCTGATTGCTTTTACAGAAGCACATACCTGGTATCCGCTGGGATTTGGTTCCAGGACCTGCCATGAGTGCCAAAATCCATTGGATGCTCAAGTCTCCTTATATGCAAAGGCATAGTCAAATAGTGTCCCTTACATAAAATGGCCAAGTTAAGGTTTGCTTTTGGGAATGTATATTTAAATACAGTGGGCCCTTGGTATCCGTTGGGATTTGGTTCCAGGATCCGCCATGGAGGCCAAAATTCGTTGGATGCTCAGGTCCCCTTATGTACAACGGCATAGTAAAATGGCGTCCCTTACATAAAATGGCAAAGTCAAGGTTTGCTTTTAGGAGGGAACTATCCAAGATCCTGAAATTCTGGAGGGGAACTGTACAAGGCCCTGAAAAATCTGGGGAGAACTATCCAAGGTCCTGAAATTCTGGAGAGAACTACCCAAGGCCCTGAGATTCTGGAGGGAACTATCCAGGGTCCTGAAATTCTGGAGGGGACTATTCAAGGCCCTGAGATTCTGGAGAGGAACTGTACAAGTCCCTGGAAATCTGAGGAGAATTATCCAGGGTCCTGAAGTTATGGAGGGAACTATCCAAGGTCCTGAAATTCTGGAAGGAACTATTCAAGGCCCTGAGATTCTGGGTGGAACTATCCAAGGCCCTGAGATTCTGGGTGGAACTATCGAAGTTCCTGAAATTCTGGAGGGGAACTGTACAAGTCCCTGAAAAGCTGGGGAGAACTATCCAAGGTCTTGAAATTCTGGAGGGAAGTATCTATGGCCTTGAAAAATCTGGGGAGAACTATCCAGGGTCCTGAAATTCTGGAGGGGACTATTCAAGGCCTTGAGATTCTGGAGAGGAACTGTACAAGTCCCTGGAAATCTGGGGAGAACTATCCAAGGTCCTGAAATTCTGGAGGGAACTATTCAAGGCCCTGAGATTCTGGATAGAACTATCCAAGGTCCTGAAATTCTAGAGAGGAACTGTCCAAGGCCCTGAAAATCTGGGGAGAACGATCCAAGCTCCTGAACTTCTGGAGGGAACTATCCAAAGTCCTGAAATCTCTCCCCTAAAATAAGCTGAAGCACCTTAGAGCTTTTCCTTCAAGTTCAACTGTAGGGAGATAATTCTATGCTGCTGTTCTTCCTGAAAGAATTAAGGACTCATTCTATCAGTTTTCTTCTTTTACTTCAACCACATAAAAACAGAGCATAGAGTAGACTTCTGTCAATCCAGGATTATTCTCATTTTCTCAACACTCAAATCTTTCCAAATCTCTTTCTCATCCTTATTCAGACCCGAGCCCAAAGTTGACTCACTGCTCCGGTGACAGGGGACCCGCCGGTGTTTCCAGCCTATTTGGAGATGCTGAGGGTTGAGCCAGGCTTTTGCAAAATGCAAAATCCGTGCCACGCCGCTGAGCTCTTGGGCATCTCTGATGGACTACCTCTGGGCAACTTGTTTCAGTCCTCTTTGCTGAGGCCAGGGCTTTTTCAAGGCTGGGGAGCCATCTCAACCTGGCCGCACTTTAATTAGTAAAGGAGAAGGTGAGGGCTGAGGTTTGGGCATGCTGTGTATTAATAGTCTGGCAGCTACTTCTGGTTGTGTCGTTTGTGCTGATCTAATCTCCCTACCCAGGATGGTGTGTTTGTGTTTTGTGCGTGTGGACACATACGTGCAACACCTTCTGCTGCAATGTCAAGATTTTCAGAGGAGCCCTGGACAACCTTGGAGGTCAGTTAGCTTGAGCCATTTCAATAGAAGCCTAGTTGGTCTGCCCTGCACCTAGACCACAATGCTGTACTTTGGACCAGGAGTGGGGTATGTCCAGCCCATGGGCCCCCTAAAGTTGTTTTTGTAGCCCTCAGGGAGTTGAAAAATGTAAAATAAAAACAAACAGAAAAGGTTTTGCCCTCAAATGCCTTTTCAGAGCTGCAGGAGGCATTCACATTTTAGGTCCAAGGCAACAGAATACCTTGAGTCAGCTATGTGTCCAGTGTGGAAGTTGCATCTCCCACACTCCATCTTCTCTCCATCCACAGAGGCAAAGGAGAGGGAACATCTCTCATTCCCTGTTGGCAAGGCTGGGTGGGCAGACAATGGAGGGTGGTGGGCACGGAAGAGATGCTTTTGCACCCATTGGGCAGAGTGCCCATGCGACCGCCCCTGCCCAGGAGAAGCGCTTCTGCCCAGCAAGCCGAACCGCAGGTGGTCGGTCGCCTGCCAGCTGGGTGGAGGTCGGGAGCCAGCCCTTGGGTGCCTGTGATCATTGCTATTATATCTGTCATCCCATGACGCCAAGCGCCCGGGGGAGGTTTGGCAGCCGTAGCTCTCCCTTATCAACCCAACCGCAGGCTTCAAACTCTCGGCTTAACTGCGAAACGATGGCGCTGTCCTCTGGGCACAGTGGCAAGACAAGAATAGTGGGTGGGTGGGTGGAGGATGGGTGGAGGACGGGTGCCAAAGGCAGGGAAGGAACTGGAATTGGTGCTCCATCTTACCTCCAGGACCTGATGGGGATGCCAAGGCCCAGGCGTCAAGTGTGTGAAGCAGTCACAGCGTAAGCTCTGAGCATGTACAGAGTGTGGTGTTCTCTCTCTCTCCCCCCCCCATTGGCTATTGGGTAAGGATCCCTATTCAAGATAGCATCCTAGCAATGAGTTTCAGGATGCTGGAGGAAAGTCTGCACCAGGTGACTGACTTGGAGACCGTGGGCTAGCTCACACAATTGAATTGTGACTGTAATTGTACTATTTTTTAATACTGTAAGTCGCCCTGAGTCCCAGTTTGGGGAAAGGGCAGGATCATCATCATCATCACCATCATCATCACCATCAACAACACTTACCTTGGCTACTCAATTCCAGAGCCAGCTTGGTGTCGTGGTTTGAGGATTGGACTAGGGCTCTGGAGACCAAGGTTCGATTCCCTGTTCAGTCATGGAAACCCGCTGCACAGAGTTGGAAGAGACCCCAAGGGCCATCTAGTCCAACTCCATTATGCCATGACCTTGGGCGGGTCACACACTCTCAGCCCCAGAAAACCCCATGATAGGTTCGCTTGAGGGTTGGCAGAAGTTGGGACTGACTTGAAGGCACACAACAGCAACAAACTCAGTTACACCTGCATAACTCAGTAATATCTCGTGGACTGAAGCCATCCATGTCCCACTCCTAGACATCCGAAGGACACATACACAAAAGCAAAATCATGATTTCCTCTGGCTGCATCTGCACTATAGAAATAATGCAGATTGACACCGCTTTAAGCGCTGTAACTCCATCCTACGGAATCCCAGGATGTGTAGCTTTGACAGAGTCTTTCACCTTCTCTGCCCAAGAGTGCTGGTACCTCACCAAACTACAGATCCTAGGATTGCATAGGATGGAGCCCTTGCTAACTGTGTTATTTCTGTAGCGTAGATGCACCCTGACTCTCTTGTGAGTGCACCCATCACAGTTGCTTGACTTCCATGTGTAGTTCTCAGGTCTGGCAGTCGGCGCATGCTCAGAGGATTCCTTCTCTGTTGCTTCTCATACTACTCTTCTAGCACACCAGTGGCCCATTGGGATGAACCATGACCTTTGATAACTTAATAACTAGTTATTGTAACTAATTACTAAAGCAACCACAGGTGGATTGTTCCAACGTCTCCCTTCCTACTCAACGCTGGCCTTCAGCCATTTCGAAATCAGCCACCCCAACATTTTCAGCCTTCCTCGTCCCTCCTGCCCTGCAAATCTTTCTCTCCTGACTTCCTCCATGTGAATTATTAGCAGAAAACCCTTGCAATATCCAGGAATATTCAGCTGGCTTTGCATTTCAGGGAGACGAATGGCAAGCAAAGGAGGGAAGGAGAGCCAGCCTACGGCAACGCCGACATTCTTGGGCACAGACCATTAAAGCTGGTATTATTTCTGTTATGGGCTTAAGAGATTTTTAGGAGACCAGGTCCAAAACAAGCCCAGGGTTACGGCTTTGAAGAAGCCCAGGGTCTTTACTTGGAAGGTGTCAAAACTGCACCGATACGAGGATCCAGGAGCTGAGTTGCCGGATCCTGATTCCCACTGCAAACTTTGCAATGGGATTTACATTATTTTATATTTCATTATTTATTTATTTTAGGGAAAAGAAAAGAAAAAAGAACAAATTGACGCTTCCACCGGGAGGATAAAAAAGAATTGCTCTGCTTAGTAAATTAATTTTGACTCAGATGATTGTTTGCCTTTGCAAACCTCCAGCTATTCACTCTTCCACCTGCCACGTAATGAAGTAATTGTGGCATTAGGAATTAATAACTGGCAACTGAGTGACATTCTCTCTTTTGTTGCTGGAACGGAGGTGCGGGGAAGGGAGATGTCTTTCTATTAGAATATTTCACCCTCCTTTTGTTCTAGGAGTGAATGCGCTCGCCATTTCCCTCTGATTACTTTCTTTCTTTCTTTCTTCAATATATATATATATATATATATATATATATATATATAATCTACGGCTTGTGTGAATTCTGGGTTTCTTTTGCCATGTTCAAGACCTGCTTGTGCGATTCCCTATTGTGTCCGACAAATGCTACGGGCGATGATTGATTCTGAGTGCCATCCATAGGTTAATTTAATTTATTTATTAATTTATTTTTAGTTATTATCTATTAGTAGCCTTTCCATCCTTGCCTTGTGGTCATTGAGCTCATAGAGGCATCCGTGGCTTTCTTCCTTTGCACATCAGTAAAGAAGAAACAACTAGAAATGGATGCTCTAGTTGCCATGGCTCCATGCTACAGAATCCTGGGATTTGTAGTTTGGTGAACTATTAAGCCTCCTCTGCCAAAGCGCTATAGCGCTACAACAAACTACAAATCCCATGATCCCATAGCATGGCGCCAGTTCCATGGGATAGCTTCTTATGCCTACAGTGCTTTGTTGTTGTGTGCCTTCGAGTCGTTTCCAACTTAAGGCGACCCTACGACAAACCTATCCTTTGGTTTTCTTGGCAAGTTTCTTCAGAGGGGGTTTGCCATTGCCATCCTCTGAGGCTGAGAGAGTGTGACTTGCCCAGGGTCACCCGGTGGGTTTCCATGGCTGAGCCGGGATGCAAACCCTGCTCTCCCAGTGTCCTCATCCAACGCTCAAACTACGACACCAGTTCTATACGGCAGAATTAATGCAGTTTGACACCGCTTTAACTGCCAAGGCTCCATGCTATGGAATCCTGGGATTGGTACTTAGGTGAGCTATTAAGCCTCCTCTATCAAAGCCCTCTGGTGCCACAACAAACTACAAATCCCAGCATTCCATAGGATGGAGCCAGGTATAGTCCTCCAAAGGAGATGGTGCCTTCAGGTTCTTGGATGGATGTGAAAAGCAAGGGGAGGAAAAGAGAAAGGAGCTTTGGGATTGGGGTTACCTTTGTACCCCTGACTCTCCCAGATCTTCTGCATTCATGGGCATCGAAGGAGGTGAGAGCAGGGCATCCGATCCATGCCAATGGTCCATAAATGGCTTAACTCCTCTGCCGGAGCAAAGGAAAGCAGAGGAGAAAGCCTTCTGCTAAGCTTTCCTTATTGTCGGAGGGAGCCTGGCCCGCCACGCAGGGCTGGCTGACAGTCGCTCTCCTACTAACCCAGCATCCGAACCTCCGACACCTCTTGTTTGTCTCGCCATGCTGTGATGGGCAGCCGATTTAAGCCGTCTCTGCTTGGCAGGGCTTAATCTCCGACACGAGGGAACTCACCCAAGAGAAAAGTTGGGAGCCTGCCCAGAAAGGCAGGCCCTTCCCGGAGCAAGGCTTTGCAAGGAGCTCTTCCCTGCCATCACTCTGCACCAACTCAGAGACAGTCTTGACTAGTTCTTCTTGTGATTCAAAGCTCAGCCTTTGCGGGGTTGGGGGGGGTTGGATAAATTGGGGGAAGAGGACCAAAGGATTGGTGCCAAAGGAGCTAAGTGAACTTGAACATGGAAGTGCTGTGGCAGGAGCTGGGATTTCTGGGGCATGTGTGTTTGTGTGATGAATTTGCACATCTGCCAAAGGATTGGTGCCAAAGGAGCTAAGTGAACTTGAACATGAAAGTGCTGTGGTGGGAGCCGGATTCTGGGTGGATGCACCTGTGTGATGGATTTGCACATCTGCAAAAGGATTGGTGCCGCAGGAACTGCGTGAACTTGAACGTGGAAGTGCTATGGCGGGAGCTGGAATTTGTGGGCAAGTGCACTTGTGCAATGAATTTGCACGTCTGCAAAAGGATTGGTGCTGCAGGAACTGCATGAATTTGACTGTGAAAGTGCCATGATGGGAGCTGGAATTTCTGGGCCAAGTGCACTTGTGCAATGAATTTGCACACCAGCAAAAGGGTTGGCATCAGAGAAACTATGTGAACATGAATGTGAACGTAGGAATTTCTAGACAGGAAGAGGGCAGAGGCTCACCCTTCCACCGACGTTCCTCCGACGTCCCCACACTGGCATGCAGTCCGAACATTCAGGGGACTCTCCAGAGTTTCCTCTCTGATCTGGAGCAAACAGGGACTCTTTTTACTCTGGAGAATCGCCCTGGAGTGCCGATGGAGCCCCTTTTGCATCCATTTTGGCCCTGCACATCATCTAAACGGGTCATTGCAGGAACGGGGCAGGAACGTCTCTTTTCTGCCATGCGGACGCGTCCATGGACTGGAATCTCAGCTATAAACAGTCGAGCATCTCGGAGCTATGTCAACATGGAGCATTTCCCAAAGGTTGCTGCATCATGACCAGTTCATGTCCTAGTTAAAGGCATGTTTGCATTTGTTCAGTTTCTTTGCATGGGAAGGGATGCTCCGGCCGGGGAAAGGATCATCATAAAGATCTCAGCAACGGGGGGAACTCTTTGAAATGACTTGCTTTGCATGCATTGGGAAAGAATCCCAAATCAGCACCTTTCAAGGAGGTCTGTATCAAATAAATAATTTTTGTCCTCAGGGCTGCAGCAGCAGGAGAGGGAAAAGGTTAAACTTTCCTCTCTAGCTCTCTCATCCTGATAATTATCACGCGCGCCACACACCACTGATGTTTTTGCATATATATATATATATATATATATATATATCCCCCACATGTTAAATGCAAAGACGCATTTGTCACACCGACTTTGGCCTTGATACTTCTGTCACTTCTGGCAGTGGCAAAAAATAAAGCTGAACAAACGCCAGCAACGCCGCTCATCAGAAAGGCGCCGAAGTTGTGTTTGCCTTGCCTCCCACGCAACCTGGTCCACAGGTAGCTCATCTACTCCACTCGGCGTTGCCGTCTGTTCCTCTAAGGGTTGCATCTACACTGCAGATTTAATGCAGTTTGACGCCGCCCTAACTGCCACGGCTCAAGGCTGTGGGATTGTGGGATTTGTAGTTGCAGTTTAGCCTTCTTTGTCAGAGAACTCTGATGCTGCAGCATGCTACAAATCCCACAGGATGGAACCATGGTGACTAGAGCGGTACCAAACTGCATTAATCCTGCAATGTAGACACACCCTAAGATAGAGGAGGCCCAAATGCAGCCAGAGGGCTTTGTTTTTGTAGCCCCGGGACCCTCCCAGGGGTCAAAAAATAGCTCCAAATTGCCCCCCAAATGAGGTCGAGAAGATGTGGAGGACATTTCTACCACATTTGGAGCCTCTTGGACCCTCCAAGGATTATACAAAAGGCATTTTTTAATCTCCAAAATGCTCTCTAGGACTGCTGTACACACACTGTTGTACATTTGTGTACATTTAACTCTTATTTTCTCTTTCGTTTTCTTTCAAACGTCAAATAAAAACGAATATATAGCTATATATATATATAATTTTTTTTATACACCAACTAAATAAATTAAAAATATATAAATGTATATCTTTTAAACGCCAAATAAAAAATGATAAACCCCCAGCTTATCTGTCTCTGCAAAACGCCAAATAAACACCGGGAGTCTTTCAGCTGGTCTGAACAAGTCCCAGCCTTAGATTTCCCCCCATTTTGCCAAGGAAAGCAAAGCTGCCCTTTCCTTCGCCAAGGGGGTGTTGGGGTTGCAGAAGCCCCATTTTGTTGGCAAAGCAGCCTTTTTGCAAGGTTAATGCATCTCGAGCGGCAACGCAATTCGCACCCACCTTGGCATCCTGCCTCCAAAGCGCCAACAAAGGCCCACGACGGCTGGATGTGTCTCCCGTGAGCAGCATGCTAAGACCTTTTGCAGAGACAGAAAAGCTGGGGGTTTATCATCCCAAAAAATGCAGCCCTCTCCCCCACAATACACACACCCATGCTATGCGAAACACGGTCCTGGACCCAAAAACCTATCTCTCCGATCAAGGAACAGGAGAAGGAATTGGTGGCGTACCTCTGTGCATGTGCAGAGTGTCTCTCTTTCCCTACCCTTCTCCCTCCTAGCTTCTGCTTTTTATTTATCTCTCTCTTTGTTATGTAAGATCAATGATGCGCTCCAGTTGGCTGATGCTAATAAAATAAGATACGTAGTAATATATATATATATATATATATATATATATATATACATATATATATACACACACACACACACACATGCAGTAGAACAGCAATAAAACATGGAGGAAAAGCCACGCAGAAAAACACCATGAAGCCACATAGGGATTTTTATTACATTATTATTATTATTATTATTTATTATCTGCATTTCATGGTCTAGATAACAATAACGGTGTTGTCTTTTTAAAAGAAGGCAAGTAGAGAGAACATATTGATAAAATGCTTTGAGTCACTGCTCCCTAACTCTTATTAACTCTAGGTATCTTCTTATTTTTGATTTGGGGTCTGTTTGGTTTTTGAGGGGGGGGGTGTTAATAGTTATTCCAGCATTACGACATGCCCACAGTATAAATGTTTTGGAAATATGTCCATTCAATCATCCACGGCTTGAAAGTATTTTTTTTAACGGTATACAAATTCCCAAAAGCCAACCTTGATCTCACCCTTTTGTATTTTGTTGTTGTTGTTGCATGTCTTCAAGTCGTTTCCAACTTAGTGTACATACTCAACTATAAGTCAACTTCATGTATAAGTCGAGGGCAGGTTTTGGGGCCAAAATTATGGATTTTGATATGACCTGTGGATAGGTCGAAGGTAAAACTTAGGGACATGTAACAAAAGATCTAAAGGATGATGCAAAGGAAAATAATGCTCAGGAACCTACAAAATTCCAGCAGGCGTGACTGTTTGTGTTCATCCTAAAGGATGGATGAATGAGAGAAGAGAAAAGGGTCAGTGCTTCCAGGCAGATTATTGCCTTTCTCCAGGGAATTGTTCCTTTTTGTTAATAAGAGTTAAAATACAGGACTTGCATTGACCCGTGGATAAGTCGATCCAGGTTTTTAGGGTCAATTTTTGATTAAAATTTCTAGACTTATACATGAGTATATACAGTATTGGTGACCCTAAGGACGAACCCGTCGTGGGGTTTGCTTGGCAAGTTTCTTCGGGGAGGGAGCTGCCATTGCCATACTCTGAGGCTGAGAGAGTGTGACCTGCGCAAGGTCACCCAGTGGGTTTCCATGGCCAAACCATGGTCTTCCAGAGTCCATTTTCCTATACTGTTGCAGATCATGGGACTTGGGCATCCACCAGATTTGGGTATCCACCAGAAGGGGGGTCCTGGAAACAAATCCCAGTGGATACCAAGTGCCCACCATTGGGTCTCCATGTCTCCCATCTCTTTTTGGCCTTCTCCATAGCTTCTCCCCTTCCCATCCCACCTGCCCACCATCTTTATCTCCCTCCGCCTTCCCCTTCTGCCATGCCTTCCTATCGCTTTCTAATCGTTCTTCATCTGTCTAATCTCTGCGCATTCTTGATCTCGCTTCTCTGGCCTCCATCTGTTTTGCATCGATCTTTTATCCTTTCTATCTGAAATCTCTCGCCCTGTTTGCTTTCCATCCCACCGACCAACCTTTTCTCTATTTCACCTCTCATCTCAACCGGCCTCGTGCAAGGCATCCTCTGCGTGTGCATATACACACAAACACACACACGGGTGTGTTTTTTGGGGGGATGCCCTAAGACGTCTTTCCCCCATCTTCAGTCTGCATATCCATCTGCGGCGGTGGGTTTCTCTCCTTCCTCCCCATCCCAAAAATAAGCAAATTAGCGCAGCGGAAAAAAAGACAAACCCGCCTTGCTTAGTCAAGTGGCAAATGTAATTCAATTGTTACCCAGGACAGGCAGTAACAAAGATGACATTGACAGTCATAATTATGTTCCACTTTAAAAGCGAAGCCACGGCTCTCCCAGCGTTTGGAGAGGCTTCGGCACCCGAAAGGCAGATAAAGGCGGCGCGAGGCACGTAATTGGTTTCTCTTCCGGCGCTGACCTGGTCAACACCGCTAGGCTCGTATTTTTAGATGTGGAACAGAACTGGGGGTGCGTGGAAGGAATGGCTCCCCTTCCCTCCCATTCTTGCTTGGACTGGGTCTCTTGGCAGCAAGAGAAAGGCCTCTACCGCTATGAGAAAGACCTCTACTGCTAAGAGAAAGGCCTGTAGTGCCAAGAGAGAGACCTCTACCACTATAAGAAAGGCTTCTACCACCTCTACTGCTATGAGAAAGGCCTCTACTACCAAGAGGTAGACCTCTACGACCAAGAGGTAGACCTCTACTGTCAAGAGGAAGACCTCTACCACTATGAGAAAGGCCTGTACCATTGAGAGGAGAGCCTCTACCACCAAAAAAAAGACCTCTACCACCAAGAGGAAGACCTCTGTCATCAAAAGGAAGACCTCTGTCACCAAGAGGAAGGCCTCTACCATTGAGTTAAAGGCCTCTATCACCAGGAGAAAGGCTTTTACCACCAAGAGGTAGACCTCTACTGCCAAAAAGAAGACCTCTACCACTATGAGAAAGGCCTCTGCCATTGAGAGGAGAGCCTCTACCACCAAGAGAAAGGCCTCTACCACTAAGAGGACCTCTTCCATCGAGAGGAGAGCCTCTACCACCAAGAGGAAGACCTCTATCACCAAGAGGAAGGGGTCTACCATTGAGAGAAAAGCCTCTATCACCAAGAGAAAGGCTTTTTGAAGGAAAATAAGTTCTGGGAATTCAACAACGTCTAGATTTTGTTGCACTGCAATTCCCATAAGCTGGAACCAGCATAGCCAGTGGCAAGGAAAGATGAGAGTTGCAATCCAGCAACATCTGGAAAGGAATGAGTTGGGCATTACTCCTCTGTGCCAAAGGCACAGTATGAAAAAGGCTGAGGTCCAGACATGGCTTTGGCCGGAGGTGGGAACCATGACTGACCACACTTCGATCCCTCTGGGTTGCAGCTTTGCTCTGCAATGGGAGGATTCATTTATGGACAAGGTGCACAGTGCTTGTATATCTTTGGTGCATTTTCTCCCTGGCAAAAGTGTAATTAACACCCCACTAATAAGCTGTGTGTCTTGTGTGCAGATTTAGGCTCATTAGCTTCTAATTAACTGTTTCCCTTTTGTTTCTGGCAGGTGAGGGTCACAGAGATACAGTGGCTGCAACCACTTGCATTCTCCCTCTCCATCCAGTTGCCTTTTATCCTTTCCACGTCCCCCTCCCACAGCTATAATTGGAACCACAGATTTCATCTCACTGAGCACACATTTTGGCTGGTCCCTTAGGCGGATCCCATGCTGTACAGCCCTGGATAGGTCTTCACACCCCTTCACTCTCTGGAAGATGCTGTTGCAGCACCTTCCCAGAATTAACCTTCCTCTCCAGGGTTCCCAGGAATGCCTTTATCCCATGATCTGCAAAGCCCTTGGATTTGGAGGACTGTGAGATCCTTCAGGGTGCACCCCTTCTCTCCTTTCCTGGCAGGTCCACCCCATGCCAGCTTGGCCAGGCATACATCTCTATTACCACAACGGCCTCGGCCGCCCCGGGGTGAGCGATGAGGTGTTGATGTAGGTTGACAGGTGGATGGAGCGCCTCTGCCAAGAGATTGATCCCCACCCTGTTGCTAAGGAACTGGGAGCGGCGGGCAAAGCTGTCAAAATAGATGGAGCAGACTGCAGAGGCCGGGGACCAGCTCAGTGGCCATCTTCACCCTGGGAACCGCTTGCAAGAAGGGGAGATGCCAACAGCTTGCAGGGATAGCCTGAGACATAGTCTGGCTACTTCCCAGGGCTTCAAAATGTGTCGGCCTCTTTGTCAACAACCTTGCCTCTGTTTTGGATAACAGGCTTCCATATTCTGGCTCAGCTCAGCCCCCTTTTTTTCTCAGGTCTAACCTGAGAAATGATGCAGAAATGCACTGCAGGAAGAATGCAGTTTGACACCGCTTTAATTGCCAGGGCTCGGTGCTATGGGCTTCTAGGATGTGTCATTTTGTGAGATATGTAGCATTTTCATAGCAATGGGGAATCCAGTGGGCTCTCAGTATCCGCTGGAGTTTGTTTCCAGGACCCCCCGGGGATACTAAAATCCGTGGATGCTCACGTCCCATTTAATACAATGGTATAGTAAAATGGTGTTCCTGATATAAAATGGCAAAATCAAGGTTTACTTTTTGAGATATATAATATAGGACTATTTTCAAGCTGTGGGTGGTTGGATCCATGGATAAGGACTCTGTGGATATGGAGAGCACATGTGTACAGTTGTTCAGGCAATTCTAACTTTGGTGCTCAGTTGTATATCTTTACTCTTTAGGGTCTTGTCTAGGTCTTTCATGGCTGCCCTTCCCATTTGTAGCCTTCTTCTGATTTCTTGACTGCAATCTCTGTTCTGATCCATGTTTGATCCTAGGTATGGGAACTCTGTATTTCGATTTCCTCATTGTCTAGAATGAATTGATGTAAAGCTTCTGTGTTCATTATTTTTGCTTTCTTTACATTTAGCAGTAAGCCTGCCTTTGCACTTTCTGCTTTGATCTTCCTTTGTAATTGTTCCAAGCCCATAATGTTTTTTGCTAGTAGTATGGTGTCATCCGCATAGCATAGCATAGTATTATGGTGTCGCCCGCATGTCTTCGATTGTTGATGTTCCTCCCTCTTATCTTCACTCTTCCTTCTGAGTCTAAACCTGCTCTTTGTATTATATTTTCTGCATACAAATTGAACAAATAGGGTGATAATATACAGCCTTGCCTAATCCCTAGCACCCCCTAGAAGCAGGTACTTTGTGACCAACTAGGAAAGTGTGAGGTTGTGCTGTCCCAGTGCCCCGGCCATAAATAATCTTTAGTTTCACTTGGAAGGCACAAAATGAACCAGACGAAGCATACTGACATGCACACATTGGTACAGTGGCTGTTTATTGACCTCACAGCTTCCAGCGGTCAGAATGACATGATGACAGTGTGAGAGTCCTGTGGAGGAAAAAGCCTGTTTACACACACATCAGTCTGCATGCTTCCAGCACGTCTCTTGCACACTTCTCTCCAGTAAGTAGAGAGGTAAACTGGGTAGAGTTGTGTTCGAGTCTCACCTCTGGGAGCAGTTTTGTTGTATTATATAATAAAGGTTCGGGGCATCCAGCTTGTCACTCTAGGTTTTTTTAACAGAAGGACGACAGTGACTTTGACGTGTTTTCAGACACAAAATAGTCGGCTTAGCCGGGAAGAAGCGTTTCGTAGCTGCGCTGAGGTCCTGGCCATTTTCCTTCTTTGCTTGCTTGCTTTCTGACTCCAATCATGCCAGAATAGAATAGAATAGAATTTATTTACGGTCTTTGACCAAAATACAATCATGCCAGATATTTTGGTAACAATTTGGGCTTGGAGCAAAGGCTGCCATACTCTTGGCCTTTTCAGGTGTTTTCTCGGCAAACCAAAGGAAAGTTCTGTTAAATCGAGGGGCCATTTTGTTGGCCGACACCTTGAGACCAGCTTATTGTCCAGAGATGCCTCCGCATTGCAGAAATAACCTGGTTGGACACTGCTTCAACTGTCATGGCTCCATTCGATGGAATCCTGGGATTCATAGTATGTTGTGGCACCAGACCTCTCTAAGAGAGGTCTAAATTTGTACTGCGGAAATAATACACACACTGATTCAACTGTCATGGCTCAGTGCTATGGAACCTGGGGATTTGTAGTTTGTCGAGGCACCAGAGCTCTCTGACAGGGAAGGCTAAACAGCTTGCCAAACTACAAATCCCAGAATTGCATTGCATGGAGCCATGGCAATTAAGGCAGTGTCAAACTGCATTAATTCTGCAGTGCAGACGCTGCAGCCTTAAGAGAGTTGCAGGTTAGTTTGGGTTTTTTGGTCAAGTTTAGGATTCTCAAACAGCTTAACGTTTTTTTCCTTGCTCCACTCCACCTTCACCTCTCCAACAAAACAAAACAAAATTAAAATAGCAATCCAACCGTCTCTAGGATTGTGCCTTTAAAAAGGATTTCAGACAAAATCAGCAGGTGAGGCCAAACCTGTTAAATCGATGCGTGGCCAAACTCTTACTTTGCTCCCAAAGTCACAGCAAAATGCCCGGCCACGACAGCGGGGGCAACTCCACAGCTGGGACGCCAACATCGAGACAAGCGAGCTGCAAGCCCGGGAGGCAGCCATTTTGGTGCCGAGGCAGCCATCTTGGAGTAGACAAGAGATCCTCTCTCTCTGGTCCATTAAACGCTTGGCTGGCGGGGATCCTTGTGCCGGTCAAGCGCGGTGGCTCACTCCCTTGAGCCAGGAGTTATTGTGCCAGCCAGGCGCCAAGGCCATCTTGCCAACTCCGTCTGCTTTTAGTCTCAGGGCTCCAACCCTCTTCTTTTCCTCTTTCTCTCACTCTCGCTCTCTCTTTATAATTTCCAGCTCCTGTGAGTGACATAAATCTTGCCCTAAGTAACTCGGCGTGCCAGTCGCAGCCCGGCGGGCCTCGGCGGGGCTTAGCGATAGCGACGTTGCTGTCACCTCGTGCCAAGGGAGTCGCAAAGTGATAGGGGCTGCGTTTTTCCCTCTCCCACGCATGCACACTTGTCTTTCACCTACTGCCTTGCCACCCATTTGGAGAGTCTGTCATCGCTTTCCCCCTTTTTCGTCACCCTTCCCAAAAGCGCGTAGTTGGCATCATGGGGGTTGGCGTGACATTTCCACTCCAAGCCTTTTTCTCCCCCCAGTTCCCGGGCACCTGGGCTACTCTTTCAAGAAAGCTTTGTCAATCAGACAGAAAAGAAAAGAAAACCTTTCCAGATTTGCAGCCACGGTGGGAATGTTTGCATCCTAGACCAGGGCTTCTTCAGCTCCCTGATATGGGAGACTGGCATTTCCTTCCTTCCCAAAGGCGTCAGGGACTGGCACCATGTTTGTGCCCATTGGCTAATTGTTATTTTTCTTACAAACTCTCCAACAATTGATGGTTTGTGGATAGGATGGGGGACACCTGGCTTGACCGCAGTGCATGCAAAAGGGATCTAGGAGTCTTAGTGGACCACATACTGAACATGAGCCAACAGTGTGATGCGGCAGCTAAGAAGCTCAATGCATTTCTTTCTGCAATTTGCAAAGAGGTCTTCCTATTTACTTACTTAGCTTCCTCCTTCCTGCCCAGTTGTTGTGGTGCCAGGGCTCATCCTCTACACTGCATCCACCTTAAAATTGAATTAAATTAAATGTACAGTAGTTCAGATTTCAGTCTTAATTTCCCAATAGGAAACTACGTTTTCTCCCTCTCTTGCACTGAGTTTCTAAGAAAAATAATATATATAATTAACATGTAATTTTAAAAGCATAAAAGGGAGCAAACATTACTTTAAAAAAAAACTCAACAATATCACATTCAAGTCTAAACTAATCAGTCTAAGTTAATTCAAATGAAACTACACAACTAACATAATACAGCAAACATACAAAAATACTAGGCAAGGATATGACTTCCAACTCTCTGGGAAGTAGTTGTAGTTAATAATAGTTCTACTTCATATTCTAAGCCAGTCTAAAATAATAAGATAACCTAAGTTTTAGATAGGTATTTATCATCTGATAAATACGCCAGCATGGTTTGAGTGTTGGATTATGACTCTGGAGACCAAGGTTTGCTTCCCAGCCATGAAACCCACTGGGTGACCTTGGGCAAGTCACACTCTCTCAGCCTCAGGGTAAGGCAATGCAAACCTCCTCTGAACAAATCTGTCCAAGAAAACCTTGGGGTCCCCCCCATAACTTGGAAATGAGTTGAAGGCACACAACAACAACAACAACAACATTCTACAATATTTCATTATTTGATTTAAGCTTCAAAACCTGATACAGTCAGCCCTTGGTATCCTCTGGGGTTTGGTTCCAGAACTTCCATGGATACCAAAATCCATGGATGCTCAACTTCCATGATATACAATGGCGTAGTAAAATGGTGCCCCTTATACAAAAATGGCAAAATCAAGGCTTACTTTTTGCAGTTTTTTAAAAAGTATATGTTTTCCAAGCCGTGCATGCAAAATCCGTGGATGCAAAATCCATGGATTCTCCCCAGTGCACAGTGCTTAGCGACGGCACCGGAGGATGCCCCCTAGGTCTCAAATTTTGGCCCGGCAACCTCGAATCCCGGGTCGACCCTACGGTGGCAACCCTACTTCTGGCTCTTGCGCACTTCTCCGGATCTGGTACTCTTGCCTTTCCCTTTCCAACCTGCAGGGGGCAGAGGCAGGCATTGATAAAGGGCATCCGCCCCTGTGCTCTAATAATCCGGGTTTAATGCAATAATTACATGCATGGCTCTAATAAGCAGCCTGAGCACACGCAGCCAGCCAGCTCCCACCGCATGGTATTAATCACTGCTTAGCATAATAAGCCCTTAATAATGCCACCTTCCCCCCCCCCCAAGACACACTTCGTCCTGTATTCACCTACCTCCCAGTGGTAGCTTTGCACAGCAATGCCTTTGTAGGGGATTTTCTGTAATAGGGGTTGCTGGATTGATGCCAGAAATTCAGGATGCCCAGATTAAAAGGATGGCTTTTACGGGTCTGGCGAAGGCAGTGATGGCAAACCTTTGAGAGACCGAGTGCCCAAGCTGCAACCCAAAACCCACTTATTTATCACAAAGTGCCGCATCCCTCTGGCTTTCTAGTAACAAACTCTGGTGAACTCTGTGCTGGGACGACGGCGCATGTGCCATAGGTTCGCCACCGTCGGGCTAAGGTTTCTATAGGGAGCCAGTGTGGCATAAGGGTTTGAATATTGGGCTAGGACTCTGGAGACCAGGGTTCAAATCCCAACACATACAATGGGGTAGTAAAATGCCACAGAGCCAACATGGCGTAGTGGTTTGAGTGTTGGACTGCGACTCTGGAGACCAGGGTTTGATTCCCATCTCGCCCATGAAACCCACTGGGTGACCTTAGGCGATTCACACTCTCTCAGCCTCAGGGGAAGGCAATGACAAACCTCCTCTGAACAAGTTTTGCTAGGAAACCCCATGATAGGATCACCTTAGGGTTCTCCATAGGTTGGCAACGAAGGCACACAACAACGTACCATAGATTCAGCGATGAAACTGACCAAACATTTGCAGCAGAACTGGGGACTGGGCCCTGCATCGTCCAGATGACATGTCATAAGGATGTGGGGAAGATGTAGTATTTGGCCCACATGGACACCTCCTAGGAAACCTTTCCTTGCATTCCCGAATCATTTCTTTGTGCTTCAAACGATGCACCAGCTTGTCATAGCGGGCATCAACCCAAGGCAATGACACATTTGTGCATGTGAAAAGATATGCACACGGATTTTTACGTAGATGCGCGTACACACACACACACACACACACACATTTTGTTTTCCAAACTATTAGTCATCTGCAGATGTATCCCCGTTCGGCTGATGAATCCGTCATGAAGACACCTTGGCTTAATCAACTTAACAGTTCTTCCGTTTGGGGGTCGGCGACGGCAGCGAGTCGGCCTCCCTCGGGGGACCGACAAAACAACCAAACTGGAAGTCACCGAAAGTCTCCTTCTGCTTTTGAAAAATGGGCATTTTCAAATGTGAAACAGGGGGTTGGGGTGGGAGAGATCTATATTAAAGATGAACTGCCGCTGCAAAAAGGAATACAGGGGAGACAATTCAGCCTTGGTTTTCCAGGAAAAGTGCGGTCTGGGGGTGATATCGGCCATAATAAGAGCTTGAAGGGACTGTATTTTGCCCACCTTTGCTTTAAATAAAAGATGCTGGTGGCTGTTTGTGAGCTTGGAAAACCAAGGCTTTGTTGTCGGCCAAAATATAGACGCTGGCTGAAATCTGATCAGTGGTACAGGAACAACATCTGGAATCCTTTTGGTGGATAATGTCTCCGTAAGTGGACTTGTGTCTGCAAGAGGAAGAATTGAATCATTCCATCATGTCTGCTATTACCTTACTACGTAGGTTGTCATGTGCCTTCAAGTCATTTCCAACATATGGAGATCCTATCATACCGTTTTCTTAGCAAGATTTGTTCAGAGAGGGTTTGCCATTGCATTCCTCAAGAGAGAGTGACTTGCCCAGGGCTACCCAATGGGTTTCCTTGGCTGACCAGAGATTTGAACCCTGGTTTCCAGAGTTGTAGTCCAGTATTCCAAACACTACATCATGCTGGCCCTTGCAACTACATAGGGGAGCCTGTAAAGTAACCAGTGTGCATTGATCCTGATGTGCATTGGTCCCGTTGTGCATTGAGACACCAGCAAGAGAGTGGTGATGCACACCAGTAAAGCCCAGTGCACATGGGACACTCTTGCTGGTATCCTGCCCCACATCTTCCCAGTTCACTAACAGGATTTCTTAGCACCTTGCATATGTAGCTAACTCATCCCTCATTATCCATGGATTCTGCATCCACGGATTCAACCATCCATGGCTTGAAAATATTGCCACCCCACCAAAAAAAAAACCAAAAATCCAAAAGGCAAACCTTGTTTTGCCATTTTATATAAGTGCTTTGCTTTATTGCATTTTGCTTTATTGTTGTTGTTCTTGGCCTTCAAGTCGTTCCCGACTTGTGGCGATCCTAAGGCGAACCTATCCTGGGGTTTTCTTGGCAAGATTGGTTCCGAGGAGGTTTGCCATGGCCTTCCCCTGAAGCTGAGAGAGTGTGACTTGCCCACTGTGGGTTTCATGGCTGAGCTGGGAATCAAACCTCCAGAGTCACAGTCCAATACTCAAACCACTATGCCACATTGGCTCTGTGCCATTTTACTACCTCATTGTATATCATGGGATTTGAGCATCCACGGATTTTGGTATCCTGGAATCCAACCCTATTGGACACCAAGGCCCCACTGTATACAAAAGTTAGATAAAATAGACCATGATCGAGGATCCTGGCCATTATTCTGTCTGTCCATGCTTAATATTGTCATTTTCTTCTTCCTATATATCTTCCGTCTTTGGAGACTGTGGTGACGCTTTCCAGAAAGTGGCTTCTTGTAGAAATAAATTGGAAGGAGAAAATGCCCATTGTGGGTCTATTGGGAAGAAACCGGCACCTCCTCAAAATGACACATGTGCGCAACCACAGAGTTTATGGGGAGGATGGATCACCGGGAAATGGGAACCATGGGATCCCGAACCCCATCCAGAGTGGGAAAGGCTGCGAGTTCAAGCCCTTAGCCTTTCTGCAAGAGCCTGTTGTTACTGAAGGTGACAGCTCTCTTGAATTGTGAGCGCCCGCACTGTGGGCTTCCATAACTCATCCCGAGGTCTTTATAATCACATAAGCACCCTTGCTCAGAAAGAGCAGCCTACAATGAGTTATGGACTGGTTTTGGAAAGGGGGGGGGATTGGAAATAATTCCAAAAAGCACCAAGAGGGAGGGGGGGTCATGGATATGATGCAGGAAGGAAGGAAGGAAGGAAGGAAGGAAAGAAAGGAAGAAAGAAAGAAGGAGGCACAGCTGGGCTGAAATCCATCCGTTGTTGCCTATCAGGGAAACCTCCAGCCCTGCGTTGAATCTTTTATACAAATCTGCAAAATAGCTTGCTCGGCATTCATGATGTCCGCATTCTTATGCACGCCCTGTTTTCAAGTTTTGGAATGAGGCTTTTGCTTTTGCAAATGAAGGAACTGGAGGCGACTGATGTTGAAGTAAAGGAAATTTTGGATTGATACTCACTTCTTCAGCCCTTTGGACCAAATGGGAGTTTATGTCCAAGCAACCACAATTTTGCTCTGTAATGGTTGCTCTCCGTCATGTCGTAGTGTCGCCGCCCTATGAAGATGAGAAAGGCACCATTAGGAACTTGTTTTCTTACAAATAGGGAGGGAGGAGAGAAATGCACCACCGGATCAATGCTTAGGAGCTCCCCACGGATGCAGGGTGACCAGATAGCCTAACCGCAAAGGAGGACAAGGCACCACAAAATTTCATGAAAAATGTGGGATGTTACCAAATAAAACCTACGAACCCTCCTCTAAATGTAAATCCATGTGTTGTAGTCATGCTCAAAATGGAGGACATGTTCTTCCTGGGCAGGAGGCTGAAATGGAGGATGTGTCTGGGGAAAGGAGGACATCTGGTCATTGTGCATGGAGAGCCCAGTCTCCGAACAAGCTCCCTTTTGCTCTGTGCTCCTTTCTGACCAGGAGGCTGCAGGACGGGATTAATCACCGCTCTGCTGCAAATGAAATTAAGAGGCCCTGATCGTTAGCGTATTGATGAGGCAAACGAGATTAGGCAGCGCACTGTCAACCGGCGGCTGCACCAGGAACTGGATTAAGGGAGGGAGCCATGGGTAGTCATTGCAGCAAAGGAGCTCAGAGGAGCCAAAGAGGGCAGGTAGCGATTGGGAGCAAGGGGAGAGATGGGGAGCCATTGGAGACGCTGGAGCCCTGCAATCTGCAGGGATGAAAGAGCAGTGGAGACTAGTGGTTGGAAGAGAGGACAGGCAGAAGGAATGTGCTTTGCAGCTTTGTGACCCCAGAATAGAGGAATTGCTCCTGGTGCATGGCCAATTACAGTGGTTGGGGCCTTGGAACAGTTTTGGAAATACCTGCCCTTCTTCTGCACCTGTGCGTTTTACTCAGAGTACATTTCAGTGGTTTCCAAACTTTGGTCCTCCAGATGTTTTGGTCTTCCGCCTCAGACAGCGTTGCCAACAGACTGGAATTATGGCAGCTGAAATCCCAAATGTCTGGGGGACCAAAGTGTGGGAGCCACTGATCTACACTGGAGAAATAATGGAGTTTGACACCACTTTATGTGCTGTAGTTTCATCTTATGGAATCCTGGGATGTGTAGTTTTACAGTAGCCTTCTCTGCCCAAGATCGCTGGCGCCTCACCAAACGCCAAAGCCCAGGATTCTGCAAGATGGAACCAGGGTGGTTAAAGTGGTGTCAAACTGCATTATTTCTACAGTGTAGATGCACTCCCGGTTATCCGACACATAAAGCACTGGCGACGTCGTGCCTTCCAACATTTTCTTGTCCTTAGTGTGTGTGGGGGGGGGGGGGGAGTCTCAATGTTGCATCAAGTGAACTGGTTGCAAGATTTTCAGGAGCAAGGTGTATGTGTTGCTGTTGTTTTTATATAGTAGATACACAACATTTTTGTGGGGGGGGGAACTGTGCATTGTGTGCGAGATACATGATTTTTTGGCACAGAAATCTGGTTTTGTACGACATAAAGGGTTCTATGGAAAACAAAAGTTTTTTTTGCATCAGTACAGTAATGTTTTGCACAAACCATTTGCCTTGAGGGGGAAAGTCTCAGCTTTCCAAATATGAATGAAAACCCTTGTAATGTTGCCCACGGGGGAGAAAGCATTCACAATTACTCACCCTCGTATAAAGTAATAAAAGAAATGAAGATTTGCATCCTTAACACTGACAAAAAAGCCCAGGGCCCACTGCCTTGGTTCAGATGGAGGAAGGGTTCTGAAGATAAATTCAGTTTGTGGGAAGGTCCGCTTTTTTGCAAAAATGCTCACAACACAGAAGTGTCTTTTTCGGGAACACTAGTCTTGTGGAGATGTGAGCCAACATTGCAATTATTTTGATACTAGGTCAATATTTGCCCAGACATTTTATGCCAATCTGTGTGGCCGTTGTTCTATTGTCACATTCTTTTACTAAATATTGCCAATGTTCACCACCCTGAGCATTTTTAAACTTCTGATGAAGGGCATTTTATAAATAAGTAGATAACTCTATCTTCCATGGTGATGTTTGGGCTTAACTTAGGCTTGGTTGACCCCTACTACTCACCTCGACTGGATTTGTTTTTCCACTTACCCTCCCTATGAACCCCTGCTCTGACCCCATTCTCTTTTTCTTTCTTTTCTCTCTTTCTCTCTCTTCTTCTCTCTCCTTTCCCCTCTTCCTCCTCTCTTGCTTTCAACAGGACCAGGGGACCGTCGGGGTCATTTTCAACGTGGGCACGGACGACATCACCATCGAGGAGAGCAACGCCATGGTGAACGACGGCAAGTACCACGTGGTGCGCTTCACCCGGAGTGGTGGCAACGCAACGCTGCAGGTGGACAACTGGCCGATCAATGAGCGGTACCCCGCAGGTAGGGACTGGCAGGCAACCAGCCCGCCTCCACCTTCGTCCTGCCACACACTCTCACGCATCGTGGAGGTCAGAACCACCCTGCCTTTCCAAGGGTTCCAGGCCTTGCTTCCTAAATTGTTGGGCATCCCAGTCTCTGGGCTTTTCTAGCATGCTTTTCCCATGACACAAAGCAAGGAAGGGGAGCAAAGAATAGACTTGGGAAGACAGAAGATCCCAGGAAACTGAGCATGGGGAAATACAGGCAGCTGCTTTGTCCCTGTCTGGACAGTTTCTCCCTTGGAAAGAGAATGGAAATGCTTCGACGTTATGCAGAGAGGCAAGGAGAAAACCACTTCTCTTTCACTGTGTCTCGGCTTTCTTTTGTCAGAGTCAAAGGAAGAGTCTAGAAGCTTAAAGAACCTGAGCATCCCGCAACATAGCAAAATTCTCAGTTTTGCTCCCCAGAAGTTTTGCTCCGGACTGCTTCCAGAGTATTCTGGCCCCAGAACTGGCCCAGATTCTCCCTGTTACCTCTGCACTCTGCAGTAACACCAGGCAGCTGTCTACACATGTGTCCCATCCCACTACTGCCATGAGTCGCTCCCACGGAGACACCCGGGGGCTTATCGCACCATTAAAAAACCTGACTTCTCCCCAATGGGATACAGCCGGGTTGCAGGATGCAGGCGGGTATTACCACACGCAAGTCACCGCCGATTCTGCCGGGCAAGTGCAACCTGGCTGCATCCCGGGTCCCAGGCATGCCTCAGAGGCTACTTTTCACAGTTAGGAGCTTGCCATCTTTGAAAAACAGCCTCCAAAGTGCACCTGGGACCCGGAATGCAGTCGGGTTGCACTCACCCAGTGGAATCGGTGGTGCCTTGCATGCGGTAATACCCACCTGAATTTCGCAACCCAGCTGTATCCCGTTGGGGAGAAGCCGGGGGTTTTGATGGTGCGATAAGCCCCCCATTGTCAACCACTGTTCTGACAGCAAACCCTGCAAGGTGGGCTGGTCATTTCCATTTCAGAGGTGGGTAGCAGATGCCAGGAGGCAGGGTAGCTTAACCAGAAGCTGAGCTGAAATTTGAAATTGCAGCTCCTGTGTCCATATATATTTTTTATTCTTGATCTCCAAATCTCCCTATCACCACCACTTCTCCCTCCCCAGCGGATGATGAGAGTCCTAGACATTGTTTCAGCAGCTGGCATTTTTCTGGGATCACATAATTTTTGCAGCCCTTTCCAGCAGGAAAAGTGCTTTCGACACATCTCAATCTAATCTCCTTTATTCTTTTGAAAAGGTTGGCGACAGCAGGGGGGAAAAGGCCCAGGTGGTCGCATACTGTAGGGTCCCAGGAAATGAAAGAGGGCATGGGAAAGAGAGGAGGGGGAAATTCAGGTGTGGGGGCATAGATAGATCACTCTGTGATGGGAGTTACATACACAGGGCTGCCCGAGAAAGACTAGAAGGAAGAACGGTAGTGTGCAGGAGTAGCAAGGAAAGAGTGTCTCCATTTCCAAAAGTCCTATCCAGCTAGATCTGTTCAACTTCTCCAGGTATCTTCTCCCCTCCGTGACACATCCCCATGCATCCAAGCCTGGTCAGGTTGCTTATCCCAAAAGCTCAGGAACCTGCCGAGGTCTCCAAAGGGTTATAGCATTACTAGACTGGGTTTGACGGTGATGATCGGAGATAACAGGCTGGTTCTGACCTCCGCTGAGCCAGGGTGGGTGCCTGGGGCTGGGAGGCAATGGGATTTGTGGCTGCATTTGTGCCTGAGAATGCAACCAGCCTAGAAACGCCTTGCCAGAAGATCAGGTTCCCTCCCGTTGTATGTTGACGGAATCACACACAAGTGCCTTGGTTGGGAGCAGGCAGGAACCATAGAAGCCATAGAAGGATGAGGAGGGGATTGAATCAAGGTCATTAGTGCCGCAGGCAGGGAAAGGAAGGAGAGCTCCTGCCCGCCTGGAATCTGCCAGACGCTTTGATCCATTTTTCCCCCCAAAGTGCCGTTCCCTATGCTGCCGTCCCGCCGGCCTTATTGTGCAGTCTCTTTGATGCCCTGCGCTGCAGAGGGATGAGCTGCCATCTTTCCTCACCACCATCGCTCTCACGCTGCGGCTCATTGCTGGGCTCAGCGTTGCACCCAGATGCATGGCTCCCCTCTCTGGTTGTGTGGGTCGCCATCCGCATTCACACCTAGAGCCGTTCCAGGATCTGAAACAACACCGGTACGTACTCCTGACCTTCCTCGTGTGCAATGTCTCCTTGGATGTCAGCCATCTTTTGGGAGGCAGCTACATGAAAGCAGTTTGATGCCACTTTAACTGCTATGACTCTTATCCTACAGAAACCTGGGATGTGTAATTAGGTGAGGTTTTCAGCTTGGTCTGTTAGAAAGCTCTGTTGCCTGGCCAAACTACAAATCCCACGATTCTGTAAGCTAAAGCGGTGTCAGTCTGCTTTAATGCTGCACTGTGGCCACAGCGATTCCCAATCTCTGGATCTCCAAGCGTTTTGGATTTCAACTCCCAGAAGCCCCAGCCAGCTTGACCAACAATCAGGAATAATGGGAGCTGAAGTCCAAAACATCTGGAGAACCAGATTTTGGGAACCGCTGCTTTAGAGGAAGCTAGGCTAGGGAATCTTGGCTCATTCTTGGCACTGTTTCCCATCTAAGCCACCATTTTCATTTAGGAGAATTGTGTTCACCAGCACTTAAAATGGCTTCTAGGTCTTAGGCTCTTGTAGTCCCATTCCTCTGGTGTTGGTGCACCTACTTGCCTGCAATGGATGCTGCTTTTTATCAGGGCCACACTACATATCTGTGCCAAGGGTATCTTTCTGGAACAGCTATCATTTTCTCACTGTTTCCTGGTGGTTTCCCAAAGTGTCACAGAAAACATGATCTATGCAGAAAAGAGTCTGCAAATAGGTGTTTGTGTCTGTGAATTGGGCCCAGAAGATGAGCTTTTTTCCTCCCAAGGGAAGCACCCATGGAGCTCTTGTCTTGCAAAACAAGCACATCTTTGTCTGTGGCTCTGGAGCTGTGAACACACGAACGCATCATGCTAGACCGAACGGGCAAAATGGGATATCCAGGGAGGTAAAACCTGTAGCCCTGTCAGCCTGTCAAAATCCTTGGTTTTGCCCAGGAATTTGCATCCTCCATAGACATGTTCGGTGAGCCTGCAAACTGGTACAACCAAGGGGAAAAGGTGCAACAACGCACAAGCCGTCGTTCGAGAGCTGGCTGGCAAAGCGACTGTTCGAGCGGCGTAAAAACCCAACATGGCTGCATGTGATCTGAGCGGGTCAGTGAGCATGAGAACGCGGCGTTCGCGTCGGCCCAAAGAGAGAGGCAGCCATGGTCTTGTCCTCGGAGGCGTTTTGCAAAGGAAGAAGGAATCCGCTCCTGTGTTGAGAAGGAGGAAAGGAGGCTTGCGGAGCTGGAAAAGCAGGAACGCAGCTCTGTCTGCAGACTTGTTCCCGAGGCGCTAGGAGCCACGGAGCATATGAGGTTGCCCCCATAGTTTCATCGGAGGATGCCAAGCAGTAGCGGGCAAGCATAGGCCGGTCCCCAAACGTTTCACAAAAATGGAGGAACAGCAGGCAGGAGACACCCAAGAGCTCCGGAGCCAATTTATTCCTATGCTCCCTTTTCCCAGACACTATATATATATATATATATATATATAGTTTTTCTTCATTGCCCTGAATGCTTTACACTTCTACACTCCTGTTGGTTTTGCAATGGAAAACAGCGTGCTTTTACCTTTCAAAGGCACCCATTTTCTTTCTAATGCAAACAAAGTCTGCCAAGGGTAATTTATTTGTTGTTGTTACATGCCTCCAAGTCGTTCCCGCAATCCTAATGCAAACCTATCACGGGGTTTTCCTCGGCAAGATTTGTTCGGAGGAGGTTTTCCATTGCCTGAGGCTGAGAGAGTGTGACTTGCCCAAGGTCACTCAGTGGGTTTCCAAGGCTGAGCCAGGGATCAAACCCTGGTCTCCAGAGCCATAGTCCAACGTTCAGACCACTACGCCACGCTGGCTCTTTATTTATGTATGTTTAATTTTATTTACGAATGTTTTAAAAAAACAAATGGTAGTTGATTCGCAGAGCATAAAATCTTCTCTCCCTTTTTTGGCCATGGCCCATATGGTTTTCTGGAGGGAGAATGAAGGAAGGAGAAAAATGTCAAGCTTCTGAGGTTTGCGATGATAAATAGGGCATAATAGGAAGGCAGCATCGATCTGTTGATGGAGGAAGGGGGCATGTTAGAGACTGGGGTGGACAGTGTCCAGCCTTGATGCTTCAAAGTCCAGTTGTGGGACTGCATCCCAGATCGACTTGAGACTGACCGGTCAAATCTGGCCTCCTGGGAGATTTGAAGTCATCACTTTGGGAAAAATCCATATTCAAGAGGGGAAAAAAGCTTCCTACTAAGGGCAGAACAGGTAGTAGATCTGTCATGGGGGCATTAGTTAATCATAAATAAACATGGTTATCTTGTTAGGAAGCACTTTTTTCCTTTAAAAATAATGAATGGGTGATGCTGAATATTTAACATTAAGGCCAGGGAGTTTGCTTCAGGCTGTTTTTATCTTGTTGCTGTGTGCCTTCACAAAGATGCTAAGGCAACTCAGAAAACTAAGGTTCAAATCCTTGCTCAGCCCTGGAAATTCACTGGGTGAGCTTGGACAAGTCACACTCTCTCAGCCTCCGTGGAAGGCAACGGCAAACCTCCTCTGAACAAATTCATGCCGAGGAAACCCTGCGATAGGTTCACCTGCGGAGCAACAAAAGTCAGAAATGCCTCAAAGGCACACAAGAACCATGACAAACACGAAGGTGGCTCCAAAAGTCAGCCACTTCTTTCTGGCTGCATCCCCACTGCAGAAATAATCCAGTTTGACACTGCTTTAATGGCCGTGGCTCCATGCTATGAATTGTAGTTTTGTGAGCCTTCTCTGTCAGAGAGCTCTGGTGCCGCAACAAACTACAGTTTCCAGGATCCCATAGCATGGAGCCACGGCCGTTAAAGCAGTATCAAACTGGATTATTTCTGCACTGTGGATGCAGCCTCTGTCTCTCTGCTCATCCTGCTCCAACACCTTATATGTCCCTTCTTTAAAAGCATTTGCCTGCCTTCCTTCCTCCTTTCTTCCTTCCTCCCTCCCTCCCTTCCTTCCTTCCTTCCTTCCTTCCTCTCTTCCTCCCTCTCTTTCTTCCTTCCTTCCTCCCTTCCTTCCTTCCTTCCTCTCTTCCCTTCCTTCCATCCATCCATCCCTCCCTCCCTTCCTTCCTTCCTTCCTTCCTTCCTTCCTTCCTTCCTTCCATCCATCCCTTCCTTCCTTCCTTCCTTCCATCCATCCCTTCCTTCCTTCCTTCCTTCCTTCCTTCCTTCCATCCATCCCTTCCTTCCTTCCTTCCTTCCTTCCTTCCTTCCTTCCTTCCTTCCTTCCATCCCTTCCTTCCTTCCTTCCTTCCTTCCTTCCTTCCTTCCTTCCTTCCTTCCCTTCCCTTCCCTTCCTTCCTTCCTTCCTTCCTTCCTTCGTTCCTTCCTTCCTTCCTTCCCTTCCCTTCCTTCCTTCCTTCCTTCCTTCCTTCCTTCCTTCCTTCCTTCCTTCCCCTCTCTCTTCACTTGCTAAAACAATTCACATTTACTGCATTGCTGCCGTATCAGATCGAGGCGCTCACGTACGTGCCCCTTTCCAGGTTCTCAGTCGATTAACTGCCTTGCCCTTAAAACAATTGATTGGCTAATTAGCCAATTAAAATAAATATTACTGTTATCAAAAATCCAGGTGGTATTTGGGGACGCTTTTCCCCGACGGAGCCATAGCAGCCCCCCTTCCGGACGAAATATCACAGAGGCCAATTGCTCGGAAATGGGGAGGAAAGGAGAATCACGCACACAGCCTGAAATCGAGCGATGGCAATAAACGGATAGCATGGCACCCCTTTTTTGGGAAACGTTCCAGTGAAAAATGGGAATGTGAGAGCCACAGAGCCGAGAAGACCACTGAGCCAGGAAGTTTGGGGCATATTTGTTCAGTGGCTACCTTGAAGAGGCCAATTTTCATTTCTGGGCTTGCGAACTAGGGATATAAATCTATACTGAATTCTCTCTGGCAGGAGAGAAAGAAAGAAAAAGAAAATCCGAGCAGAGATTTAGGGTTGCCAGATTGGAAACTGGAGACGGCTCCTGTGCCTTGGATGGTTGTACAAAAGAGGGCATTTGAGCAGTGTTGTTTGTCATGCAAAACCAAGCAACCTGCAAAACCTGTCGAAATTCCCTTTTCTACACAACCGTTAAAGACATTCTCTCCAGTTTCCTCTCTGGCAATCCTAAGAACTTTTGCACATTTAGGTGATTTTTTTTCCTCCTTTTGCATCCCACTGAAAATATTGAAGTTTTTGCACACACTCAAAAAAAGAAGTTCCTTACTATTGCCTACATTATGTTGTGTACAAGTTTTTATTTCTCCATTGACCCCAATGCTTTTCAGCCAGGAAAGATTTGTGTGGCCTCCCTTCCAGAAAATTGAATCTGAAAATCGACGTGCAAGGATTTGGGGGAGAGGGGACCGTTTCCAAAATTTCTGCCAACAAAATCTTTTTTAACTCAACGCTAAGGCTGTGTCTCTCTTTTGCACTGGATCCTGCGCCTGGCAGCAAACAAAAGGACAATGAAAATCTTCATATTTGATGCCCTTATTGGTCTTTAAAGCAAGTTGGTGGGGATGTAATTCTTCACTAACAATTTTTGCAACTTTTGCCATTTTCTTCTCACTTCGAGAAAGTCTTCACATGCTATATGCAGTTTTTGAAACCTTATACACAATTCAGCTCTTTTTCTGTGTAAAATTTGCACAGTTGTTTTGCACTGAAAACATTTTCCAGGCAGGAAATATATATATATATATATATATATATATATATATATATATATAAAATATTCCCTGTTTTCTTTGCAGGTCACCCTTATATAAATTTTGTGCAAGGTAAGTGCCCAATCATAGCCATTTATATTTTTAATTTTTTGTATGGAAATACCATTTTCTCTTCAGAAAATACTGTTGTCTGTGCAAAACAACCGTGTGCGAATGTTGCTCAAAATATGCCTGGAACTGCGAAGATTCACATCAGGGCTCCTCAACATTCAAAACCACGTTTTTCGACAATTGTTTTTGGAATATCTGTGAATATTCTTGCTATCTGGCTTTTCTCCTGCCATCTGCAAAGCATGCTTAACCATTGCATACCAACTAGTTTCAGATTTGGAATATTTGTGAATATTCTTGCTATCTGGCCTTTCTTCTGCCATCTGCAATGCTTGCCTTTCTTCTGCCATCTGCAATGCTTGCTTATCTATTGCATACCAACTAGTTTCAGATTTTTAGCCGCATGCAGGATATTGCAGGGTCTTTGGTGCCCAGTTTTAAACTGTACCATCTGCACCTTCTTTACTCTGCAACCCCATACCTGTCCAAGGCAAATGTTCCTTTTTTGGATGAACGTCGGAGAGGGAAGGTGCCGAATGTTCATCTTATTCGTGGCAGAAATTCCCAAAGTCTCTTTGGCACACAGTCAGGCCAAGAAACTGAGCCTTGTGCATCAGAGCTGCCTCCCAAGCTGGATCCTGATTAGAGACTCAGGTCACTTTCGGAGGATGGCGTATTTTTAATTAAAAGATGTTAATCGCCTCGTTAATACGGAAGCTAATGAGAGCATGAAAAGCCCCTGACCGCCTCTAATTAGGGGCTGAATCATGGCATGGAACAGGAGCAAAGATTGGGGAGAAAAGGGAGGAGGACACTGGCCTACAGGAGTAGGCATGCGCACTACCTGAGTGTGCACACACATATACACGTGTGAGTCCATGAGATTAAATCCGAGGGAAAGAACAGCAGCCAAGCACAGCTCCATTGTACCAATGGCTGTTGAGGGTGTCTCCATCCATTGCAACTGCCATTACTGTGGCCTCCGAGGGAGAGAAGAGCGGCCATGCATGCCTCCATCATGCATTCCTTGGCTCAATGGTTGGTGAGAGACCTTCCTTCCATGCTCCGACTGCCATTGTTCTGTTCTCTGAGGGAGAGAAGAGCAGCCATGCATGCCTCCATCATGCCATGGTCCCAGGGACTGGTGAGGTCCTCCCTCCAAGTTCCAACCCCCATTGCCATTGCTCTGGTCTTTGAGGAAAAGAGAAGCCTGGCACAGCTCCATCATGTCTTGGCCTCAGTGGGAGATGAGAGGCCAATGGCTTCCCAGTCAGAGAAGTGGACCAGGTCTTTCCCCAGACTTTCCATCTCCAGGAGTAGTTCTGGTCTACCTGTGGATAAGTGCCATGGTACACTCCACACTGGAAAGCAGACATCCACCTCTGGGGTGTCACCCAGTGTGGTCCACGTACCCCTAGAAATACCCCTGGTACGGATGCATCATGCCAATGCAGCAGCTCCCAATTCACCCTTTTGCCAAACAGCAAATTCAAGGGGGGGCCGCTTGCTTTGATTTCAACTTCCCCCCCCCCAAAAAAAATGGTGGCACAAATTCCCCACCTTTAAAACTTTTTAAAGCCTTGGAGTTTAATTGTTTTGCCCCTTTTCTTTCGTGGAAACAGGGTGGCTGACATGCCGTCCCAGCTCTGAGCAAACCCTGAAAGAAATAATGAGCCCAGCCATAAGGAGGCATGCAATTTCCCTTCTGGCATGTGGTGCCAAACCAATGGATAACCTGGTTTCGTGCTGGAAGGGACAGGCTTGTGCCTGCAGGCTGTTATGACACTTTGGAAGCAGCTGTGTGCCACATGCAACCCGCTGCTCTACCTCCTTGCCCCAGCTTTTCCAGAAACACTTCTGGGGATGACAAGGGACAAGATCTCAGCTCCATCTTCTGCCAAGGACGATGCAGCAGATCCACATGCCAGTCTCTCCTGTGCCAAGGTTATTGGCTTCCTTCAGGTGCCAACTGTCGCCTGCCTTGACCTGGCTGTTCTTATGCCAGCACCATTGACCATACTAGCTGGTAGCTAATTAATTTCCTGCCCAGCGGTGGCAAATGGCACCTTCTTGCAACTCCTTCTCTGCTCTCTGTCTCTGGGCTGCTGCAAACATGCTTCGTTTTAAAGAGACTGGCTGATTTCACTTGCAGTGCATGCACAAACTCTGGCCTTTGCAGTTGCAAAGGCACTCTGTGCATGTTTCAGACTCTTCCTGTTTCTTGGAGAAGAAATCCCTGTGCCCAGGCTCAAAAGACAACCACTGGAGCTCTTTCTTTGGGGGCTACGGAAAGCAAGAAATTAGACTTTTGCAAGACTGGCAGAGGGCAAGGACACAAGTCTCGAGCATTCCTCTTGACCAGAGGAAGCCTTTCCTGCAACTGCCAAACTCATCTCCTTACACTTTTTGGATTTTGGAAGACTCCTCTACCAAGTTAGAGAGTGGATTGAAGACCTCTCCTTTCCCAAAATGTCCTCTTTCATGCCCTTTATTTTCCAAGGTTTTTCGCTTCCCCATCTCAAAAGGAGAGGGTCTTTTGAGCAGCTTCCCAGTTTTGTGCTCACAATACCCATCGGAGTTGGTTTGGCTAACAACAGGGAAGTATGTCTCCAACTCCACCCCGATAACTCTGGTCTTCCAGGTTTGGTTTCCAAGTCTTTCTCCATACAGAATAATTTGTTTCCTTCATGTCAAAAGTAATTTGTCGTAGACCATCCTTGTAAGACTTCGGTGTCACTGGCATGCATTTGTAAGATAACATCTACACCGTTTTTGACAGCTGGTTTTTGCAGCCAGTTTTAACTTCCAAAGCTCCCTCTGAAGTCGGGCTGGCATTTGGAGGTTTGCAGCCTTGGACATTCAAAGCCTATGCTTCCCGTATGCTTCAAATACTGACTCTCCAGATCTCTTAACTGTAGCATGGTGGTGAATTCTGTTGCAAGCCTTTCCTGGTTCCCAAAATCCCTTGCTTAGCTCTTCAACCAAGACAGGTGAGTAGGTTTGAATGTCTAACGTTGCAGTGGCACTTGTTGCGATGCTTGAATGTTGAATGGCACTTGTTGCAATGGTTGAAGGTGAAGCAAATCACATCTACTCCTACATACCTCCCAGTTGTCCCAATCTACCAGGGACAGTTTTGACTAATCCTCTACCATCCCACTTTTCCCAACTGCTTTTAAAGTGTCCCACTTTCTCTCTCCTCCTCCCGTTGTCCTGGGCTTCCTTCATTTGCTGCAAAATGAGTTCAGAGTGCAAAAGCAGTTTGCATTCCATTAACCCAGCAGTGGGGTGAGGAATCTTGCCCTTCCTAGGAAGCTGAAGCTAAAGCAAACTGCGGCAGCCTCTCCTAGCTTGTGTGTTTTTCCTCATTCGTAGCTTTTGCTATCTTGTCCGCACTCTGAGTTTGCTCAGCCATACTTGTCCTGGTTTTCATCTATGAAATGTTGGAGGGGATGCACGTAGATATTGACCATGAAGGAAAGTCAATGAGTGTGATTTGCTGTTGGAAAAAGGAACAAATACTGAGATCAGGGGAAGTGTGTTGCTTGGATTATGAGTTTAGGAAACTCTGGCACTTTGTGTGTGATTCCGACTCCCAGTTCAAAAGCAAAGACAGGGGCAAAGAGAATTGGCTCCAAAAATCCATCCTGACACCTCAACAAAATCTCAAGAGTCCCAATGGTCTGTCTTCTCCTCCGGATGAAATTTGGCCAATATCCATAATGGGTTATCCTGCCATTCAGATCGATCATAGCTGCCATGAACCCCCGTTTCGCAGTTTGTATAAAATCTCATGAAAATTTTGTTGCCCCTTTTCAGATACAAATGCAGGACAAATTGGGGGATTGTTTTTCTGGTGGTCTGGAAGGGGGACGGGGGACGGTTTGAAGGATGTGGCGGTAGGATTGCGGGACCAAGCTTGGGTTTGAAGATGACCAAAAAAAAAAATAACCCAAAACCAACCACCGAGAGTTTTGGGAAAGGACAGCTTTCGACGAGAGTTTGACAGTGTGATGTTGCCTTTTCCACCATTTTGTGACTAGGGACTTAAAGTCTTCTAATAAAGTGAATTTAATTTTATTTTTAAAAATATATATAATGCATCGGAGAGCTTTATCCACCTCTCCGATGCAGCATAAATCCGACTAACCTTCATCTACTCATCCTAATACTTAAACCTGACTAAACCGTATAACTAGTGCTTTGTCCGTTGCTGGCTAAAACCGCTAAACCCCAAACCAAAACCCAAACTGAACCCCCCCCTCCTTCCCCTTCAAAACAAAACCAAAAAAAATAGCAAAAAAAAATCCAAAACTAATGGAAACCTAATTCAGCTAATTTCAATCCAGCGCTTAAACTGCTATGTTACCTGAGCTAGTCTGACCTCTCTAAACATGCTAACCTCTGACCTTTGACCTTCCAGATGGCGTATATGTCTCTCTCTCTATTTTTCTTTTTTCCTTCTTTTGTTCTTTTCCTTTTAACCATCTGCAAATCTCTCTCTAAACTCTTTGAAGGGAACAGTGATAATGAGCGACTGGCGATTGCTAGACAGAGAATTCCGTATCGGCTCGGTCGAGTAGTAGATGAGTGGCTACTCGACAAAGGTAATTAACGATAATTAATTCCGGTTAATTAATGAGCGAGTAAACAAAAAACAAAAAGCAAAGGTTTAAAGGTGCAGTGCTCCCCAACCTTGCCTCTTATCCTCTTGACCTTTTCGTCCCTTTCCTTAGCTTCCCCTCCTTGGAGAAATGCTTTACGCAGATGGATCCTTCAAAGCTGGTGACCCAAAATGGGGCTGGAAGGAAGGGTTGGTTTGGAGACATCTAACAGGAGGTTGTCCTTTCCTCCGGCTGTTGATGCACTCATTGTCCATCGCGTTGAATCTTAGATTGGGAAGGGACCCCAAGGGTCATCTAATCCAACCCAAAAGGAATGGGATGGAACCCCTCTCCATCAGTTCCAGCCTTTGACCAACTGTCCTTCTCCAAACCATTTGCCTTCAAGAGCCATCCCTGGATCTGGTACTTGGTCTTCAAGGTGATTCCTCTTACGGACAAGGAGCCAGATCCAGGGATGGCTCTTGAAGGCAAAAGGTCAGGAGAAGGACAGTTGACCAAAGGTTGGAACATAGTGGTTGGTTAGAGTGTTGGACTATGATGCTGGAGACCAGGGTTCGAATCCCCACTCAGCTATGGAAACCCTTGGCACACATTCTCAGAAGACCCAGTAATAGGGTTGCCTTAAGGTCACCGTAAGTTGGAAACCATGCTTCCATTAACGTAAGCTAAAATATTATTGGGGAGCCAGTGTGGCGTAATGGTTTGAGTGTTGGACTACGACCCTGGAGACCAGGGTTCACTTCTCCACTCAGCCACGAAACCTGTTGGGCAACCTTGGGCGAGTCACACACTCTCAGCCTTCGGGAAGGCAATGGCAAACCTCCTCTGGAGCAACCTTGCCAAGAAAATCCCAGGATAGGTTTGCCTTAGGGTCGCCATAAGTCAGAAATGACTTGAAGGCACGCAACAACAACCGCAGCACACACATCCCATGTTCAGAGGCACTTTTTTTCATAAGGACAGACAGCTCCAAGGAGTCCTGCTCCAGATGTTGCAGGAGAAACAAAGCCTGGCTTCTCCTTTCCTTTTCCTCTCCTGCTTTGTCTCTTTTTTTCCCTGACACCATTGAATCTAATGCTGGGCATGACGGGATGCCGTTGCGCCATGCGTCCATTTCCTCGCCTGGTAGCTTTGGGGGTGGAAATGCCCAGCATGACATTGTCACCGTTGCACATTGTCTTACATCAAGCATCGACAGGAACGGAAAAGAAAAGCAATTTGTGGCGGCGAAGAGTCTTTCTCTTACAACATCTCCGACTCAGCCTCCCACGCTTCAGCCCTGCAAAGCTCCCCATTCTGACAATATAGAAAGGCAGGAGTTCACTTGGAGTAGTTGCAAGTGCCATGGCCAGCTATGGAGTGAGTCCCAGTCCAACATCCATCCCCATTTACTGGACAGGAGCTGTTATGATCAATGGGAAGCAGATGACTGACATTCCTACCCCATCTTGCAAGCCATCTCCTTTGCAACAGGCAGAAATGGTGCAATTTCCATTAGAGATCAGGGAGATGAAACATCAGTCTTCTGCCTCCCAATTGACAGAGGAATTGACCCCCATTGACCACAGCGGCTGCTGCCTGGTAAACGGAGGTTTGAAGGATTTTCACAATCCCTACATACGTCCTCGACTAGAATCCCAGAATCCTAGAGTTGGAAGAGACCCCCAGAGGTCATCCAACCCTCTTCTGCCATGCAGGAATAGACAGTCAAAGTACCGCCGACAGATGGACATCCAGCCTCTGTTTACAAACCTCCTAGGGGCTTGTCTACATAAGACAAATTGCCCCAAATTCCCAATGGATTGGTTGCATCCTGTTTGCATGGCGCAAGGCCAAAACCCCGAATCGGGTGCAAAGTGTCTTCATGACACCCATCCTTGATTCAGGACTTCCTCCCCTAACTCACCTTTTGCTGTGAGTTTTCATCTCTCTCTGCAGATATGTACAAATATGGCACCATTCATAATTAGGAGAAAAATAGGACAAGGGATCTTTGGTCTCTGCTGGGGTTTGGTTCCAGGAATTGGAATACCTGGAATTTGGATACCAAAATCCAGGGATGTTCAAGTCCCATGGCTAGGTTTGCCTTTTGAGATATATATATATATATATATATATATATATATATATGTATATATTCCAGCCTTGGATGGTTGGATCCACGGATGCAGAATCTGCAGATTCGGAGGGCCAATTCTAACAGTCTAAGAGGGAAACTTGGCAGTCTGGTCTGTATCTCTCCATCTCCTCTCCATCTTCCTTTTCGCTCTACCCAGGAGCTTCCAAAATATATTCCCCAGATTCCCAAACTCTCACCTTCCAGGTATTTTTGGGCTTCAGCTCCCAGAATTATTGCTTGTTTCCTCAAATGGCTGCAGCTCCTGAGAAGACCAGAGTTTGGGAATCCCTGCCAAAGAGCCTCCTGGCGCATCCCTCTTTCGCCATAGGGAACCCTTGCCCTTGTCCTCTCCCCCAAAATCAACCATTTTCTTCCTTGACCCATTAAAAGGGCTCCCTGACCAAACCGCAACTCCCATTACCCTCAGTTGGCTGTGGATGATGGGAGTTGGGTTCCAACATTTGCAGAAAGGTGCCAGGTTGACAGATGGAGAGAGCCTTGGCTTCATTCTCCACCTGGGAATACCTAAATATTTTCGACCTCACCAGCTTTGCAAACATCTTTTCTGCCTTTTTTAAAGACCTGGGAGGGGGGGGATTTAAAAATGAAATAAAATTGTGACGCGTGTGTGTTTGTGTCTTGGTGTGCGATTTGTTCCAGAGAGGGGAGAGCTGCACCTTTAACGCTTTAAACTCAATGGGGAAAGGAATAAGCGTAACAAGAAAACAAAACAGAAAGGAAAACAAAACAAACAAACAAAAAACTCAAGGAAAGGCAAGGAGAGGAGAAAAAAAAAGAGCGTTTTAAATCTTAATTTAACCAGCTAATAACACTAACAGTGCTTTCTAACGGAAACCGAGTGCTAAACAGGTTTTTTAACCAATAAATTCCAAAAATGCCTTAATAACCGTTTTAATTGGCGTTGCTTTTCCTAAAGGGAGGGGAAGATAAGCATCTAAATGTATCTCTCTTATTTTGCTTTTCGGGTTTGGTTTTTTAGTGTCTATATAACCTGATGGCTTAAACAAATTGCAGCCGCAAAATGAGAGCAAAGGAAACAACAAAAACAGTTAAAGGGTCTATTAATGAATGATATACGGTGTGTGTATATATATATATATATATATATATATATGGGAAGTAACGGGGGGTTGGGGGATTTGAAGATGGGAGAGAAAAATCCAGTTTTAACCCTCTGGGGGCCTTGAAGAGACTGTTTTGATGGAGAGCACTGGGGTGCAATGCAGAAAGAAAGAAATGTGATACATTGTCGGATGTTATTAAAGCCACAATATATTTCCCACACTATCTATCTATCTATCTATCTATCTCTTTCTCGCTGTTTTACATTCACATCACATAATGCACATGCTTCAAGGATGACATGGAGTCCAAAGGGTCCCCAAAGGCCATCTATCCCAACCCTGTGTTTTGCAGGAACCCGATGCAGAAGCACCCCTGAAAGATTTCTTGCAAGCTGGGCTGTATTCTAACTCAAAAATCTTTCAACATCAGGGACAAGCACAATCATTATTGTTCGAATGGGAATGGGAAATTTAAAAAAAAAAAATTGGGAGGAAATACAGGTTGAGACTTTCTTATCTGGAATTCCAAAATGCAGAATATTTCAAAATTGTCCATCCGGGTGGCTGAGAGAGCGACACCTTTCCTTTCTGATGTTTCAGGGAATGCAAACTTACTGTTTCATGCAAAAAAATAATAATATTTTCTATAAAATGACCTTCAGGCCATGGGTATAAGGTTATGTAGAACATAAATGAATGTTGTGTTTAAACTCGGATCCCATCTCCAAGAGAGCTCATGATGTCCATGCAAATATGCCATTAGCAGCAGGGGAAATGCATGATCCCATACACTTCCGGTCCCGAGCATTTGGCACCAAATTTAGCTGGATGGAGTGGAAATCTGTCAACCTTTTCAAGAAATATGCTCACCAGGTACAGACAGATGTTCACCTTCCTTCTCAACAGAGGAATTGAACTGAAGTCTATGAAAGCGCCTGCTGCCAACTTCTTTCTTCCAAAGATATTGCCATGTTAGTCTGTAGGATCAGTATGTCGAGAGATCTTGTAGCACCTTTGAGACTTAACTGGAAGAAAGAAGTTGGCAACATGCACTTTCTTAGACTTAAGTCTACTTAATGCATCTGCGGAAGGAGATTTAAGTCTGGGAAAGCTCATGCTACCAACTTCTTTCTTGAGCTTTCCTAGACTTAAGTCTACTTACTTCCTTAGATGCATTTAAGTAGACTTAAGTCTAGGAAAGCTTATGCTACCAACCTCTTTCTTTCAAAGATATAGCCATGTTAGTCGGTAGAATCAGTATGTCGAGAGATCTTGTAGCACCTTTGAGACGAACTGAAATAAAGAAGTTGGCAGCAGGAGCTTTCCTAGATTTAAGTCTATGTATTTGGTGGAGTCCAAATGCATGTGGTGGAGTCTCCACCAAATGCATCTGAGGAAGTAGACTTAAGTCTACGAAAGCTTATGCTGCCATTTTCTTTCTTTCCATTATTCTCAAAGGGGCTACAAAGAGGGATTCCCAAACTCTGGTCCTCCAGATGTTTTGGACTTTAGCTCCCAGAATTCTTGACTACTGGCCACGCTGGCTGAGACTTCTGGGACCTGAAGTCCAAAACACTTGGAAGACTGTGTTACAAGATCACTTTACGTACTGATTTTGCAGACGAAGGAAACAGAGGGCTCTGGATCTTCCTGGAAGATCTGGAATAAGAGGTAGGTTATTTTATTTTGCTTTAAGGCTAGAGATCCTGCACTGAGCAGGGAGTTGAACTAGATGCCCCATGAAGATGAGTCTATGGCTGCATCCGCACCGTAGGAATAATCCAGTTTGACACCACTTTAACTGCCATGGCGCAGCGGTTCAATGCCGGTCCTGCAGCCTCAAGTTTGGGACTTTGATCCCAGGGCTCCAAAGTTGACCTAGCCTTCCATCCTTTCGTAGGTCGGTAAAATGAGGACTATGAAGCGGTATAGAAATACAAATGCTATTGCTATGAAATTCTGAGAATTGTAGTTTGTTGTAACACCAGAGCTCTCTGACGGAGAAGGCTCAACGACTTCGAAAAATGACAGCTCCCAGAATTGCATAGCCTTGAGCCGCAGCAGTTAAAGTGGTGTCAAACTGGATTATTTCCGCAGTGCGGATGCAGCCTAGGTCGTACCCCAGTTCTAGCGCTGAATGTGCCAGACATCATCCAGACTGCTTGCACCAGAACCAGGGTTTGGGCCGAACAGAATGATGCCAGAATGGGGTGGAAATGGGCCTTTTGGACCCTGCAGACAAAGCCTCTCTTCTTTCATCCATTTGATGCTAAGGAGCGAACCTTGGGTCCTTCAGGCCTTTGTCTGCAAAAGGGTTGAAGGAGGAAGCAAGATGGATCCTGATTACAGATGAGATGTCTTTCAACACCCGGCTGAAATGGGATTTCGGAGAGATGGATGGTTCTTGCTCTCCCACATGCCCACACCGGCTTTGGTTTCCAAACCAGCTGCCGAATGCAACCAGGGTTTCTCGCTAAGGTTGGCTGGCATTGTGCTGTTAACATGCAAAGGGCGCTCCTTCGATGCCGCATCAGTTTTGATTTCCTGCGGCGCCTTCTTGGTTTGGGGAGGTGGCGCTGGGAGGACAGAAAGCCAGGAATTGCAATGGACTCGCCTCTTCCCCTCGATTCTGGCTGAGAAAAGAGAGCGCAAAAAAAGGATGATCCAGGGATGAAAGGAAGCCCAAGATTTCTTAAAGTGGGGGAAGAAAGAAAGACGGGGGGGGGGGGAAATAACAATTATACATCCTTAATGCTAAACAATTTGCAAAGGGAAACATGGTGAAGGCTTGTATGCATTCTCCATCCTACCAAGAAGAAACACTACCAGGTTGTAAACCTGAGATAAATGAAGGACAACCTGCCATCCAGCTTGGTTTACGGTGCCAACCCAGAGCCTCCTATTTGAGTTCCTATTATTATGATTTATTCTCTTTGTTATTTCTTTTTGTTCCCTTCTCTCTCTCTCTCTCTGCCAGCCTTCCTTGCATTGGAAACCAGCCAGGGACCTACAGAGGCCAAGCTCTTGCTTGCTATGGGATCCCTGTTTTCAGAGGGCAACATCGGCTGAGTCCGAGAAGTTCCTCCGTATCTGTTCCAAAGTGCTTCTTGTCGGTGGTTAAATTTCCAAACTGACCACCGCTGAGAACTAAACCTGCCTAGAAAGCCTTACTTACTAGTCTAGGTGTTGCACTAAGCCAGGGGTGCTGAATGGGCTCAATGTACATGTTCAGAGGCATTCTTATTTCATAGAGTTGGAAGGAACCCCAAAGGTCATCCAGCCCAATCCCCTTCTACCATGCAGGAATACAGAAAGCATTCCCAACAGATGGCCATCCAGCCTCTGTTTAAAAACCTCCAAAGAAGGAGACTCTGCTCCATTCCGAGGAAGCATAGTCCACCATCCAACAGCTCTTACCATTAGGAAGTTCTTCATAATCTTTAGGTGGCATCTCTTTTCCTGTACTTTGCATTCTGCGCTCCATGGCCTCATCTCTGGAGCATCAGAAAACAAGCTTGCTCCATCCTCAATCAAATATTTAAACAGGGCTATCATGCCACCTCTTAACTGTCTCTTCTCCAAGCAAAACATATCAAGCTCCCTAAGCCACTTCTTGTAGGGCTTTGTAGTTTCCAGACCAGGGGTAGGCAACCTTTCCCCTTTAAGGGCCGAGGGACTTCAGCTCCCAGAAGCCTCAGCCATGTTGGCCAATAGTCCCATGTTGGCCAATAGCTCCTGGGATTGTGGGAGCTGAAGTCCTTCGGCCCTTAAAGGGGAAAGGTTGCCTACCCCTGTTCCAGACCTTAATACCATTTTGGTCACACACACCTTCTGGATATTTTTTTTCCAGCTTGTCAGCATCCTTGAATTGCACAGGATTCCAGGTGGGGCCTGACCAAAGCAAAATAGAGTGGTACTCTGACTTCCCTTGATCCAGACACTACACTCCTGTTGTCGCAGGCTAGAATCGCATTGGCTTTTTTAGCTGCCGCATCACACTCTTGGCTCGTGTTCAGTTTGTGGTCTACTAAGACCATTCCCAAGCAGAGCAGTGTGCCAGGTTTGCACCTTGACCCAAAACTAAGCCCCAGTTTCTCCTTTCCCATGCAATCTCCCTCTCTCTCTGTCTCCCTCCCATGCAAACGTCCACTCAGCCTTGTCCTACCATTCCTTTGTATAGTACTATGCTCTGGAAGAATGAGTTCCCAAACACACACCGTTGCCTCTGGATTCCTGGTTCCTTGCTTCTTAGTGCTCAACCTCGCAGGGCTGGCTGGCGCAGCCGGGAGAATCCTGAGCCTGAAGATGAATTTCTGTGTGCACTCTGCCATGCTTGAGCGATAAAGAAGACATGCACACTCACACTCACACACACACACACAAATGCAAAGGGATATAGGCTATTCAGGCGGATTTGCTTCTGAATTATGCCTCCCGGGAGGTTGCTAAGCCATCTTGGCTTACACAGATGTTTCATTTGGCACTAGTTCTGTTCTCTCTGTCTCTCTGTCTCTCTTTCCTCTGCCTTTCTCTTTCACCCTCTCTTTTTGCACATGTACACACACACACACATACAATCAGATGTGTGTGTATATATATATATATATATATATATATATATATATATTTGGTCTGCCGTTGCGTTACAGGATTTTTGCAAAACACATCCACTCTGGCGTTGCATTTGTCTCTGCTTGCTTTCACCCCAGTGCAAAAGGGGGGGGGGGGAAGAGAGAGCATTCACAAGCGTGCAAATCCATTGGTGCAACCGTGCACACGGTTTTTCACACGTGTGACTGTGCAAAGAAAAAGCAGGTTGGGGGGATAAACATACATCTAATGGGAAATGACTTTAAATCAGTGGAGGACAACAGCAACAACCAAAAGAAATAATAAATGGCGGTTCTTGAGAACCAAAACTAATTAAGGTCCTAAACCGGAACAAAACAAAAAAGAAGGGAGGAAGGAATTTTCTACCAGGGTTGGAGGGGCATTTCGAATTGAAATCCATTTTATTTGGGGGCCTGACCCTTTTAACCCTGAACAAACCACCATATTAAACCTAATCTTAATCTTGTTTTCTAAAAGCGAAGGGGCCCAAACGCAAAGTGTCTCAGAGGGTTCACACAAAACAAATATCCACTTGCAAACTTCTCAAGGTGTGTGTCGCAGGGATGGCAAGGAGGAGACGAAAAGAGAGGAACCAGGGTGGTTTATTTTTAATTCAGGGATATGTCTTTCTCCTCCTCCCTTCATACTAGAGAAGGAAAGTTCACTTGAGTCTCTTCCATCTGGAGATGCTTTTTTTGGAGGGGGTTATTTTCTGCAACAGACGGTCCCTGTAACATTTGTCCCTGTCTCTTTTTCGGCACACAAGCAACGCATAGACGCCAATGCATTTGGAGAAAGAGTGAGCAAGAGAAGGAAGGGCAATGGAGAGTCTCGCAGGATCCTAGTCCAACACTCAGACCATTGCACCACGCTGCCCCGGCTCTTTGGACTACAACTCCCCAAATCCCCCCAGCTAGTATTTCCATTGGCCCAGTTCCCAAACAAGGACTGCATTGTTCCTAGATCCAGGACGCTTTCACACGACGCAGTTAAAGCACTTCGATTCCACTCTTAACTGCCTCGGCTGCATCCTGGGAGTTGCACCTTAGGAAGTATTTGCTTATTTTATAAATGGGATTCAAGGCGGAGTAGGGCCTAAATGCCCTAAAGGCACCAGATCTTGGGAGCTAAGCAGGGTCAGCCCTGGTTAGTCACTGCATGGGAGGCCACCAGGTGCTGTAGGCTCTGTTTCAGAGGAAGGAATTGACAACACCGCCTCTTGAGTCTTCCTAGCCTAAGAAAACCCTATGAAATTTGTGGGGCCACCCTAAAAGTCAACAGGCAGCTTTGGAGGCGCATAGACTTCTCTTCTGCCTCGCCAAACTACAGATCCCAGGATCCCAAAAGGATGCAGCCATGGCAGATAAAGTGCAATAACAGTGCTATGACTTTGTGATCTGGATGAGCTCCAGGTCTTTATTGGGACATAAATTCTGCCTTGCCAAGGTTTAAGGAGGTTGGCGATGGAAGGAGAGTGCCCACTTTGTTTGGCTGGTGCATTCACAATCGGGCATGCTAGTTTTAGATGGTGATAGTTGTTGTTGTTGTTGTTGTTATTATTATTATTATTATTATTATTATTGGAATGCATCACCACTTCCAAGCACCCACGCATTCACAATCTCTGCCAGGGTCCCTTTCTCGTCTCTTGCTCACTCTTTGTCGTGTGCCCCTATGGCACACCTATTGCAGCGGAGCAACTCGCTGGGCATCAGAGGAGGGCAGAAGACTTGGTAGCCAAGAAAAGGGGATGAGTAGCCATCCAGGTCTTCCTGAGTAAGGAAAGGACTGAGAAATGAGACTGTTTTCCAAGGTGCCTGGGCTCCAGAGACAGATGGGCAAAGCGAGAGGAGCGAGAGAGACAGATGAGCACAGAAAGGCCTCCCTTTAAGATCTATCTCTTCTTCCACCGCCGCTTTTATCCAGCTGCAATAAAAGGCCAAGGAGACAGATGAGATAAGGATGCAGAGAGGCTAGATTGCATTCGATTGATTCGGGCGCCGTGATCGGACTGCCCCCAGGGCTGCACTGAGACTGCAAACCCCATCAGTCCTTCCAGCCGTGCTTGGCATGGTGCCACCCGTGCAATAAAGCTGGATGTGGCACCCGTGGCAAATGCAGAAAGGAGGAGAGGTACAGAGGGGTCCTGGATTCACACGCATACCCCAAACGCATCTTTAGTGAAGTCTTTAGGAAGAATGTTGGGTCCCAGGTGTGGAAGGGAGGGAAGGAGAGAGGGGATAGGATAGGATAGAAGAGAAGAGAAGGATAGGTAGGTAGAAGCAGCATGGCATAGTGGTTTGAGTGGTTGACCATGGCTCTGGAGACCAGGGTTTGATGCCCCACTCAGCCATGAAACCCACTGGGTGACCTTGGGCAAGTCACACTCTCTCAGCCTCAGGGGAAGGCCATGGCAAACCTCCTCTGAACAAACCGTGCCAAGAAAACCCCATGACAGGGCCACTGTAGGGTCACCATAAGTCGGAAATGAATGGACACAACAACATGGATAAGGCGGATAGGAAGGAATGTTTTAAAAGGATATATTGGACTGACCGATAGACAAACAAATGGAGAGATGATCAGGCCAGCAGGCAGGCAGGTAAAGTGGATAGCAAAGAAGAATATTTCAGAATGATATGGTGGATAGACAGACAAGGTGGATAGCAAAGATGGATATTTAGGAAGGGATACTTAGGTCCCTTTCCACTCCACCAAGTGTATCTGAGGAAGTAGGCTGGAGTCTAGGAAAGCTCATGTTGCCAACTTCTTTCTTTCAGTGAGTCTCAAAGGTGCTACAAGATCTCTCCACAACAAAGGTGAAGATTTAGGAAGGATGGATAGCTAGACAGACAGAGTGGCGTTTAAACTAGATAGCAAGGAATATTTCGGAAGGATGCAGTGAAGAGACAGACAGGAGAGAAGAGAAGAGAAGAGAAGAGGAATGCAAATAGGGGCTAGGCACCAGGCAATGTAAAGGTGATCATAGAATCATAGAGATAGAAGAGACCCCCAAGGGCCATCTATTCCAACCCTGTGCAGAAAAACACAAAGATGGATGGACAACAGAAAGAAAAGAAGGAAACCTAGAGGAGAAGAGTCCTGGTCAGGATGCAAGGAAGCCAGGGTTGGGGTTGGGGTTGGGGTGGCCTTCTAGAGCAAAACTGAGCTAGCTTGGCTTGTGTGCCATATATGCAAGAGCCCAGCCCCCCGGATTCACCTCTGCCCGCTTCTTTTTCTGCCTGCCCCTTGCTCCCTTCCACACCCCGTCCTCCCTCTTTCCCTTACCAGGTCGCCAGCTCACCATCTTTAACAGCCAAGCCGCCATCAAGATCGGAGGCCGGGACCAAGGCCGCCCGTTCCAGGGCCAGATCTCGGGGCTGTACTACAACGGGCTGAAAGTCCTGTCCCTGGCGGCCGAGAGCGACCCCAATGTCAAGGTGGAGGGGAACCTGCGGCTGGTGGGCGAGGTGCCCTCCGTCATGACCACGGAGACCACGGCCACTACCCTGCTGGCAGACATGTCCACCACCATCATGGAGACCACCACCACCATGGCCACCACCACCACGCGGCGCGGCCGCTCTCCCACCATGCGCGACAGCGTCACCCAGGTCAGTGGGAAGGAAGTGGCCCAGATGGGAAGGGGATACGGTGGGTCGGTGCTGAGGGGATCTGGCGTAGACAGGTTTAACAGGAGCTCAGCCAGCTGGAAATGAGCCTGGAAGGCTATCTTTTGGGGATGCTTTGATCGTGTCTTCCAATGAGGTTGATTTGGATGGCCCTTGGGGTTCCTTCCAACTCTACAATTCTATGATTGTGTCTTCCTGCATGGCACAGATGGGGTGAACTGGATCTCCCTGGGGGTCCCTTCCAAATCTATGATTCTATTATTGTGTCTTCCTGTATGGCACAAATGGGTTGAACTGGATGACCCTTGGGCTCCTTTCCAACTCTACGATTCTAAGAACTTGGGCCAGAAGTGGGAATCGGGCCGGCCAGCAGGCAACGTGTGGCCCCTCAAACCATTTTTGTGGGTTCTCCCTCCTCCAAGTAGCATTAGATCACTGCCACCTCAGAAAACAGACAATGAATGTCCAGTCCCTTTCAGTTTTGAAGAAATGCAGGGAAACACAATCATAGAACCCTTGAGTTGGAGGAGACCCCCAAGGGCCATCCAGCCCAATCCATTCTGCCATGCAGGAACTCACAATCAAAGCCCTCCCTGTGACAGATGGCCATCCAACTTCTGCATGAAAACCTCCAAAGAAGGAGACTCCACCACTCTCCGAGGCAGTGTCTTCCACTGTTATACAGCGGCCTTCAGTCTATCCTTAGATAGAATAGAATCATGGCATCCTAGAGTTGGAAGAGACACCAAGGGGTCCTCCAGTCTAGCCCTCATACACTGCCATGCAGGAATACACAATCAAAGCACTCTTGACAAATGGGCATCCAGCCTCTGTTTTAAAACCTCCAAAGAAGGAGACTCCACCACATCCAAGGCAGAATCTCACTTCCTTTAGGGGTACAGGAAGCAAGAGGTCCAGGGATGAAAAAGTGGCTCGCCAAAGTGGTCTACTCCCATCCTTGAGGACATCAGCGATCAGAGCAGGTTATCTGCTTGCTAGTCAGGGATGATGGGAGTTGTAATCCAACTCCTCTGGTGGATGCTGGTTTGGAGAAGGCTAATATAGCTTTGCACACTGAAGGACTTCACTGGGGATTTGAGGGAGAACAAAGAGCGTTGGGTACCACTTGGTGCCTGTTCCTCGGCACTCATCATCCTGCAAAACCCCAACAAATGCTCATCCCATTCCACCCCACAATTAGGGAATGCTGCCACAAAATCATGGAGGTAGGGATGTTTGGAAAGCCCTTTGCACTCCAAAGCATCAGCCTTCTCCAGCCATGTCACCCAAACGGAGCAGCAAATCTAAGCTGGTTTCTGCAACCGCTGCGAATCATGCAAGTCATGCCTCCTGGCTTGCTATGATTTATTCAACCTTTGCAAGAGCTTTCAAGTTGCGCCTTCATCCCCTCCAGCGTCTGAGACTTCGTCAGGCCTTCCCCCCCCCCCTTGTGACCCGGAGTGTGTCTGGACTGCACAATTAAAGCCGTTTGGTGCCACTTTTGATGCCTGGGCTGCAGTTTAGGATTGGTAGTTTGGTGAAGGATTTACAGTTCCCAAGGTACTCCGAGTGCCTTAGACAGTACATTACAGAATTAAACTGATCTAAAATTCAATTTCCTTCTTCTCAGGGTACTTTGGCGCTTTCTAAATAACTCACGAAACTATAAATCCCACAGTTCCCTAGGATGGAGCCATGGCAATTAAAGTGGCATCAGATTGCATTAATTGTGCAGTGCGGATACATCCCAAGTTTCCTTTCCCATCCTTGAGGAGCCAGAAATGCCTTTCCTTTCCTTTCCTTTCCTTTCCTTTCCTTTCCTTTCCTTTCCTTTCCCCCAATACATAGTTCCCAAAAGTCATTTAATTCTGTTCCTGATGACCAGGTTGGGTCAGGTCCAGATAAACTCCACTTAATTCTTGCTGAAATCAAACAGTCTCGATGCCATGACTATTATGAATCGATTGACTGGATTTATGAACTCCCCTTCATCCACAAGAGATCTCGGAATGGGGTCTATAATGTTCTGAAATAAATCAGGGATAGGAAGATGTGAGAGGAAATTGCTGAGAAGTCCCTTCCCTCCTCTTTTTAAAATTTCGGCCTCAGCAGGACTTGATGCTTTTGTTCTGAAAAGGGCTTTGTAACGAAAATCTGGGCCATCTTTCCACAGTCCAAATTTTGCACCTATAAAACAGGAGGACATTATAAGGAGCCTTCAAGCTCCACTTCGAAAGAAAAATACAGTCACCCCTCCGTTTTCGCGGACTTGAAGTCCACGGTCTCAGTTATTCACGGAGGGACGAGCCCTATTGGCTAAAATGGCACACATGCCCATGGCGCACACGTAAGTGTGCGCAGCCATTCAAGCCAATAGGGCTTGAATATATGTGAGTTTCCATTTTCGTGGGGCAAGGTCCGGAAGAGATCCCCGCAAAAACGGAGGGGTGACTAGACAAGAATCAATAGGAACGAACAGGAACTTCAGTACACATTCTTGCCTTGCTCTATTTGGACAAAACCTTCAACTTCATTTTCACTCATGTTATTATTTTTCCAGTCTCATGTTTGTCATGTTTTGCATCCTTATCAGTTTTGCAATTTTTCCCCCTGGGTCAAATGGAACGGTGTGCACCTTTTCATGCACATTTTTCCTGAGACGTTCTCATGTGGTTTTGATTTCTAGGTGAGAGTTTTGCTTTGATTTTTTTTTTGCAACTAGGTTTTGCAACCACATTTCATAATACTGTCCAGGATCCTGCTGAGCAATGGTTCCCAAACTTTACTCCTTCTTTTTGGACTTCAGCCCCCACAAGCCCCAACTTACTTGACCCAAAAGTCAGGAATTCTGGGAGCTGAAGTCCAAAACATCTGTAAGACCAAAGTTTGGGAATCATTGAATAGACCTTGGGAGAGAATTGCGAACAATATATGCATTTTTTTTGTGCTGGCTTTACCCAACCTATATTTTTCCTGCCCATCTGTCAACCAAAGAACTGCATTGCAAAGTTTGTAAAAGTGTGAAAACTGATGCTTAACTCTCACTTTGTGACATTTAACTGCTTCCATTTATATATGGGGTGAGGAGGCATGCATTTTGCACAGCAAAATGAAGAACAATTTCTTTTCTTTTCTCTTCCCTATTTTTATTCTGCTGTTTCCTACCAGGCGAGATGTTTGTACTCGTTTTTGCGTCAGAATGTTCTGTGACTGGCGATAACAATGCCAAGGATTTGGACAGAAGCCCAAATTCTAGGTGATTTTTTTTTTTTTTAACAAACGGGTCCAATTTTCTGTTCTTAACTTTGGAACAAATTCATGGAGATACATATTGAAGCAAGTATGGGCAACTACAGGAGGCTGCGAGAGGACAAGTCGTCCCTCTTCATGCTCTTTCTTACCCTTGAACTGTTCCAGTTTGGTAGAGACAATCCCAGTTTTAAAATGCTTTTAAAATGTCCTGGCTTCTCTTTCCTCTTCCCGCATTCCTTCTCCATCCTCAACTTACTTCAGTTGTTGCAAACTGAGTGCAAAGAGGAGAGGAATGAGCGAAAACGTTCCTCGAAAGAAAGGGAATTTTTTACAAAATCCAGACTAAAAGGTCTCCAAGATTTATTTATTGTATTTTCCCATTGCACTCCAAAACTGCAGAAAATCAAACCTCCTTCTTCCGGAATAACCTGGGAAGGACTTATCGCCCTTTCCATAACCTCAAGCAGCAGTGAAGCAACCCAGACATTTTGAAAAGAGCTGAAAAATAGATTTCTGAGCATGCTGATTCTGATCTAAACCATTGCTGCCCGCACGGATTCGCAGCAGCCTTCCAAGGCCCCATTCACACTACAAAAATAATCCAGGATGAATCCTTGGTGCTCACACACGTCCTGAATGCACGTGATGCACTTTGGGGAGGTCTGGCAAAAAAAAACATTTAACCTGGGATATTCAATACCGAGGATTTCCCCCCCCCCCCCCGAGTTTTCCTGAAAGATCCATATTGATCTACATCGTCGACAGTGTGACTACGTTTCCAAATCGATTTGGATCACTCTGTATTGTTCAAGGGAATGAAGGCGGCTCCCTTTTTAACCCGAAACGATGGCATGTGTGAATAACACAAGGGTTAAAATGACTCTAAGAGATTTGTGAACCCGAAACGTAATAGGAACAACAGTCCCAATGTATATCAGTGATCTGCATCTCCTCGGGACAATAAAACGAGTGTGAACGCCCCCCAAGGTTTCTGGTGGGAAGTTTTTGCCCATCTTTCCTGGGGATGCCAGCCCTTGAACCAGAGATTTCCTTCCAGGGAAGGGCATTAGTTGGAGGGTGCATGACCCCCTTCCCATGGGTTTCAGTTGTTGTTGTTGTTGTTGTGTGTCTTCAAGTCCTTTCCATGACAACCCTAAGGCCAACCTATCATGGAATTTTCTTGGCACATTTCTTCAGAAGGAGTTTGCCATTCTCAAACCCTGAGGCTGAGAGAGTGTGGGTTTCTGTGGCTGAGGAGGGATTCGAACCCTGGTCTCTGGAATCGTAGTCCAAAGCTCAAACCCCTGCACTATGTTGGCTGTCAGTGTCAGATGCACCAACAATTCCAAGGTGGTCGAGTGAGGCTTTCTTTTGCAACTCACCTTTCTTCTCCAATCCTCTGGTTGCTGCTTCTTGCACCATTTATTTTTTAGGGGAAGCACCAAATTGCGGGAGAGGACCAATTATTCATATTCCGTGCCCACCTCTCCCGCTATCGCAGCTTTGCAACGCACTCAAAAAATAAAACAAAATCAAGCAAAACTGCATCGCCCTCCAGAGATCTTGGGCTTTCCATCCTCTGATGGCACAGATGATGCGCCTCTCTCCTTTTTTTTTGGAAAAAAAGAGGAGGGGAACCACTGACAAAGTCCTCATCCCGTTACTATGGCAACCGTGGCGGTAATTAGGTTGGCCTGGTTTCTCATCTTTGGGAGGGGGGGAAAGAAAGAGAGGGTGGGTTTTGGGGGGGAAGCAGAAAAGAGGCAGGTGGTGCAAAGATGCGAGAGGAATTTACGTGGCGGAGGAAAGGATGCTGATATGGATGGATGTCCTCCCCTGTTTTTGGGTGTGTCCGCTCATCTGGAATAGCCACCGCTGGTTGGATTGCCCTTGCAAGCAATTGCTTGGGTTAGGACCACCATCTTGCACACAGAGACCTGCTTCCGGCTTTGCTCTTGTGCATAAGATGGGGGACACATTGTAGGTATGTGCATGTGTCGAGGATCCCACCGTTCTCCTCCTGAACATCGCTCAATGAGCTTCTTGTTGCTGTGTGCTTTCACGTCGTTTCCGACTTATGGTGACTCTAAGGTGAACCTGTCACGGGGTTTTCTGGGGCTGAGAGTGTGTGACTCACCTAAGATCACCCAATGGGTTTCTATGACCAAGTGGAGATTTGAACTCTGGTCTCCGGATCCATGCTCCAACTCTTAAACCGCAGTGCTACACTGGCTCCTTGGCATATATTTGTTCTTCTTGTTGTCTGCTATCAAGTTGTTTCAGTGCCTTGTCCTATATCGTTTCAGTGCCTTGTCCTCCTTTGCAGTTCAGACATCGGGTCATTGCGATATATATATATATATATACATAGGACAGAGCTAGGGAGGAATGTGGGGTGAGTTAGGCAGTGCGGACGACTGATGGCAGGGCTGTGCATCTCCAAAGCGGCACCATAACGGAATTGCAGAGAAAGCATGATAGCGATTGTTTCCATACTTTCCGTTTGCTTAAACAACACAATTCCTGTAAGACAACCAGCTAGTGTGATAAAACCCTCCGTCTCCCAGTTTGTTGCCTTGCAATTGAACCATTAGAAGTACAGTTTGGGCATCCAGAGGAAAGGATATGGTAGGATCCTGCACAACCCCAACACTTGCACGAAAGTAAGCAAAAGGTTGCAAGTGTGCAAGGAAGACGTTTCCATGCAAGGATGCCTTATATCATGCAGGATTCACCTTCAGCACGTCGGCGTTTGGGTTTGGAAATTCAGTCTCGACTTTACGCCGAAGTCATATAGGCATGCAGAAATGGACTACTCTCGGCTTTGCAAAGTAACATGTTTGGAAGCATTACAAGTGGACAGTTTTGGATCTTTACTCTAAGCTGACTTGCAAAATGTGCATTCAATCCTAGCCACAGTTATTTCATTTACGCAACTCTCCTGCATGGTGGGAAACACTGTGTTTTAATTGGGTTGCTGTTTTGGAAGCTTCCCAAGATATTTTCGAAGGAAAATGCTTTGCTTCGGGGCTATTTCTATCATTATCTACAGGGGGGTGAAATCCCTCCTATATTTTTTTAAATTATTTATATTTATTTTATTTCAAAGATTTGTATCCTGCCTTTCTCCCACAATGGGATTCAAGACCTCTTTTATACTGACCAGTAGTGAGCCAGCGTGACATAGTGTTGGGCTACGACTTTGGAGACCCGGGTTCGAATCCCTGCTTGGCTGTGGAAACCCATTGGGTGACCTTAGGCAAGACACACTCTCTCAGCCTCAGAGGATGGCCATGGTAAATCCTCCTCTGAAGACACTTTCCAAGACAACCCTATGAAAATGCCATAAGTCGGGAACGACCTGAAGGCACGCAGCAACAAGAATCGTGACCAAACTCTTCGATCTTTCAATTCCTCTCTGCACCTCGCAAATGAAAATTGTATCAATGGACTTTCTGGAGGCTTTTTGGAAGGAGCCGGAGGCTGTAAAAACCGTCTTCCGAGGGCCATAATGAGACCACCCAACCTTTTCCAAGTAATCTCTGAGGCTTAGAAAAATGACTCTTTTGAACCAAACTTCTCAGAATAAATATGCACTCAGAGAAAGGCTTTGGTGTAAATTGCATTTCATTCAGATAGAGAGCTCAGTTTAATTACACACACACACACTCACACAAAATTCCCAAATGGCTGCTAGGAGGAATTATCCCTTCCTTGCACACATAGCAATGTCACACGCCGTCGAATGGACAGAATATTGTGGGACGCGGGCCGAAGGAAAGTATTATGTCTCTCTCCCTTCTCAAAAGTGTATATAGAAAGGGAATTGCAATTCTGTGAGTCGCTTGCAGCGAAAGAGCAACAGAGAGCCAGCGTGGCAAGAGTTGCTCAGAGGAGGTTTGCCGTTGCCTTCCTTTGAGGCTGAGAGTGTGTGACTTGCCCAAGGCAGCCCAGTGGGTTTCATGGCTGAGCGGGGAATCGAACCCTGGACCCCAGAGTCCTAGTCCAACGCTCAAACCGTACAACAAGCTACAAATCCTAGGACTCCAGAGCAGTTAAAACAGTGTCAAACGGTATTATTTCTGCAGTGCAGATGCAGCCTGTGAAAATAACAGCAAAAATCTTGTGACACAAGAGTTTGAAACAATTAAACAATCCGTTTTATTCACATTCTTAAAATGACACCAGTGCGCGATCCAGCGTGGCATAGCGGTTTGTGTGTTGGACCTATGACTCTGGAGATCAGGGTTCGATTTCTCCGCTTGGCTGTGAAACCCACTGGGTGACCTCAGGCAAGTTACACTCTCTCAGCCTCAGGGGACAGCAAGGGCACACCTCTGCAGAAATCCTGCCAAGAAAACCCCACGTTTGGTTCCCATTAGGGTCGCCACAAGTCGGAAATGACTTGAAGGCACACAACAAGAAGTGCGCAACCACAAGTTACGCACCCAACGGGATTCCAGACACCAAGGGAAATGTCTGGAAATTAAGGAATTTCCATCCTGGAAATATGAATTTCTATATGCAAAAAAAATATGTGCAACAACCAAGTCTCATGATTGCCCAAAGAAGGGATGGAAAGCTGATGGTTTGCAGAGAAAATCAGCGGTGAGGTTTTTCGCCGCTTCCGTAGCTCTCCTTCCAGAGCATCATTTGGGGAAAAGGAGGGGAGTAAGTCCACTAAATTGGGCTCTATTTCAGCAGCAGGCTTTTTGTGAGCCATCTTCTCAAGGGCTACTCCAGGGAGAGCGTGTCTCTTTCCCAAGGGCCCTTCGCAATACTCCAGCCACCGCCTGCCGGCCACTTGGCACAGCCAAAGAGGCATCGTGCGGCTCTCGGCACCCGTGCCAGCCATCTGCCGAATGGGCATCGTTGGCATGGAGCATGCTGCAACCCAGGACCTGGTGCAGACGAAGGAGCTGGCCTTTGCAAACCCTTCATGGGATCGACCATTCCCCGATGGGATCGCGGACTGGGTTGCAATGGGACAAAGCAGGCACAGACATCCGGAAGAGAGGTCATAGGCTTTCATGGCCGGCATCCATAGTTTTTGGATCCTGGTTTGCACATATTTGTGCAACCCAGGTCCTGGGTTGCACAAAAAACAATCCGGAAGAGAGCTTAGAAGCATTCACTTTGTGCAGCTGGCCGTCCTTTGTCACCGATTCTGCACCCACGGATTCCACCATCCGCGGCGGGAAAATATTCCAAGATTTTGGAATATTTTTAAAATAAGGGACACCGTTTTGCTCTGCCATCGTACAGTCAGCCCTCCTTATCCATCGTTTTGGTTGTTGTATGTGTTTTTTATCCATGGCTTGGAAATATTTTTTAAAATACATACATGACCAAAAGCAAACTTTGATTTTATTTTATTTTTTGCCATTTTGTCTAAGGGGCGTCATTTTACAACACCATTGCATTTAGTGGGACTTGGGCATCCACAGATTTTAGTATCCATAGGGAATCCTGGAACCAAACCACAGCGGATACCAAGGACCTCCTGTACAACAAGGCTCAGATTCTGGAAGTTGTTGTCCCTTCAAAAAGTCAAATATTCCTGGAAAGCCATAGGCTAGGCTCTAGCTGGGGATTTAAGACTTACTTAAGACTTCATAAGTGGACTTGTTTCCATGAGAATTGAAACTGGGCAAGTCACATACTCTCAGCCTCCAGGGAAGGCAATGGCAAATCTCGTCTGAACAAATCTGGCCAAGAAAACCCCATAGGATTGCCGTTGTTGTTGTTGTTGTTGTTGTTGTTGTTGTGTGCCTTCATTTCTGACCTACAGCAACCCTAATGCAAGCCTATCATGGGGTTTTCTTGGCCAGATTTGTTCAGGGTTTGCCATTGCCATCCTCTGAGGCTGAGAGAGTGTGACTAACAGGGTTTCTTAGTGCCTTTTCTGGGGAGCTACGTACAATATATGTAAAGTTATACTTACTTATGATAGAGGATTCCAGCCACTGTATGCGTGGCATCATGTCCATTATGAGTCACAACCTTGACCACCCTCAGTCTTGCTCATCTGTAAAATGGGGATAATTTTTGACAATTTTGCTCCAAGTCCCAGCACCCAAGACTTCATTATTGTGTGCTTTTATCTGTGGGTACAGCTAGAGAATGTGTTTCTTGGTGCCTCTGCTGCATCGCTAACTATATTTAAAGTTATATAATACAAAACCGCGATTCTGGCCATAATATTACTAAAAAATATTACCATGCAACCGATCACGCTGGCATATGATTTTGTTCTCCTGCAATATTATTTTTTTAATGATATTGCACCATGATATTTTTAGTCTATTGATTTCTCTATTATTGCTCCGTTATTAAACATCTGTAATCATTTTTATTTTCTGATTTATGGGTATGTGCTTTTCTGGATTTTCAACTTTCTGTGTCCACGTAATGGTTTTCTGTCGGGGTGTAAATTTCCTGCTCGGTTTTGTTCAGCTGTTTGTTTTCTGACTTACGGCAACCCTAAGACTTATGGCACCGGCGGTCTTGGGCAGAATAGGAAAAGACCTCGTGAAACTACAAATCCCAGGGCTCCCTAGGAAGGAGCTTCAGTGCTGTTGGAGTGTATTATTTCGACAGTGTAGATGCATCCAAACCATGCTTCTGGAAAAACCAGGGCTGCATCTACACTGTAGAAATGGTGCAGTTTGACTCCACTTTAAATGCCGTGACTCCACCCTACTAGGATTTGTCGTTTTTTCGGACAACGGCACACTTAGGCAGAGAAGGAAAAGACTTGTTGAAACTACAAATCCCAGGATTCCCTAGGAAGGAGCTACAGCACTTAAAGTGTATTATTTCGACAGTGTAGATGCATCCAAACCATGCTTCTGGAAAAACCAAGGCTGCATTTACATTGTAGAAATGGTGCACTTTGACTCCATAAGCCATGGCTTCATCCTACAGAATCCTGGGATTTGTCAGGCGCCGGCGCTGTTGGGCAGAGAAGGCAAAAGGCTTTGTGAAACTGCAGATCCCAGGACTCCCGAGGAAGGAGTCGCAGCACTTACAAGTGGCATCAAACTGCATTATTTCGACAGATGCACCCTAGGTCTTTCCCCAGCTGCCTGTGGAGAAACATCTGGAGAAAACCAGCCGGGAGGCGGATTTGTGATGCTTCCCAGCATCAGTCAGGTGCAAAATGGAGCAGGGATGCACCTGCCAAGAGCAAGCGCATGGTGCAGAAAAGCAGCAAGAATAGAGGTTTGGAGACATCATTTGTCTCCAAAGCCACCTCATTTGCATTCCTTCCACTGGAACGGGGGTCCTAGTGATTGATTCCATGCCCCGGGTTCCTGTCCAGGGCTTTGTGATGCTAATTCCGACATGGCTGGGGTTGAGATGCTCTGTGCCAGCTCAGGAATACTGATAGGAAAGGGAGGATCACCTCCCAGGGTCCTTTGGCTTCCCATTCCATGCAAGTCCTGACCACTTCCCAGTTATTAATTCATGTCTGTGCCCTGCCCTTGCTCCAGCTGGCAAAGGGGTGCAAGGACGTTGCCCCATTTTATCCACACAACTACACTTGGACCGTAAAGACTAAATGCACAGGGATAGGATGGATAACACCTGGCTTGACACCTGTGCAAGCAAAAGGAATCTAGGAGTCGTGGTGGACCACCGGAGCCAAGAGTGTGGTGCAGCAGCTCAAAGAGCCAATGCAATTCTCAGCTGCATCAGTGCAGCCAAGACAGGGGCACCCCAAGTCTTTCCCTAGCTGTAGCTCCATCCTACAGAGTCCTAGGATTTGTCGTTTTAACAAGGTCTTTTCTCTTCTCTGTGCCAATGCAATTCTAGGCTGCGTCCCACTTTTCCACCTGCTTTTTAAATGCCTCAAGCTGCATCTACACTGCAGGATTAACACAGTTTGGCATTGCTTTAAATGTCCTGCTATAGAATTCTGGGATTTGCCATTTTGTCGGCTATTTTGTCTCTCTATCAGAGAGCTCTGGCACACACACACACACACACACACACACACCCAACAAACTACAAATCCCAAGGTTTCCCTAGGATGGAGCCACAGTGCCATGCGGCATTAATTCTGCAGTCTGGCAGCAGCCCTAGCCTTGCATTTCATGCTTACTTGTAACACAATTGCATCCTTACATTTGACGTGGAATCAACGCAAAAGCTGGTGCCACATAAAGCAACTCATCATTTTTTGGCAGCGACGGATTAAAACGCGCCTAGCCCATTCCACCTCTCCATTGTGAGCTGAAAGGAGAAAGGGGAGAAAAATAAGGAAACTGTGGTTGAAGTTATATGCTGTAATTACCCGAGCGAACGCAGCCGAAATGCTATCATGCAGCCAGAGGTGGCTGGTCTTATCATTGCTACCTACAAACAGGAGCAGCTCAAGGAAAGAAGCCGCTGGAAATTGCTGCACTGTCATTTGCCCTGATAGAGTGATCCTGTCTCCTATCTCTTCCTCGACTCGAGCCTCTTGGAATGGCTTTCTTGTGACAGCCGGGGAGACACAAACATCCATGCCTACGTCCAAGTGCAAAACGACAACCATATCATAAAACTCAGGCAGCAAAGGTCTTGGAGATGGTCAACCTTTTTTCCTGCTAGGGCAGCAATAAGGGCGACCAAAGTTAATGCTTGAATCCACGATGGATTTTAAGCTGCGCTCTAAAGGAGCTGTCCAAGGTCCTGAATCCGGTTTGGGAAGTGGGTTCAGCACTTGGATAGCTCCTTTACGTTGTAGAGTTACATCTTGGACAAACCTTTCCAGGGGCTCATTCCCACCAGGGTTTACTTTAAAGCAAATTGCTCATCGGGATATATGACCAGCGTTCCCGATTGAAACTGGTTGCAATCCTACGGCGCTCAGTTTCAGTCGCACTGAAGCGAGGCAAATGCAAAAGAACCGCTCTTTCCTGATGCTAGTTTTGAAAAGACCCGAATCCAAAACGTGTTCAACAAATGGGAACGAAGGGTCAGATTCGCATCGAGGGAGCTGCGACGGCTCTTGCCGGCTTTTCTCAGCCAGATCCGGTGCTCTGGTGCTGTTTTGGGCTCAAGTATGAATGACAAAGGGGAGTAAGAGAAAGATTTGATCCCAAAATAACCCGGTTTCCACGCCGGATTGTTTTATAGTAGGAATGAGCCCAAAGACTTTGGACTCTCCTCCATCTCAGGGTTGGTCCTTTCTTTACATTTTCTATTTCCCCTTCCTCCATTTCTGTTTCTGCCAACTGTTATCCTACACATCTGGAGAAGATGTATGAGATAACGGATGCCATGCTAGCTTAGGCTGTGTACTATTAATATTTATGTGTTTTCATGTGCTTTGAGAAAATATTCTGTATAGCTATAGATATATCTACTATCTCTGCTTCTTTTGTTTTTAATAAAAAGATAATTTTAAAAAATTGAGTTAGATTCACCATCCCGACTGCCATGGAAGCCATCGCCCGCCGCTCATGGATGGGAAGCATCTCCTTCGCCATCCACTCTTTCTGGACCCACTCTTCGCTCTCTCTGCTTTCCCTTTCCCTCCTTCTCTCATCTCTCTTGCTCTCTTTCCTTATTCCTTCCCATGAGAAAGGGAGAGAGCGTTCATCCAGAAGTCAAAATCCTGGCTTGCACAAACCCTGAGGTTTGGCCCAGGGTTGCATTACATGTGTCCCAGGATCCTATGTGATTTTGGGGCCATGATTTGCTTCACCTTAATGTAGGGACAGATGGAGATATCAGATGGAATTCATTGCCGCAATGAATGGGTGCGTAACCTAGAGTTACAAATATCGTGTGTTGGAGTCTCCTTCTTTGGAGATTTTTTTAAGCAAAGGTTGGATGGACATCTGTCACAGGGAAGGCTTTGGTTGTGTCTTCCTATGTGGCAGAACAGGGTTGGACTAGATTGCCTTTGGGGGTCCCTTCCAACTCTAGGATTCTAGGATTCAGTCTATGAATTTGTAACTGATTGATTATCGATTTCTAACCCCCACTGACCTCTGGCTCTCTTCTCTCCTTTCCTTCAGAACACAGATGACCTCCTAGTAGCTTCGGCCGAGTGCCCCAGCGACGACGAAGACTTGGAAGAGTGCGAGCCGAGCACCGGTGGGTCTTTTTCCATCCTCTCAGCCCCGGGGCACATAGTCAGAAGGGGGAGGGAGCGGACCGACCCTTGTGCCCAAATCCAGATCCAGACATGCTAAGACAATGCCCATGAGACATGAGAATCAGTTTTGGGGTCCCTGTGCAGAGACACAAGTGTGCAACCTTTTTTGCCCAGACCGGTGCAACCCGCTAGCAATAGGCACATAATCCCTTCCCCTCTCTTCCCTCTTTCTACCTCTCTTTTCCTTTTCACTTACTCTTTCATTCACTGTAATGCAAGCTCCCGTTTTGTGCCCCCAGACTTCTCTCCGTGCTTTGGCTGCTCCGTAGCAAAAGCACACCGGCCACGATGGATTTTGTTGCAATTAAAACCAAGTTTCTAGTCCTTGCTGATCCCAGCCTGACCCTGGAAAAGGGAAAACACCCAAAATCATGGCAAAGAGAGTTTTTTGCTGAGTGCAACTCTCCTTTTCTCGTCTGATGCGGTTAACTCGCAGAAGCAGACTGGAAATGTGTGTCATGTTATTTACGGGCTGTTTCCCCAGCCTTAATTTTTTTTTCTTTCCAGAAGGGCTTGTAATTATTTAAAATAAAATAAAACAATAGACATTGGCCAGAATCTGGTTGGAGACTTAACCCTTTGCAAGTGGACATACATCTGCAGGGATTACGTCTGCCTTAAGTTTGCATTGTGACAGCAACTTGAGTCGGCTTACTCCATACATAGACATATGGGCACTTTTCCCACACCGTCCCTCTTAGAGGAATAAAAAGGTTCTTGTTTGAGCACCATTTCTTCTTTCCCTCTACCCCCTTCCCAGCCCCCAAAATATATTTCATCGGTCTGGAAGTGGCTCTGTGTGACGGAGCCAAAATCACAACATCAAACAAAACACTCAGCGCCTCTGAAGTCTGAAAGATCTCCTTTTTTTTTTTTTTGCAACGCCCCAGAAAACAAAGCGCTTATCCCAGCCTCCCATTGCCCTGAAGTTTGGTACTTCATAAGATGGAGATTTTTATCTTTATTTTTGGTGTGGTTGCTTTCTGTTTGTGCGGGAGTGCTTTTATTGCACACGGCAGAGTTGGAATTAAACATGGAAAGGGGGTGGCGGTGGTGATGGAGAGAGATGCTTTCTTTCGAGTCTAAAGGCTGGTTTATTTTATTTTAACGCACCTCTCCGAACGGGTGCCCACCTGCCCACATAGAGCACCTGGCACTACGGTTTGGAAATGACGTTGTTTGGGGAATGGAGAAGAAGATAATGCCAGGGAAGGATTGGAGTCCCATGGCAGAGCTGTCTTGCTTGCAAAAAGCCCCATTTCATGGTATCACCACTTATGGGGGAAGATGCCCCACTTGAAACCCATAACCTCTCTGGACTATTACTCTGAGAGGTGGATTTGCCCATTCCTTCCTTTGAAATATTGTCTACAGTACATGTGATACCTTGGTGCTCTCTCATCCAAGGACTAAACCAGGGTTGACCCTTGCTTAGCTTCCAAGATCAGGCGGGATTTGGTGGTACTCTGGACTATTGCTCTGGAGACCGCCGAGGAATTGCAATATTTGAGAGGAAGGAATCTCAGGTGTCGTAAGCAATATTTCAGAGGAAGGAACCGTCAAATCCATCTCCAAGGATTCCTTGCCTAAGAAGACCCTACAAAATTAATGGGGTCACCATAAGACGACCGGCGACTTGAAGGAACATATTCATGCACACATACCTAGGGCTTTTAGACTAAGACACTCCATGAGATAAAAGCGTGTGATCACCTACTTGGCTGCGGAAACTTCAAAACCCATGTGCCCCTGCCCTCAGCCATACGATGAGGAGTGAACTTTCGGTTAGCTGCCTGTTTTCTGCTGCTTTCCCAGCTGCTGGACTGCTTGAATTCCTGGTCTTAAGGCCACCCCTTGCCCTTTTCCTGGTGGGTATCCATGCGCCGTTCCATCCTGAACAGGCTGTTTGCCATTTGGGGAGTCTGATCGGTTTGGTTATCAGCTGGGAAGAAAGTCTGGCTCCCTTCTGGCTGAAAGACCTGAAGGTTTTCCTCCGCTGTGAAACACCTGCGGCATCTATTCTTCAGCAGCAGAGCTTATTTCTATCCTACTGTTGTGTGCCAGGTTCGGTACGACACAGAGCCTTTGAGAAGTTTGGGATTAGGACTTGCTCCAGCTGACTATAATTCCTCTCCGCTTTGAGGAGCAGAGTTTGGGAACGTTACTTTGGGAGGACTACAGATCCCAGATCGACTCCCTCCTCATGGCTACTGGAGTTCCCAGGTCTTGGAGCCTAGACCCTCTTCTCCAGTTTCCAGGACAAGAGTGAGAAATCTCAGGGCGAGAACGCTAGCTTGCAAAACATGCCTCTTTTTCCCCATTACTTGTTAGACTTTGGCTGGCATTTTGTTGGTTAGTCCAGACCCGGTTTGGACTTTTGTATCTGCATTGTGCAAGCAGCACCCAGCAAGCCTAGGAGGAACTCGGGGTAAATCACGCATGTAGACAAGACCTGAGAGGTGACACAGTAGCCATATTTAAATATCCAATGTAGAAGAAAGAGCCGTCTTGTTTTCCGCTCATCCAGAGACTAGGAGATGAGTTGATGGATTGCAACGACCATGAAAGAGATTCCATGTAAACATCAGAAATAACTTTTTTGCTTGGTCTTCCAATGTAGAGGAATGGCTGTGGAAAAGTCCCAAAGGAGCATGGAAGGGGAATGCCTCTGCTCCTCGCCTTCCCCTTCCCTCATCTTTCTCCTGAGGCAGTTGCCTCATCCCGGCAAATAGTAGGGCCTGCCACCGGGGCGAAGTTATTCCTTGGCCTAACCAAGTATGAGATCAAGGCTGTGTGCATAAACACCCTCCAGCTTGCCTCGAAAGCTTGCAACATGTATAGTGTGCATTTTGGTTGGCCCAAGAAGGGTATTCCTGTTTGGTGGATTTGGGATGATGCAGTGCGCCCTCCAGCTGCTTTCTTTTTTGCATCCTTCAGCCCTTCCAAGCTGCCTGTACGATCCTCTTTCTGCTCCAAAAAATGATGAATTATCTCTGATGGAAGGATTCAGAAGAGGCAGTTCACCTTTTAAAGACGCTTCTGCCCATTGGTGGTGATGGTGGTGATGGTGGAAAATAAATGCTTCTCTTTGGAGGAGTTGGCAGATTCGGACCCACTGATGTTTCTCCCATTGACAGCTCAGAATGCCACCCTTTGTAACCCTCCTCTTCTCCAGTGCCACAATTGCCCTCTTGCTCTGTGTGGGTGTTTTTGCACAATCTGGGGATCTCTTTCCGTCAACTGGTTTTGGCATGAGTTGCCCCTGTCCCTACAGATGTTAGCACAGAAACAGATGGGGCAGGTATAGAGTTATGTGTGCACAACACCACAGATGCTCTGCATGCACCAAGGAGGAACAACGTGGTCCTACTCTTAGGCAGCATGTCTCAGAAAGCGGATGCTGGGAAGGAATGGCAAAGTAGTGGCATTGTGCCATACCTCCTTCCCTGTGTCCTCTTTCTCTCCTAAGCATACTTTTTAAAGGCAGCACTCTTGCCCTGAGATTCCTCCCTCTTGTCCTGAGGATGAGAGAAGGGCCAAGCTAGGGTCAATCCCTGCCATCTCTGTTGTTGTTGTTGTTGTGTGCCTTCAAGTTGTTTCCAACTTACAGTGACCCTAAAGCGAGCCAATCATTGAGGTTTTCTTGGCAAGATTGGTTCAGAGGATATTTGCCATTGCCTTCCCCCAAGGCTGAGAGAGTGTGACTTGCCCAGTGAATTTCATGGCTGAGTTGGGATTCAAACCCTGGTCTCTAGAGTCATAGGCCAACACTCAAACCACTATGCCACGGTGTCTAAGGCTAAGCTATGGCCGCAGTTCGGCGCAGGACATGCATCTTCGTAAATGGACTTAAGTGTGTGAGGAATAAAACTTGAGCAGTTTTGCAACATCTGTGTTAACCAAAGGTTGCCCTAATGTGAAAATGTACACCTGGACACTGGCTAGGAAGTACCAGAGTGCCATGGAAGTGCCCAGTATGCATCACAATGGCTTAGTGAGCACAAGAAATGCCCAATGCACATTAAAAATGCCAGTTGTTGTTGCATGCCTTCAAGTCATTCCCACTTATGGGGTTTTCATGGGGTTTTCTTGGCAAGATTTGCTCAGAGGAACTTTGGCATTGCCATCCTCTGTGGCTGAGAAACAGTGACTTGCCCAATGGTTTTCATGGCCAAGCCAGGATTTGAACCCTGATCTCCAGAATCATAGTCCAACAATATCACCAACTCTCCGGACTGGTTCCTGGGCTTGAAAAGTGGTCCAAAATGGGGACCAGGAGTGACAGAGCTTCCCTTCTGCTGTGCCAAGGGAGTCTAAAGGAGGTCTCCTTGGAAGCCAAGATGATCAAGCCGAGGCTGTCGTACTTTGGACACATCATGAGAAGGCATGAATCATTGGAAAAGTCAATGAAAAGAAAATCTCCATGGAAGCCAAGATGATCGAGTTGAGGCTGTCATATTTTGGCCATATCATGAGAATGCATGAATCTCTTGAAAAAGACAATGATGCTAGGAAAGGTAGAAAGTAGCAGAAAGAGAGGAAGGCTACAATCCAGATAGATAAGACTTTATTAGGGAGGTCACGAACCAAGCCTAAAATATCCATGGAAGCCAAGATGACCAAACTGAGGCTGTCGTACTTTGGACACATCATGAGAAGGCATGAACCATCGGAAAAGACAATGATTCTGGGGAAAGTAGAAGACAGTAGAAAGAGAGGAAGACTGCATATAGATGGATAGGCTCTAAAGGAGGTCATGGGTGTGAATTTGCCCACAGATGATGATGACCTGCTCCCATCCTCTCTTACCACTTGCCCACCCCGATGCAAGTGGCTTGACTTGAGTGAAAGCAACCTTATATAAAATCTTCCTTTAGCGGCTATTTCAAGCTGCCAAAATACCTCTCTCCTCCGCAGCTGTGCCCATCTGCGCTCCAGAAGGTGTTTGCTCCTATCCAAAAGCCGCCTTCCCCAGTGCCAGGGCTGAAAGGGCTCTTTTGTTCAGGGATTTGACTCTGCCAGCCTGCGTCCCTCCCTCTCTCTCGCCTCTCCACTTCTCTTCTCTTCTCTTCTCTCCTCTGCTGCTCCTTCCCTTGCCTTCCCCTGCTATCTATCTATTTTATGCCTGCAGCCATATCAGTTCTGGCTGTGATCTCCTTAGATCTTAGCACTTGGTGGCTACTGGGATTAGAGAGAGGGGGCGGCAGGAAAGAAGGGAATGTCTTGAATCATCTGAAGCTGCCATTCCAACCAGCTAAACAGGGACTGCCCCATCACAGATGGAACAGGAGGGACTTGGAAGGAGGGACGGAAAGGAAGCCGGACAGAAATGGGAAACAATAACCCGGCTGCAACCAGCAAGGATGCCTCTTTGTAGGAGCTGAGTATGTAGAGAGATCTTGCAGCACCTTTGAGACTAACTGAAAGAAAGAAGTTGGCAGCATGAGCTTGCCTAGACTTCATTCTACTTCCTCAGATGCATTTAGTATACGGACTTAGGCTACTGTTACCTCTCATGCTGGGAAAGCCATTGGAGGCAGGAGTGATTAACTGCCCTCTTGTTGTCCCCAACTCATGGCAACCCTCTGGAGGAGACATCTCCAAGACTCCCTGTCCTCCATTGCTCGGCTCAGGTCCTGCAAATTCATAACTGTGGCATCCTTTAGAATCGATCCATCTGGGATGTGGTCTTCCTCTCTTTCTACTACCTTCTACCTTTCCTAGAATTATTGTTCATGCCTTCTCGTGATGTGGCCAAAGTATGACAGCCTCAGTTTGGTCATCTTGGCTTCCAAGGATTGGTCAGGCTTGACCCATGTCCTCCCTAATAGAGTCTATCCATCTAGCTTGTGGTCTTCCTCTCCTTCTACATCCCTCCACCTTTCCCGGCATCACTGTCTTTTCTAATGAGTCTTTGCCATCTCATGATGTTGGCTGCAAAGGGAAAGGAAATGAAGGTACGCTGGTCATGCCTGCAAGGTCTGCAGCCGGCCTTGGCTGCAAAGGGAAAGGAAAGGAAAGTATGTTCACCAACACCAAACCCACATCTTGGCATGCACCAAGTTTGTTCACCACATTTAGTGCCAATTGAAAACGTATGAAAACGTCCCACCGGTGCCACCTTTGCCAACCCCAGTGGACCCTTCTTTCATTCTGTTTGCAGCCCTCCTGCAAAACTGGGGATCTACTCCACAAGATCCTGAGGAACACGTTCTCCAACTAGTGCAAAGTGCAGAGACCCAGGGCAGGTGTCTTCGGGGGAGCAACATCCCCCAATTTTGCACTGCAACCAGAGCAACCAAGTGGATCCATCTGGCTCCAGCGTTGAGTCACTTGACCATCTCACCTCTTTGTGCAGCCCAGCGACTCTCTTTTCTCTGTGGTCTCTCTCTCTCAGCCCCAAGAGCCCCCTCTGCCTTCAGCCTGGCTGTGTGCGTTGTGCATTTTGCATTGACAGCTCAGCTCTGTTCTTCCACTCCGGCCTCTGCAGCAACCGGATCTGCCTCTGCAGCGCCATACCCAGCCCTTGCCTTTCCCGGGGAAAGGCCTTGCTGTGTCTGCATGCAAGAGAGGTTTCTAAAATTGCCGAGATAAGATGAAGAGAAAGGACTCGTTCCCTCTCCCCCACTCTCCAGAGATCCAGCAGAAATAAGGCCCCATGCAATGCCAGTTCTGCATTCAGGTGGAAGCACACGGTTAGGTTAGCCGTTTGCATTCTGTCTCCATTTCAAGGTCCTCTGGCTTGAGCAAATCTGGGGAAAACCTTTCTGCCTGAGACACTGAGACAATCTTCTAGTGTGAATGAAGTGGCTTTAAATGCCAAGTCTGACCATCTACCCACAGCTGGGAAATGCTACCGTTTGGGTGACAGCTCCCAGAATCCCCAGCCTAAAGGATTCTGGGAGCTGTAGTTCCAAAACCATCATTTCCAAGTTGCCAGCAAGCCTACCAGCAGCAACAGCAATCCAAGACTTCAGACAGGGATGTTATTCCCAGCCCAGCTTAGAGAGACTGGGGATTCAGCCAAGGCCTTCTGTATGTAAAAATGCTGTCGTTGGACCACTGAGCTTGTCCTCAAGGGTCTGAATCAAAGGCTGGCCTTCTTTAGGGTCAGAGGAAGTTTCCTTACACCAAATCAAGCCAGGAATGCATCTGGTTCAGCAATGTCTGCCTTGAGCAAAAGTAGCTTCCCAGGGGTCTCTGGCCATGGCTGCACTCAGTTTGCATTCTGCATTCTTCCTTATTAATAAACTTTTGCCATCTTGACTGTGCTCAGATGTTGCTTGGCCTCCTATGTCCCGGTTTTCAGCTGTGAAATATCGGAGGCTGTGCATTTATTTTTGCCAGTTTTCATCTGTGAAATGTTGGAAGGTATGGCCTAACAACGGGGCCCTTCACTGCCCAGTCCTAGGGACACCGCCACCAGAATCCTCATCCTTGCATGGAGAACCAGGGAACAGCCACCTTTGCCAAATAGTCACTGTCTTTGCCTTCCTCTCATCTTTCCCAACAACTCCTTTGATGGTGCCTTGCTTATGGCTGGTTCCTTCCCTTCCCGCATGATCAAAAAGCACCGACTGCTCCTTTGTAAGCAGGTGCCAAATGAGTCTAGACATTCACACAATGATTCTCAGGGAGCCAGCAACTAAGATGGTCTGGAAGACTACACAGAATCCACTCGTTGTTGTTGTTGTTGTTTTAAATGCAATTTCACTTAAGGTAGGCTTAATGTCAAACATTACGAAAACAAAAATCATGACCACAGAAGATTTACAAGAATTCATCCTAGATACTGAGAAAACTGAAATACCGTATTTTCCGGCGTATAAGACGATCCGCGTATAAGACGACCCCCCCCCCATTTTTCCAGTCAAAATATAGAGTTTTAGCACCTCTATCCTTATTATCCTTATATCTGTCATATAAGACGACCCCCCCCCACTTTAGCCACAGATTTTGCAGGTAAAAAAGTAGTCTTATACGCAGGAAAATAAGGTAGTCAAAAGAGTTCCCATACCTTGGGTCAACCGTTGATCAGAACGGAGACTGCAGTCAAGGAATCAGAAGAAGACTAGGAATGGGAAGGAATTGGGTTAGCCATTTGAACAGCTATAAACACTGAAGCAAGGATTATCCAAGCCATTGTATTCCCCATCGCCATGTACGAATGGGAGAGCTGGACAGTGAAGAAAATGGATAGAAAGGAAATCAACTCCTTTGTGATGTGGGGCTGGAGAAGAGTGCTGAGGATCCCATGGATGGCCAAAAGGACAAACAAATGGGTCCTAGAGCAGATCAAGCCAGAAATACCCCTAGAAGCCAAGATGACCAAACTGAGGCTGTTGTACTTTGGCCACATCATGAGAAGGGAGGACTCTTTGGAAAAGACAATAATGCTAGGAAAGGTGGAGGGATGTAGAAAGAGAGGAAGACCACACACAAGATGGTTGGACTTGGTTTGCAGGACCTGAACAGAGTAATGGAGGACAAGAGGTCTTCGAGAGGTCTCATACATGGGTTGCCATGAGCCAAGGTTGACTCGAAGGCACTTAATAACAATACTGCTGGTGTAGAGAGCCAGTCTGGCCTAGTGGTTTGAGTGTTGGACTAAGACTCTGGAGATCAGGGTTTGATTCCCCGCTCTGTCGTGGGTGACCGCAAGCGAGTCACACACTCTCAGTGCCAGAAAACTCTATGATGCATTTCAGTTTAGCAAAAGCACAAGAATCCAAATGCATTGATGCTTAGCAAAGATGCAAGAATCCAAATGCGTTGAAGTTTAGCAAAGGTACAAGACTCCAAATGCATTTCAGTTGAGCAAAGTTGCAAGAATCCAAATGCATTTTCATTTAGCAAAGGTACAAGACACCCAAATACATTTAAATTCAGCAAAAGTACAAGAATCCAAATGCATTAGCAAAGGTACAAGAATCCAAATGCATTTACATTTAGCAAAGGTACAAGACTCTAAATGCATTTCAGTTGAGCAAAGGTACAAGGATCCCGATGCCTTGTCATTTGTTGTTGAGTGCTGCCATGGGCCAGGAGCCGCAGGACCGGGCCCTGGAGGAAGAGTCCGATGAGGAGGAAGAGGAGGCTGAGGAAGGGACCCAGGCAAGTCTTCCAGACAGGGAACAACAGCCTGCAGCTCTCCCTGTTGCAGAGCTTCAGCCAGCTCATCCTGTAGAATTGCAGCAAGACTCACCTGCTGATGAGACAGAGGACACAGCTGGGGTCTTCAGCCTTCAAATAAGGAGGAGGAACAAAAGTATCCAACAAAAGATAGGCTGCAGGCCAAGCAGCAAGCAAGCTCTGGTTAGAACCCGCTGGTGTCAGGCTATTTAAGAGCTGAGTTTGCCCAAGGTAGTTGCTGGAAGCAACTCATCTGTTTCCTGGCCAGCATGTTTGTTACCTGTTTCTAGACTCCTGCATTCCTACTCCAGACTTCCAGACTTCTTCAATCTTTGGACCGTATTGACCTTGATTCCTGTTGCCTCCCTTGACTCGGACTGCTTGACCAACGCCTTTCGCTTGACTGACTCTCACAGGCAAGGATGCTTTTGAGTTGTTTGTAATTCACTGCCTCTACTTGCATTATCAGTTGGTAGTTCCCTCCCAGCCAGCTGATGTGGGTGCTTTGGTAAACCAGGACAAGTACCTTCAAGTCATTTCCAACATACGGTGAGCGTGTCACAGGGTTTTCTTGGCAAGATTGATCCAGAGGTTTGCCCTTGCCTTCCCCTGAGGCTGAGAGTGTGTGACTTGCCCAAGGTCACCCAGTGGGTTTCATGGCCGAGAAAGGAATCGAACTCTGGTTTCCAGATTGGTAGTCCAACACTCAAACCACTGTGCCTTATATACTGTCGCCTTTGGGTTGCCATAAGTCGGAAATGACTCAAAGGCACACAACAAGAAGACTGCTGGTAAGCATCCAATAATAATAATAATAATAATAATAATAATAATAATAATAATATAGCTTTTGGTGGGTTTTTTGGGCTGCGAGGCCATGTTCTAGAAGAATTTATTCCGGACGTTTTGCCTGCATCTGTGGCTGGCATCTTCAGAGAATGGTGGTATGGAAGTGAGTGGGGTGTGTATGTGTGTATATCTATCTATATGTGTGTGTGAGAGAGAGAGAGAGAGAGATTTACATGTTAATCTGTGTGTTGGTCTGTTTAGTGAATGGCAATGCCTCAGGGTGGGAAGATATGTGAGGAGGATTTGTGTCTATTTCATCAGTGATCTATTGTCTGCTAGGAAAGCAGGACTGGTAGCCAAACTTTGTTTCTTCTTCAACTTTCCTGTTGAAGTTGTCCAGGTGTTTGTGGATTTCAGTGGCTTCCCTGTGCATCCTGACCCGATAGTTGTCGGCATGGTCCAGAATTTCAGTGTTTTCAAAATAGCATTTTATGCCCAAGATGGTTTATAATGTGTTCTGCTATTATTGGTTTTTCTGGCTGGCCCAGTCTGCAGCAATAATAAAATAAAGAGAGGAGGGCTTCTGGATCCTTCCTGTTGGAACAGGCAAGTGTTGAATTAATGCTTTGTTGGTGTATTCCTGCATGGCAGAATGTGGTTGGACTGGATGGCCCTTGTGGTTTCTTCCAGCTCTGTGATTCTATAAAATTCGTAAATTCCTGCCTTTGCAGAGAGACCTCCAGAAAACCAGCCTAGAAAGCTCATTTGAGATGTCCGTCCCTTTCCGTCCCGATGTTGCGTCGGGTTGCTTCGGAGAGACAATGCTTGTGTTGGAAAATCTGTGTGGTTTAGGGATGCTGCTGAATGGGGGCTGGGGACCGTCCTTCTGCCAGCCACCGACAGCAAAGCCCATCGCCAACAGGTAAAATTAGCATTTAGATAGCCGGGTTTATCTATCAGGAGCACATCAGTGCCGTGTCTACATGCTTCTCTGCCACTGCCGCCGGCTCCTAATGGACTCCTAGCTTAGCCTGCTGGCCTTAATTGGGCAGCCGCTGTCTGCATCTCTGGGATCTTTTCACAGGCATTGCATTTCTTAAGACAAGATGAGCGGACCTATGCATAGCCATTCCAGGTTGCCAAGGCTCCTTTCTCCCTAGTAATCCTTTACCATGCCTTGGAGCATCTCTCCAGCATGTAGAAAGTGGGCAGGTTAATGCAGACCACAGTTATGGCCTCATCCACACTTGCAGAAATAATCCAGTTTGATGCCATTTTAGCTGCCATAGCTGGGATTTACAGTTTGTTGTGGCACCAGAGCTCTCCTGAGAGGTCAGGCTAAATAGCTCCTAAAGCTACAAATCCTATAGCATTGAACCATGGCAGTTAAAGCAGTGTCAAACTGGATTGTTTGTATATGGAGCCCTTTTGTTTCCCCTTCTTTGTTGTTTTTGTATGTTTTTAATTATATGGCTTTTTTTTTTAATTGCAAGCTGCTTTGAGTTCCAACTTTGGAAACAAAGCAGGATATAAATAAATATAATAATATAGTAATAATATTTTGTAAAAAGACAGTGAAAACTGTTGTCACATGTATTGTAAAACATTAATAGTAAAAGGGGGTTAGATGTGGGGAGAAGATACCCAGCCATAGAGGACGCAAAATTGTCCCTGTGGTTACATCCTTCTGAGCTACATGCTCCTTCCTTCCTTCCTTCCTTCCTTCCTTCTCTCTTTCTCTTTCTCTTTCTCTTTCTCCCTATCTCTTTCTCTCTTGCACACAGGTTTTCCCCAAATTCAACACGGCCTGGGCATTTCACAAATTAACTTGACATGCCACATATTTTGCACCAAGCCATTTATTGGGTGGGTTTTTCTGGACATTGGGAGGGAGTTCCTTGCCTTCTTTTTGAGAAGGGTCCTCCGCCCTCTTTGTTCATCCCAATTCCCATCAAGGGTTCCCTTGTGTGTCCTTTCACTTGGGAAACCAAAGCCAACCTATATGGCCACGGACATTCAGATAGACAGGATCTTTGCCACCACCAACCTATAAAAGTCCCATCCTCATGACTTGCCCACGAAAGAAACTTCTTTCCTCTTCCTTTTAAGAATACCAACCAGATGTTCTCCAAATCTGGGCTGGGAGATGGTTGGATCCAGAGCATACAGAATCCTTAGTAATTATTCTCACAGGGTGGCTATGAATGCCACCCTCCAAATGAAGCCCTGCCTCTCTTTCTGTTTAAAAGAGGTTACTGTCGGGGCTTCTCCCCACCCCCATGCATGCCCTTGATGCAATTTGGCTTTTCCTCCTGCCCCTTCTCCTCCCATTTTCTGTGCCTCACTGGTTATAATTGCACAAAAATTGTATAGACAGTCATTGTGGTGTCACCCCCTGATAGTGTCACCAAGTGTGATCCACACCCCCTGCACCCCCTTAGTGATGCCACTACTATCGACTTCTTTCTTTCTCTGAGTTAGTCTCAAAGATGCTGCAATAGCCCTTTGCATACCAATGGTCCAAATCAGTGGTTCCCAAACTTCGCTCCTCCAGCTGTTATGGACTTCACTTCCCACAATCCTCAGCCAGTTTGACTAACGGTCAGGAATTCTGGGAGCTGAAGTAAAAAACTTCCGGAAGTCCAGAGTTTGGGAATCACTGGTCTAAATGTTTGACGTGCCAGAAATTTGTGGACTGAAGGACAATTTCATTTTTGGGGAGCAGATTCGATATGGGGGGAGGGATATCTTCATTTTATTCCCACCCCTATAGTTAGACCCCGATGGGTTACAAATGGTAAAGGGGAAGTAGAAAAAGAGAGAGCATTCCTGAGTTGTGTTCCCTGGAAAAGTTGCAGAAAGTTTTTGGGGGCATCTGACATTTTTATTTTCCATGGTGCCCCATTCCCCTGGCCACAAAGGGTTGTGCTCTGCTTTTTAGAAACAAAAACTCAATGCAATTTCTGAGTTAGACAGTGTATCCTGTGCATCTCCTATCGCCATCACTGACACTTTAAATGTAGAAAGCACAAAAGAGGTGGATCTACAGGTTATCCTTCTGATTCTGGGACTATCCTTGGTTCTCACAGTTTGGGTGGAGGGTGGCAGGGACAGGGACATCATGGGACCCATAAAACGAGGGGTTTGATGGGACTGTTTTGGGTAAAGGGAGGAAGGGAGGGAAATTTTCAAATGATGCAGTTGTGGTAAGAAAAGAACAGAAATGATTCTAGGGAGAAAGAGAAATTTTGGAAAAAAAATTTAAAAAGCAAGATGCAGAGAAAGATGTTTAAAGAAAAGCAAAGAAAAACGTTGTTTTTTCTCCCAAAAAAACCTTCTTACCTAGTTTTCTTTTTTGTAATTTTTTTTCTTCATGCTAATATCACACGGCCTATTTGTTGATGTAAGTTGACTGAATTCCGTGGTTTGCTCTCTTATTTTTTAAAAAAACAAAACAAAACAAACAAGCAGAAAGGGAAAGGAGAGAGAGAGAGAGAGAGAAAATAGAGGAGAGGAGAGGAGAGGAGAGATGAAAAATATTAGTGTTATTTAGTTGAAAGAGGATGGGAAGAGAATCAGCCAGCGAGGGTTTTATTGCTCTTAATTCTGCTGTTTTATCTGTTTAATTTTTCGCGCATTAAATGACTTTTGGAATTCTTTTTTTTTCTATGATTTTTTTTTTCTCTTCTTCTTCTTTTGGTTTATGATTTTCCTTAGACTAACTATGTTGGCAAAGGCGAGAGGAGGAGAAAGCTAGTGGTCAGGGATGGAGACGGAGGGGTTTTTGGCTATCTGTAAAACGTGGCTTGAGTTGTCTTTGTGTCGCAGGGAGGAAGTCCCGGCAAAGGTGACTAACCTGCTTTCCCCTTTCTGTCTCTTTCCCCCTTTTCTCTCTGTTCTAGGAGGTGAATTAGTATTGCCCATAATAACCGAAGACTCACTAGACACCCCTCCAATTGCCACACGGTCTCCATTCATCCCCCCACCTCCCACCTTTGGCCCCTTCCTAACCGTAGTCGAGACCACCAAAGACACCCTTTCCCCGCCATCCCACCCGAGAGCCCCCTGCCTGGCTGACCAAGACGACAGTGACTGCGAAGAGGGGATCGAGGCCTCCGGCTACGCCTCCGGCGAGGTCTTCGACTCCAGCCTGCCCCCTACAGACGACGAAGACTTTTACACCACTTTCCCCCTGGTCACCGATAGGACCCTAATTGGCCGACCCGAAGGAGCGTCCAAAAAAGCCCAAGGATACCGCCCCAACCTTAGGACAGGACTGCCGGCTTCGCCCTCTGTCCCCGACCTCTTGACCTCCACCACCTCTCCCAACCTGGTCCGTAACATCCCCGCCGGCAAAATGAACAACCGGGAACCCCTCAAACCCTACCCAGAACAGTACCCCCCACTCTCCACCTCCTTTGAACCCGACAAGCTAAACAGGCTTAAATACCCAGGTATAACCTCTTCCCCCAATTTCCACAATCTGCCCACAGTGAACCCGACCGGCCCCGGGGAAAGAGGACCCCCTGGAGCGGTGGAGGTCATCCGGGAGTCCAGCAGCACGACCGGCATGGTGGTGGGCATCGTGGCGGCCGCTGCCCTCTGCATCCTCATCCTCCTCTATGCCATGTACAAATACCGCAACCGGGATGAAGGCTCCTACCAGGTGGACCAGAGCCGGAACTACATCAGTAACTCGGCACAGAGCAATGGCACGGTGGTCAAGGAGAAGCCGGCCGCTGCCACGAAAACGCCCAGCAAGAGCAAGAAAAACAAAGACAAGGAATATTATGTCTGAGCCCCCTCCCCTTTATTTTCCCTTCCCCACCCACCCACCCACCCAAAAAATAATATAGCCCCGCGTGTGGCCGAGAGACTGACACCCCACCGACACACGCGTTGACGCCACCACCCAGATCTACCAAACCCCCCTAAAACTTTCTAGAAAGGGGAACCACCACCCCGATCGCATCCTTTCCTTTCCTCATCCGAAAGAGGCCAGCGGGTGGCAACCTCCATTCCTCTTTGGTTTGGTCATCCGTCTTTTACTTTACTTGCCCTTCCCTTGCAAAAAAAAAGGAAAAAATTATATAGAGATATATATATAGATATAAATATAGATATATATATATCGAAGCAAGGCAGTGAAGCTCACAGGGCCTACCTCCCCCCGTGCCCCACCCTGATGATTGCGTTGCGCAGGGCCGTTGTCGTTGTCCCTTAGGCGGACGGAGGGGAAGGAGCGCCAACCGAAATGAAACACACAAAGTGGCACAACCACCATCAAGTCACCATTCCTGTGTGTGTTGGCCTGAAGAGAGGGATAGATGGATGGATGGATGCTCAGGAAAGGAGGATGAAAGCCGGGAGGGTGGGATGGTGGTTCCAGGTTTCCCGGATTAGGCCAGAGCCGGGATGTTGCTCCGCACCGCGTGTAACGCATGAGAGTCTTGTCGCCCCAAGGGGCTTTGCAAGGGTACTTTCTGATACAGAAAGAAAGAAAACCAAATGGGGGGCTCCACTCCTCTCGCCTCATTTCCCCGCAGCTCCCCAGCGCCATGCTCTGAAACAGAGAACCCTAGTTGGAGCCGAAAAGGCTGCCAAAACCCATCGCTCTCTGCAGAACCCGAACCGGACCCGGGAGGCGAGAGAGAAGGACGGCAGCCCCCATATCCCCATTATCGCCCCACTCTCTCGGTCTTTGAATTATATCACAAGCAAAGGGGTCCATCCTTTCTAAAGATTCCCTCCCACCACCACCATCTCTCTTTTTCTCTCTCTTCTCTCTCTTTTGTCAATGTGTCGGAGTCTTGGAAATGTGTGGAATAAAACAAATGAGTTTTTTTTTTAAAGAAAAAAAATACTACTAATTATATAATAAAGCAGGTAATGTGGGTTTTGCTCATGCTGTTGGCCCGAAGGATCCAACAGCGAATGAATATCCTGTCTTGTAATTTTAATTAAAAAAGATATTATTATAATAATAATAATAATAAGAGGGAGGGAGGGAGTAAAATCGAGGGGTGTTTTTTGTTTAAAAGACAAAAGAAAAAAAAAGTTTGACGCCCAATGGATCGAAGAAATGGAGAGCGGTTTCGGGGTGGATCTGCCTTGCTACGCGTGGAGGGGATGTGCGGTGAAACAATTTGCTTGGGTTTTCTTTTACAGGGGTCCAGATGAACCATTCTTTAGTCCTTTCCATCCTCTCCCATCTCTCTCCCCCCGGATCAAGGTGCTATTACGTGGTTTTTCTTTAAAACTGTGTTCAAAGCATGTCCAACTCGAGTCGACTTTTAATTTCATTTTTGCTTTGTTATCGTGGGGGAGGGAGGAATTAAGAAAACAAAAGGATGCACAGAGCCAACCACAGAATAATTTAAAAAAATCCATGGTCCATCCTAAATCCATGGGCCATTTCCCAGTTTGCCCAGTTTGGGCAGAAGGGCTGGATGTGTCTCCCGGGTGTTATGTGCAAGTGAGCCGTCGTTGTGATGTCTTTCCTCTTTTCTTCTCTGCAGCTGCCTTCTCGTTCTTCCAAAAATATTAATAATAATACTAATAATAATTAATTTTAAAAGCCGAGAGGAAGCCATAGATAACTCTATACAGAGATCTATCTATAAATGCATATAGGTATATATAGAATATAGATAAAGATATATAAGGATATAAAAAGTATACATAATATATGGAGAGTTTTAAGTATGCCGCGGGAAGAGAAAGTTGGGAGGAAGTTTCCTTGGAGGGCACCTGGATTTTTGACTTTTGGCACCGAAGGTGAGGAAGGTGGGAAAGGGACACCTGAAATTGAGGCTGTATCCGTACAGCAGAAATAATCCAGTTTGGCACCACTTTAACTGCCATGGCTCAATGCTGTGGAAGTCTAGGATTTGTAATTTTGTAAGGTGTTTAGCCTTCTCTTAACAGAGAGCTCCGTTGCTGCAACAAATCCCAAAGTTCCCTAGCATTGAGGCATAGCAGTTAAAGTGGTGTCAAACTGGATTATTTCTGCAGTGCAGATGCAGCCCGAGTCTATCCCTTCAAGAGGCAGCTTTGGAGAGGCAAGGTGGAGTCCTGGTGTTATGCCACAAAGCTGGAGGTTGCAAGGAGGAAAAAGGTTGTGAGCGTAGCAGTCCGAAAGGAACTACGGCAGTGGAAAAACAAGATGCTTGAAGCTGGCAGATTTTGTTTGCCTAACCTAACCACTATTATGCAATTTTGCAACCATGGACTAAGTGCTCCAATTCTGCAACCATGGACTAAGTGCTCCAATTGTGCAACCATGGGCTGAATGCTCCAATTTTGCAACCATGGATTGAATGCTCCAATTTTGCAACCATGCACTAAGTGCTTCAATTTAGCAACCATGGACTAAGTGCTCCAATTTTGCAACCGTCGGCTTAGTGTTCCAATTTTGCAACCATGGGCCTAATGCTCCAGTTTTGCAACCGTGGGCTTAGTGCTCCAATTTTGCAACCATGGACTGAATGCTCCAATTTTGCAACCATGGACTAAGTGCTCCAATTTTGCAACCATGGGCCGAATGCTCCAATTGTGCAACCATGGGCCAAGTGCTTCGGTTTTGCAACCATGGGTTCCTGGCATAACACGAGGATTCCAGTCTTTGAAAGGCAGCAAAGCATCAGTAGTTCATTTTTTTCCATCCTACGGATGCAGGGTGATCCACCATTTTGATGCTGGGTCCCTGATATCTGTTAGTACCTCTTGGATGCAGAGGAGGATGCATCGGGTCATGGACAAGTGTTTTTAGTACACCGGGGCCTTGTGTGTTTCATGCGTGGGATTGCAAAGCTGGAACTTGCTTAGAGGATAGAGGAATCTTCAGCCACTTTAGGTCCTGGATGGATGAGAAGTGGAATATTAATTGATTAATTAACCCTGAGCCAACAAGTGTGTCTGAGAGGTTGGGTGCTTGTGTTATGAGTGCTTACAAGTAGAGATTTCAGAGATTTGGGAGTCATGAATGGAGGGCAAAGAAGGAGTTGGGAGGAACTGACCCCTACTACAACACCAAACTTTTGGAGAGGAAAGAATTTATACTAAATTCTAAAGCTTCCTCCTCCTTCTCCTCTTCTTCCTCCTTTTTTGTGCATTTTCTATACAGAAATTGAGATTATGCTGGTTCCTGCGCAGAACGCGCTTGTGGAACCAGCATCACCATCAACATAAGCGTGACAATTTTGCACAGAAGAAGTCCCAAAGTGTGACTCCAAAAATCTGGATTTTTCTCAGAGCAGGAAACAAATGGCAAAAATGACTTGTTTCTTCCTCCAAGAATTGAAAAGTTCACCCGTCCTCCTTCCTTTAATTCAAGGTGCGAACCTTTGTTTTGCCACCTGACTGTTCAAAACACAGAGGAACGGAGATTTTTAGGTTTTGAAAGGGAAAGCATTACAGTCCAATGCTCAAACCACTACACCACACCTAAATGTCTAAATTCTTGCAATTATTTCTGGATCTGTATAGGATGCTGTGCAAATGTTAGGCAAAGTGGGGTCTCTTCTTTTGGGCTGCTCTTCCTTTGCAACAGGGAGCCAATACCGGTCGCAGGAAAAGCCAGAGGTAGATCCGACATGAGCCCCCAAAAAACTTTTGTATGGTTTTTTAAAATCAGTTTTATAGTGTTTTCATGTGGTATTTTTAAATTGGTTCAAAACTTTTTGTAAACATTTTTAATTGGTTGTTCTGGACGGCACCTTGAGTCCCATTCTGGGAGAAAGGTGGCATATAAATCAAGTAAATCCATAAAATCATAAAATAAATAAGAACGGACAGCATAGGGGTATGAAGGAGTGCTGATCTCACTTCGCCTCCAGAAATAGAAGTGAAAACTGTATTGGAAGGCAGAGAAGAAGCATACGGCTAACTGCATGGGCAGCTCCATAACAACTTTGCAAAGTTACTTTTTTACTGCCATTCCCAGAATCCTCCCACTAGCATGGTCTGTGGATACTGGTAAATAGAGTCCAAAAAAAAAAAACCCCAACAACCTTGCAAAGCTGTTAAGTCCAATAATAATAATGTTTGCTTGTAACGCCCTTTCCACCAATTGTATTATTGCCAAACTATACTTGTGGAAAAATGTGTGTCCACTCGCCCAAATCTGTGCAAGGTCTTGGGATGGGGTGCAACTATTTTGCAAAATTGTCCTTTTGGGGTTAGGCTTTTGTCCTACCCTCCCTCTCTCTCTCAAGCATGGACCTTTGGAGGATCCAGACAATGTCTTCCACCGATATTCTGCCTTTTTCCCACTCTTGTTTGTCATTTCCAAATCTGTTAAAAGAGAGAACGCTAGGGAAGCTGCACAGAAACCTGAAAACTTGATCAACCATCAGGACTAATTTAATCAGCTCATTAAATCAAATCAAATAGCGACTTGACCCGGTTTCTTCAGTTGACCAGCTCAGCTCTAGCTGAGACTGGCACTACATTTACACTATAGAAATGATGCTCTTTGACACCACTTTCGGGTCTTTAACCTTCTCTGCCAATGAATGTCGGTGCCTTGCAAAACTGCAGATCCCAGGATTCTGTAGTGGTGTCAAAGTGTGTTGTTTCTACCATGTAGACGCAGCCTCGGATTCAGCCCTGTGTCTTTCAATTGGTGATCTCAATAGCTCTCCATCCAGAACCATCTTGAGAATAGCCATCTCTCAGCCTTCAAACTGGACCTCGTGAAGCGACGGTCCTGGGGAGACTGGGTTCGGAAGGAGAGAAAGCCCCCCAGATTCCCAATGCTACACAACCCAGTGAAGCACAACACACATACACACACACAGCCCCAGTGTTGATGAACTACTAGTCCCATCATCCCTCATTCTTGTACAAGTCTGGGATTAATGGGAACTGGAGATGGCAACCAGGGGTGTCCATGGCAATCCATTTTAGTCTTGATTTGGACTTCTAAGGCACTAGCCAAGTTTCAGGACATTGGAATAAAGCTTGGGTTCAAACCCAGAGTGCATTCACTGTCCCAGGGATATACTCTCCAACTGTCCCAGTTTGGCAAGGATGGCCCCAGTTAATCCTCTGCTGTCCCACTTTCTCCTCTTTTGAAATGTCCCAGTTTGTCTCCTTTCCTTCCACTTTCCTCCTTAGTCCAGTTGCTGCAAACTTTAGTTAACGCAGAAGGAGAAAGAGGAGAGGAGGGTTGGAGCCTTGCCTTTCCCAGCCGGCTCCGACTTTCCTAAATTCAGTCCATACATTCCAGGATTTCTCTTCCAAAAACAGTAGTTTTGTGTCTTTTTCCTCACTAATAACTTTCTGCCCTCTTTTTTGCTCAGATGTTGCTCAGCTACAAATGTCCCAGTTGTGAAAAGTTGAAGCATATACAGCAACCAGATACACATTCTCCAAGTGTCCTGTTTTGTCAGGGAAGGCCCCAGTTTTAATCCTCTACTTTCCCACTTTCCCTACTGTTATTGAAGTGCCCCGGTTTCTCTCCTCTCCTCCCACTTTCCCCCTTTGTCCAGTTGCTGCAAAGTGAGTTTAAATTGCAAAATAGTCAACACAGCAGGAGAGAAAGAAGAAGAGATGCAGATTTACTCTTCCCAGTAGGCTCAGACTTTCTTAAACTCACAGGCAAAACTAAATTTCCTTCTCTTTGAGGAGTTTTGACTAGCCCAACTTTATGTTTAGCAGGGCCTTGGTTGAACTGGCCCCACTTGCATGACGTACTGGGATAAACATCAATTCCAGTCTCTATTGCAAAGCACAAAATGAGTGTTGCTCACAGGAGGTGGGAACTCCCCATCTTGTCCAAGCTGGACGAGGTGAGTCCCACTTCCCGCTCTTGTCCACACGACAGAATTATAACAGTTCTATACCTCTTTAACTGCCATGGCTTCATCCTGTGGGATCCTGGGATCTGACGTTTTTTGAGGTATGGACATACCTTGCGCCAGAGACCTCTAGCGCCTCACCAAACCGCAAATCCCAAAGCTCCATAGAACGGAACCAGTTAAAAATGGTATCAAAGTGCTATAATTTGTTGGTGCCAAACAAACCATGGTACCAATATCTTTCTTTGCTGCATATGAGTGTGTGCGTGTGAAAGAGAGAGAATGAATATGTGTGTACAGTGCCTCTCAGTCTCTTGTCGGTGCTATAAAGTACATTCAGTGATCATATCTCTGAATGTCGCTTTTTTCATCCAAACGTATATTCAGCCTCCTAGTGCAACTTACACAATTTTTCACAAAGAACATTTGGTCCGTTGACTACGTCAAGGCCATGGTGGTCTCCCCTTGGACAGATATTGCAAATATCTGGGGAATCCTCTTTCTGATTCGAGCATCACAACTGAGCTCATATCCTTCCCTACCCCAAAAAATCCACATGCACCCCAAAACCAGATGTGGGGGGGCATCTATCCATTCCATATTTGTGTATGTGTGTGTGTGTGTGTGTGTAAGAGAGAGAGAGATGTTGGGCAGCTTGACATAGTGTTGGTTCTTCTGTCCAAAAATGCAATGTCTTGAAGCAGGAGGTGGTCATAGTTGATTCTTGTATATAGGTAGGCACTCTATAGTCAGAACAAGTCCTCAAGTGGGTTCACAGCTTCTCAGCCTTAATGTCCAGCCTCCCAAAACAAGGCCCTGTAGATGGCCACCAAAGGACCAGGTTGTTTAGAAACTCAAGGATTACCTGAGAACGGAGAAGGAGGTAGGTCCTGCCAGGCACAACCGAGGAGGCAGCTTCGATGGCAAGCCGAGGATGGAAACTTATGAACTATGCAGAACTCTTCCTTCCTTAAATACTGGAGAAGTAGGTGCGGAAATCTCTTTCCTGGGGATGGGAGTTGCCTTCTCATCATGGAGGGCTTCATCGCCATCTAAGATGGAGGCTGATGGAGCAACCACTTGAGTATCCAGAGATAAATTGGTGGAGGGCAAACGCTTGCGGCTTTGTGTTCATGGTTGGCCCAAAGGAAGGATCAGACCTTCATTGGTTTTCTGGGCAACTAAGGAAAGGAGGGCAGTGGTCCTTTCTAATGAAGAACGTTGTTGGTTTCGCTCATCCAAAGGTTCAGCGCCAACGGTGTTTGGGGTCAATGGTGTTTCTGCCTCCCTAAATATATATATATATATATATATGTATATATATTTGGTTCCTGCAAGAGAGGTTCTGGGAGAGACGCTTCTTCCTTTATCCATTGTCAACTTGTAGGTTGCCTTGGGTCAGTTTAAGAGGATTTTTGCTCGGGCGGATGGGGGGAAATGGGGTTTTCAGGCAAATGGGTGTCTCCTCTCCATCCAACCTATCCAAGATTGGGTTGGGGAGGATCATCCGTTTGCATTAATTGTCCTTAATTTTCATGTTCTCTTCCCCCGTCCCACCCCATGCTGCCTTTCATAATCCTCCGCTGTTTATAGGGCAGGTCCTTCTGCCCAATTTCTATGAGAGTACGATGAACATTCTTACCAAATGTAAATTTATTTGTACATTATTAATATTTTATTTTTATCTGGGGAGGGGGACATGCAGAAGGTCAAAAATAAAAAAATAAAACCCTCCATAATGGGGGAAAAAAAAAACACAACCCACCCTGAAATAATCCAAAACCCTCTTTTTCTAAATAAATAAGATTGGAGTGGGAGGAATCTATTCATTTTGATGATGAAATTCCTGACATATTTTTTTTTTCCTTTCCTTTTTTTAAATGACATTCCATTTGGGGTGGAAATCAGTTTTCGTTTGATTTGGGTTTTGGGTTTTGTTTTGTTTTTGTAATGGAGACTTTTTTAAAAACAACTTTAAAAAAATACCTTGTTTGTTTGTTTGTTTGTTTGTTTTCTGGGGAAGGGTTGGGGGGGGAAACTGTGATTCTGCATATTTACCCTGTAAAATTCCTGTATTCTTCAATGTTATTGTAAAGTGTTACTGATTAAAAACAAAAACAAAAAAAGATGACTATGAACAGACAAAACTAAAAGTCCAACCCATGTACATTTAGCACAAAAGGGGAATACAGTTGATTCTATACTTCGTATACGTTGTTCTAGTCTTTATTTTTGTACGGGTGGAATTTGCAATGGGTTTAAAAGGAAGATCGATGGTTGGGAGTTTCCCAGGAAATCAAACCGGTAAAAGGGAGGTTAACCGCCTTAGTTTGGATTTCTTGACAATTTTGTAATGCCTTGATTCAAGCGCCTATTTGGAAACAAGTGAATTGTGAGATTTATTCTTTTGAAAATGGCTTTTGGGACAACAAATCAAGAGGACCAAGCGAGGATGCAAAGGGATCTTGCGGCACCTTGGAGAGTAACTAAAAGAAAGAAGTTTGGTAGTATGAGCTTTGGTAGACTTGCGGCTACTTCCTCAGGTTTTTGCACAAATTTCTGACTTTCCAAAGCATTCCCGGAGATTTTTCGGCACAGGAAGACACATGGGACTTTTTTTGTGTGCAGAACTGGACGCTGGATTATTCCAGGTGAGGTCTGACCAATGCAAAATAAATTGGCACTATTTCTTCCCTCGATCGAGACGCTATATTTCTACTGTGTCTAGATCAGGGGTAGGCAACCTTTCCCCTTTAAGGGCCGAGGGACTTCAGCTCCCAGAAGCCTCAGCCATGTTGGCCAATAGTCCCATGTTGGCCAATAGCTCCTAGGGTTCTGGGAGCTGAAGTCCCTCGGCCCTTAAAGGGGAAAGGTTGCCTACCCCTGGTCTAGATGGAGGAAATTAATAGTAGAAGAATCCTAGGTGTAAATGATTTTTCCGTCTCTCACTCTCTGCAATGTTAGAAATTTGCAAACAACTCAGCAGAGGCAGCCATAGTCCAAGGCTCAAACCGCTAGACCTCACTGGCTCTGCTTTTATTCTTATTATTAATATGTACACAACTTGGAGAGCCTTTCCAGATATCGTTGTTTGTTGTTGTTGTGTACCTTCAAGTCATTTCCAATTTATGGTGAAGCTATCCTAAGGTTTTCTTGGCATGATTTGTTCAGAGGTTTGCCTTTGTCTTCCCGAGGCTGAGACAGTGTGACTTGCTCAGGGTCACCCAGTGGGTTTCATGGCCAAGCTGGGTTTCGAACCCTGGTCTCTAGTGTCATGGTCCAACACTCAAACCACTACGCCATGCTGGCTGTCTCAGATATACAGATATTTCCAGATATGTGTTGTGTGTGTTGTGTGCCTCATCTCTGATTCATGGCAACCCTAAGGAGAAACTATCACAGGATTTTCTTGGTAAGATTTGTCCAGAGGAGGCTTGCCATTGCCTTTCTCTGAGGCTGAGATAGTGTGACTTGCTCAGGGTCACCCAGTGGGTTTCATAGCTGAACCAGGATTTGAACCCTGGTCTCCAGAGTCATAGTCCAATATTCAAACCGCTACATTATGCTGGCTGTCATGGATATACAGATATTTTCCAGATAATAAACAAAAGTTATAAACTTGAAAGAGACGAGATTGACCAAGGGGGGTGTTGAGCTATAATTAGGGGAAATCTGGGTTTAAATTTCCATGAAGTCCAATCCGCCGCTCTCATACTAGTTTAGCTCCCAGAATAAAACAAGGCAGGAGTGGCAGATGAGAAAATCTGAGTAGGCTTCCCAGAGGTGGGGAGAGAAGATCAAAAATGTAAAAAGGAGTGTGCAAGAGTGATTCAGCCTCGGAGCCAGAAGCCTCTTCTGTGATTCTCGTCCCTGCTGTCCTCCCGATTATATCAAGCAGGAAAAAGCTCCTGAGCATTTCATCCTGCATTTATTTCTGATGGCATGCTGTCCAGATTTCTTGTACAAAACAGCTCCCGCATAGACGGCAACTTTGGAAAGAGGGCTGGAGGGTGGAGAATATATTTTAACACCTCTTGCATCCCAGAGATCATCCGCTTCTTAGCAATGTGGAGTTGCTAGATTCCATCAAAAGATTTCTTGGCCCGGTCTCTCCATCTCTTGGGAGTGCTTTGATTGTGCATTCCTGCATGGTTTAAGGGGATGGACTGGATGACGCTTGGGGTCTCTTTAGGGGTTTGCAGTGATGCAGACAGAATGAGTGACACCCCAGAAGAGGGGTGACACCCAGTTGGGCCCTCCCCAAGTTGCGGGGTGAGGACACCAATTTCCTCTTGAAGGGACGGCACCATGGCATCAAAGGAGAGGGCCAGGGATGGCCATCTGGACCTCGCAGCGCCATGACAGTGTAGCACTCTGGACCTCACTGTGCGTCACAGCCCACTTCGGGAACCACTGCTGGAAAGTAATCCTACTGCTGTAAAGTAATTTTGTATTAATTTTACATTATTACTATTAGATGGAATCCTGTTGGGGACTTCCGGTTAGATCAGAAAGCCAGTATGGCGTAGTGGTTTGAGTGTTGGACTATGACTCTGGAGATCAGGTTTTGAATCACTTCTCAGCCCTGGAAATCCATTGGGTGAATCACACTCTCTCAACCTCAGAGAAGGAATCCTGGGATTTGAAGTTTGTTATGGCACCAGCGCTCTCAGACAGAGAAGGTTAAATATCTCGCAAAACTACAAATCCTGCATCTGCACTGCAGAAATAATCCAGTTTGACACCACTTTAACTGCCATGGCTCCATGCAGTGGAATTCTGGGAATTGTAGTTTGTCGTGCCACAGAGCTACTTGACAAAGAAGGCTAAGTGTCTCACAAAACTCGACAGAATTTCATCCTGGCACTGCACCCTGGTAGTTAAAGCAGTGTGGGACTGCATTAATTCTATAGTTCGGATGCAGCCTAAAAGAAGAGATTTTGATTTTCTGTTCCAGAGTGTGCCTCCCATTTCACATTGGTCTGCTGCAAAAGAAAGGCAGGAAAAAAAGAGAGGAAGGCATCCAAATTTCATTACACGGTGCTGCAAGTTGCATTTTGCAAGACCCTGAGTTAAATTTGCTTAAGCTCCTTGAAATCAATGGGCTTAAGCAGGCGTGACTTTGTGCAGCTTACACACTTGCCCCATCACTCCACCATGCGACGAAAGTGTTGCAGTTCATCCTTCAGCATTGTTGTTCCGCCCCCCCCCCATTAAAATCAGGCTGGGATTCCAGAGAGAAGGATCATCTACGTATGCAAAAACCGTGTTTTTCTATTGCTGGGGAAAATGGATGTGAACTGGAGGGGAAATGGAAGGCCATTTGATTCTGCAAGGCAGTGGTAGATGGGCACAATCCAGCCCAAAGCAAGCCTGTTAAAAGCCCAATTGATTTCAAGGGGACTGTTAAGATTTTCAAGGCGTTTAACTCTTTTCTAGTAAAACTGATCATGCCTCAAAGTGGCTATCTTCCCTTTCGCTGAATTTCGTCTTGCGTGCATTTAATATTTCTAACACACCCCTTGGAAGATGCCATCCTCCTCCCTTTTCTTTCTTTGGTAGAATTATGGTGAAAGGGACCTCAGAGGTCATCTAGATCAGCCCATGGCAGCTTCAGTCTGTCCCTCTGAACATCTCCTTCGCTGCCGCAGCACCATTCCCGTCAAGAGGAATTTCTTTAATCTCATCTTTCCCCTTCCTCCTCCCTCTCATCCTTTCTTTCCCCCTCCTTTGCACCATAGGAGTGAGGTCCGGAGGGGAACGGTGGAAGCATCCGCTGTAGCGGTCCTCACCCCGCAACTTGGGGAGGGCCCAACTGGGTGTCACCCCTCTTCTGGGGTGTCACCCGGTGCGGTCTGCACCACCGCACCCCCTTAGTGACGTCTCTGCTGCTGCTCCTGCTTTCTTTCATCAGACAGGCTGAAAGAAGAGGCAGCAAAAGAACGAATACTGGTGGAGTTGCGAACCCTCGAAGTTGTATGGGGAAGGCATGTCTCTGGGGAAGGAGTGGAAGGATTATCTAGGGTCAATGCTTGGAAAGAGTCTTTGACTTGGGGTGGCTCCTGTAGTTAAAATCTCTCCCCTTCCCCATCTATTCCAGCCAATGGCCTCTGCAAACTCCCTACATAATGCACTGGCTGTACCCGTCTCCAACAAAGCAAAAGGTTGAGAGTCATGCCTCGACAGGGAAAAGCCCCCAAAGAGGATAATGGGTGGTAGCCCCAAAAAGTTTGGGGAATCACTGCTTTACAGCAAAATTACTTTCAAGCAATATTAATATTAATATTAATATTATTAATAAATATTAATTTTTTATCCCACCCCATTGTGTAATGCAACCGGAGTGGCTTACAACATTAAAATATACATTTCATATCCCACAATCCCACCCACCCCTTAAAATACTATTAAACAATGACAATTTAAAAACACACTTAAAATAATAATATAAAATAATAATAATAATAATAATAATAATAACAATAACAATAATAATAATAATAATATGATTGATTTCTGGCCCACCTATTTCCAGAGGGAATCAAGGCGGGTTACAAGCAAAAAAATAAAAGAATAGAATAAGAAAACAATAATATAGAAGTTTATTAGCTTTATAATATAGAATTCAATTAATAATAATAATAATAATAATAATAATATAGAACTCAATAGCCTTAAGTCCACAAGTTTTACTTTCCCTCGCTTCAAGTGAGATTTCATCCAATCTATTTAATGTTCGCTTTGATTCGGAGATGTAGATTGAAAGCGATGAGCAACAGAATGGGGAAACAACGCAGATAAAATGGCGGTGACCAAACCAAAAAGGCGGTGGGTTTGTTTTTTAAAACCAATTACTTCATTAGCAGTAGAACACACTTTAATTTACAGGCCACTGAGCAAATATCTTTAAGATGGTGTTTTTAAAAAAAAACTAAAAAAAAACAAGTGCACATAGCCAAAGTGTTTAGCACTAATTAAAATTGATTTTTTTTTAAAAAAAAAATAAATGAGCAAGATGCTGAAATGGAGCTTGGTGGAAAGGATGCCATGAAGATGTCCCAGGCAGCACTAGGTTCTCCTAAATGAGAAATTGAAAAGACACCTGTATAAGAGGCAGAAGAAAAGTCCACCAGGATGGACTTTTATCTGCAAGAGCCAGAAGGTACCTAGCATTATGCTCCCCGCCATGATGCATGATCTCAGCCATACCAAAAAATATCTTTTATTATTAATCTTTTATTTCTTGAAACATTCATTAGCCTCTCTTGCTTCTTGGCTTTCCGGGCAGCTTAAGGAACAAAACTGAATGAATCCTATAGGTCCAATCAAAAAGCATAATAATAATAATAATAATAACAACAACGATGTGATGATGATGATGACAATAGTAGTGGAAGAAGAGGAAGAGGGAAGGGAGGAAGAAGAGGAGAGGAGGAGGAGAAAAGAGGGGGAAAGAAAGGAAGAGAAGGAGGAAGAGGAGGAGAAAGAAGAAAAAATGTGGAGAAGCAAGGAGGAGGAGAGGAGAAAGAGGAAACTAAGAAGACATCAACAACAATAGCAATAATAGCAATAACAACAATAGTAGGAGGAGGAGGAGGAGAAAGGAGGGGGAAAGAAAGGATGAGAGGGAGGAGGAAGGGGAAAGATGAGAATGAAGAAAAAAGGTAGAGAAGCAAGAAAGAGGAGGCAAGGAGGAAGCTAGGATAATAATAATAATAATAATAATAATAATAATAATAATAATAATACAACAGTAGAGGAAGAAGGAGAGAAAGAGGAGGAGGGGAAAGAGGGTGAGGAGGAGGAGAAGAAAGAAAGAGGAGAAAGAAGAAAAAAGGTGGGGAAGCAAGAAGGAGAGGAGGAAGAGGAGAAGAAGAAAGAAAAACAGAAGAGGAAAGTGGAAGAGGAGAAGGAGAAGGAAAGGAGGGGAGATCTACTACTAACCCTAACCACTAACCAGTAGCACTTACCTGACTGCTAATTCCCAATGTAATCCCCATTCTTATTGGGGCTCAAAAATACTCCCCAATTTACCCAATGTAGTTTTATTGTTTACTAGTTCTGTTAAGATTTAACCACATGGTTTGGAAACTCAGAAACCATGTTGTTGGGTGGGCAATTGAGGCCTTCTAGATGTTGTAGGACTGCCGAGCCCATCCTCCTTCAACCTTGACCTTCCTGGTTGGGGCTGATGGGAGCCGCAGTCCATCTACCACAGTAACCCAGCCCTGTATTGCTTCTTTTTCTTTGCTTTTCATTGAGTTTTTCCTCCTGTCCTTTTCATGGAGTCCCGCACCCTTCCTGACCCTTTTCCAATGCAAGATTTTACTCCCGTGCTGTTTTATTTTTGGGGGACTATTTCATGACAATTCTGTTATTTCAGCTATGATGTCTTCAATTGACCCGGAGACTTTTCTTTTCCAAGAAACGAAAACCCTAAACCCAAACCCAGTTGACAAATAACTGACAAATAAATCTCCTTTTTTCTTTTTTTATCCTCCTGCACCACGGCCGTGCCTTCTATCCTAAAAACACAATTTTCTGGATTCCGGAAGGGTTAAAACATTTTTTCCCCAATTAACACGATAGTAGAACGGTCTTTGTTGCTGGCGGAGAAGAGATATACCCTTTTACAAAACTGTCAATAATTCCCACATCAAAGACACACGGGATAAAGACAGCTTGGAAAACAGGAGGGAGAAAAAGAAAAAGCAAATTTTGTCTAAGCTCTGGCTTTTTTGCCCAGCCTAGTTTGATTAAGTTTTTGCTGCCGTTCGCTTTTACCTTTGCGCTTCCCCCACTTTTTCTTCCTCCTCCTTCCCTTCCCTTCCGCATACACCCCCTCTGCTTTTTAAATTCCTAATGGGACTAATTTGATTGTTTTGAAATGCATTAATATATATTTTTTTTCTCCTCTACCCTAAGAAGAACTTGAATTAACCGCAAACATCTGACAAAGTAATGAAGTGATTATGCAGCTCCAAGTACTTTGCTATCCGGAGCTTGTCTCTCTCTTGGCACAATGTTGTCGGCTTTTCTTCCCCGCTTTTAATTTATACGAAGGAGGAAAATTGATAATACTGACTCGGTGAAGGAAAAAGACAAAGAAAGCCGTCTCTCTCATCGCCTCTTCTGCTGAAGCAGACCTGGGAGGCAGGGAACGATAATACATTAAATGGAACCTCTTCATTTAGAGACAGTCTACCTGCTGGCTAGCAATTGGGGAGGTCAACCAGCTCCAGGGCCATTTTCGCCATCTTGGCTATAGTTTCTATCTAGCCACTGCTGGAGATAATATACATACCTCCTTCTAAATGTCTCCATTTGGCAAGTACTGTACATCCTCATGTATAAGTCTGGAAATTTTAGCCGAAAACTTGACCCCCAAAAAACTTGGATCGATTTATCCATGGGTCAATGTAAGTGCGCTTATGTACAGGTCGAGAAATTTCAGTTTTAAAAAATCAATCCCAAAAACTTGGATTGATTTATCCATAGGTCAATATAAGTGTGCTTATGTATAAGTAGATAAATTTCAGTTTTAAAAAAATGGATCCCCAAAACTTGGATCAATTTGTCTTGGTTTTCATCTGTGAAATTTTGGAGGGTATGTATATTTGCTATAACTCATATAGGCCAGAATCAATTTAGGAACATATTCATGCATAAGTGACACTAGTCTGTGGCGCCAAAATGAACATATTCTGGATGTAGTAGTGGAAGTGGAGTTGCTCAGACAGCATGTTCCTCTGTGCTAGTGTATGCAAATTTCACGTTGTGGTTGTGCGTCCTGTACTTTGCATTGTGGCTTTGTTGTTGTTGCTGTTGTTGTTGTCCGCCTTCAAGTCGTTTCCGACTTATGCCGACCTTAAGGCAAACCTATCATGGGGTTTTCTTGGTAAGATTTGTTCAAAGGAGCTTTGCCATGGCATTCCCCTGAAGCTGAGAGTATGTGACTTGCCCCTGTCTGCAACTGGGAAAGTGAATTCTGGCTCCTTTTGCACTTTGAACTCGGTTTGCAGCAATTGAAGTGAGCAGAGGATGAAGGGGGAAAGTGGGAGGAGGAGAAAGAAACTGGGACATTTTCAGTGCCGCTGTGAAAGTGGGATGGCAGAGGATTAGTCAGGACTGTTGAAGGATATGCACCAGCCTTAGCAAACATAGCCAAGGGTGAGGAACCTGTGAGTAGTAAATCAACGACTCCTGAAAGCTGGCAGGTTTTGCACCCCTGACCTTGACCTTGCAAGCGAGAGAGTTGGAGAACAGGATCTAGCAAACCAAATGTTGTCATTGCCTTCACACAATGACAGCAAACAGAATGCATGCCGTCCGCCGCATACCAACCCTGGCGGGCATCAGCCGGCGCTTCCTGCAGGCCCCAAAAACTTGGAGGGCTCAGAGTGCACTGAGACATGGCCGAAAACAGCTCTGCCATTTTAGATAAAGGAAGAGCCGGCAATTTGGGGGCTGGCTGAAGAGCGCAAGCTCTCCCGGAGTCGGCTGTCTGGATCCAAGTGTGACACCCAAATTAACACGGGCGCCGGCACCTGGAATTTTAATTTCTCCCAAGAGGAGCATCAGCCAGCCGTCTCTCCTAAAAGGGGAAAGAAACGGCTCAAGAGGAAAGGTAGCTGGAGCACTGGGAAGGAGCAGGGTCTACTGTCACCCCCAAAACTTTGAAGCCCCTCTGAGTCCCCAAACCTCTCCCCGATCCCCCACCAACCAAAGTTGTCCCCAAAGTGACAAAATACAGCCTTCCAACTATCTCCAGTTTGGCAGGGACAGTCCTTTTAATCCTCTGCCTTCCCACTCTATCTGCTTTTAAAAGGTCCCGGTTTCCTCACTCCTCCTCCCACTTTCCCCCCTTTTTTTCTCCTCTGCTGCAAACTAAATTCAAAGTACTAAAGGATTAATAATAATTAATAAAATTTATTTTTATCCCTGTGCAACACAACCAGGGCAACTTACAGCATTAAAATATACATTCCATATCCCACAATCCCACCCACCCCATTAAAATACTATTAAACAATTGACAGTTTAAAACACACTTAAAATAATAAAGTAGTTTGATTAACTCAGTAAGGAGGAGAGGAGAGGAAAGGACAAAATCTCGCCCTTCCCAGGTGGGCAACCCTATCCTGGGGTTTTCTTGGAAAGTTTCTTCAGAGAGGAGGTTTGCCATTGCCATCCTCTGAGGCTGAGAGAGAGTGACTTGCCCAAGGTCACCCGGTGGGTCTACATGGCCGAGCCAGGATTCAAACCCTGGCCTCCAGAGTCATAGTCCAAGTGGGGATTTCCTGGAATTTTCCCCTAAAAAGACCCTGTTTTCCTTCTGACCCCACTGATGCCATCTCAAGGCAATTCAAAGGAGCTGTCCAAGGTTCTGGATCTATTTAAGGGCCAGAGTTCAGCACCTTGGGGAATTAAACCCAAAATAGATCCCTTTTCCCTTTGACATGGGAGCTCTGTGAGTTGGACTACACATCCCAGCTGCCTGGGACAGATGGCTTTTGTTTTCCTGCCCATCTGGAAGCCGCCAGGTTGTTAGAGGTTGGAGTTCCAGTCCAAAGGAGAGCCACTGTTCTGGAATTCTTTTAACATCTCTTCCAGGGGTAGGCAACCTTTCCCCTTTAAGGGCCGAGGGACTTCAGCTCCCAGAAGCCTCAGCCATGTTGGTCAATAGTCCCATGTTGGCCAATAGCTCCTGGGATTCTGGGAGCTGAAGTCCCTCGGCCCTTAAAGGGGAAAGGTTGCCTACCCCTGATTCTTCCTTTTAAAATCTGAACTGAGCTCTGTTTTGCAGCCCAAGAAATCCTTGCAAGGAGCTGAGCTCTGCTTTGGCATCCTGGGAAACTGTGGCCTAAAAGTGAGCTCTGCTTTGAAACCCAAGAGGTTGTTGCATAGAACTAAACTCTGCTTTGCAGCCGTGAGAAGCTTCTGCATGGAACTGAGCTCCGCTTTGCAGCCCAAGTGGTTGTTGCATAGGACTAAACTGTGCTTTCCAGCTCCAGGAGCTTCTTTGTGGTATTGAGCTCTACTTTGCAACCCAAAAGGTTCTTGCATAGGAGGTTCTTGCGTAGGACTGAACCATGCATTGCATCCTTGAGAGCTTCTGTGTGGAAGCTAGCTCTGCTTTGCAACCTGGAAATCTGTAGCCTGGAATTGAGCTCTGCTTTGAACCTTTGTAAACTCTTCCAACTCTGGGTACTTTGAACCCAGAGAACTCTGCAACTCTTTAAACAGAGGATGGATGGCCTTCTGTCAGGGGTGTTTTGATTGTGAGTTCCTGCAAGGCAGGGGGGTTGGACTGGATGGCCCTTGGGGGTCTCTTCCAAATCTATGATTCCATGATTCCATGGATTGAGCTAGAAAAGGATCCCTCTGGTGCCACGTTTTTCACTAGGAAGCTCCAGTTCACCCCAGTGTAGGAAACAGGGAAGATCTTGGGATCTGGAGACGAAACAAAGCTAAAACTTTGCAAGGTTGCAATGATCTTGTAGCAAAGGAAGGGATGCCCAGACATTCACATTGTATGAAACCCCTTCCATTTCTTTCCACTCGGTGTAAACACACTTGACTGGGGAGTTAACCATCTGGTGTCAATCAGAAAAGATGGTGATTCAGGTTGTCACAACGTTGTCATGTTCCTTGACATCCGATGGGGCGTAATAAATCCCATCTGATTTGCGGAGGGATTTTTTTGCCTCCAGTTGCAATGATACCTCCAGGATCAGACTAGAGCAAGGGGGCAAAAAAGAGCCCCCAAAAAACTGGAGGATTTGCACCCTGGTCCAAATTTGGCTGGAGATGACCCACAAAAAAAACTGGAATCCGTGGATCCAGAATCTGTGGATAATAGACCCAGAAGTGCAGCATGTCTATTGCCCAGTGGTAGAAGAAGCCATGGAAATGGAGGAGGTTTGGTGCCCTTGTTCTGCCAATGTCTCACACTTGCATGCGTATATATATATATATATATACATACATACATATATATATATATATATATATATATATATATATTCAGAGATACAGTCGTGTTACTCTGGAATATCAATATGCAAAGGGATCTTGTAGCACCTTGGAGACTAACTGTGCAAAAGGAGTTGTAGCGTAACCTTTTGTACGTCTTCAGATGCACCTGAGATGTCAACCTGCATTAGTTCTACAGCGCAGAAATATATCTCAGAAAGGAGAACAAGGCTACAAAAGCTTCCTGCTACAACGTCTTCCGCACAGTTAGTCTCAAAGATACTACAAAATCTCTTTGCGCGCACACACACACACACACACACATACAGTTGGTCCTTGTTATCCATGGATTTTGCATACAAGGATTCCAGCATCTACACCTTGAAAATACTTTCCTCCCAAAAGTCGAAAAAAGCAAAGCTTGATTTTGCAATTGTATATAAAGGACGCCATTTTACTATGCCCATGTTTATAATGGGACTTGAGCATCCATGCATTTTGCTCTTCATGGTGGGTCCTGGAAGGAAACTGTAGTGTATACCAAGGGCCCACTTTACACACACACATACACTATATATATATATATATATATATATATATATATATATACACACACACACACACACACACACACATATATATATATCTCACATGCACACACATACCGTTACTCCTTGCTATCCACAGATTTTCCATCCATGGATCCCATCATCCATGGCTTCAAAATACTTTCCCCAAAAAAATCATTCCAAAAAGCAAACCTTGATTTTGCAATTTTATATAAGGGATAGCATTTTACTACACTGTTGTATTTAATGGGACTCAAATTTTGGTCTCCACTGTGGATCCTGGAAGCAAATCCCATTGGATACCAAGGACCCACTTTATATACACACACACAAATACACACACACACACACACACATATATATACATATAGTTGGTCCTTGTTACCCACAGATTCTGTATCCACAGATTCCACCACCCACTGTTTGAGAATACTTTCCCCCAAAAAAATTCCCAAAAGCAAAGCTTGATTTTGCAGTTTTATATAAGGGGCTACTATGTGGTTGTATATAGTGGGACTCAAGCATATACACATTTTGGTCTCCACAGTGGATCCGGGAAATGAACCCCATCAGATACCATACCAAGGATCTGCTGTATATGCACACAAATGCACATGCGCACACTGGGCTTCTTTGATGCTCAGTGGAGGTAAAGCTTCAGATCAAGCTAGACTCCAAAAATAGGATAAAAGATCCAGGTGAAGGAGAAACCTTTGAATAGGATTGGGCAGGGAGGGAAGGAAGGAAGGAAATCCCTTTCTTTTTTTCCCCTTGGTACTTAGCAGGCCTTGCCCCGCAGGTAAGCGCTGTGCATCTCCAATTCTGACCCCAGCCTCTGCAATGCCAATTTTAGCTCTGCCAACGTCCTCCACGCCTTGGCAGCCGAAATCAAGCTGTCATTGGCAGAGACTGGGGAGGAAGGAGAGAAAGAAGGGAAGGTGGGAGGGAAGGGAAGGAAAGGAAAGGAAAGGAAGGAGGGAAGGAAGGAGGGAAGGAAGGAGGGAGGGAAGGAAGGAAGGAAGGAAGGAAGGAAGGAAGGAAGGAAGGAAGGAAGGAAGAAGAGGAAAATAGGCCAGGCCTCCATTTCTTCCATCGCATCGCCATAGGTTTAGTTGTGCATGCAAGTGTCTTCCTTCCTTCCTTTACAAGGCAAAGGAGAAAGGAAAGGGGAGAAATAGACATGTGGCAGCATCCTCAAAGATGCTGTTTTTAATTTTCATCCAAGCTTTTAGGGATGCAAAGCCTGCTCCTCCTCCTCCTCCTCCTCCTTCTTTAGATGCAGGTGGAAAGAGGAATCAACAATGGAAGGCATTTGGATAAACAGGAAAGGCCCCAAACTGGTCCAAATGGTGCATTTTTGTCCGGCCCGGGAAAAGAGCCCACCCCCACCCAGACCAAAGGAGGATTTATTATGCAAATTAATTTTTTATATTTATTCAGGTGCTTTGCATCCAATTTCCAGCAGCATTAGGTTTTCACGGGGGACAGACTGCAGCAGCAGCAAGGGCTGTGTCTGGGTTTGTGCTGAGATCAGACTGGAGCATTTAAAGGAAATCTTGCCATCATCGCTCCTCTTTGCTCTGTAGACTGGCTTCAAGGATTTTTTTTGGGGGGGGGGAGATGCAGACCCCAATTTGGAAGAAAAAGCAAAATAGAGAAGGGAAGGAAAAGGGAGGAGAAAAAAATATCAAAGAGCCAAGAAGCTATTAACATGCAAATCAATTCAAAGTGATTAGTTTGTGGGATTTAGAGTCCTCTCCAACATGGAGCTGAATTCTTGCCAGGCGCCATCCGTGTCTCTATGGCTGGCAATGCAAAGACCATAAAAGAATGGCTTGTTTCATCCTAACTTCTCTAAGATTGGAACACCAGCAGCTTCCTTTAGACCAGGGCTTGCATCTACATTGCAGAATTAATGCAAATTGACGCCACTGTAACTGCCATGGCTCCATGCTGTGGATTCCTAGGATCTGCACTTTCTGCTTAAGACCATAGACATGCACTGCTAGGCAGAGTAGACCGACTAAATGCACAAATCTCCTGACCTAGGATGCATCTACACTGCAGAATTAACACACTTGGGCACCACTTTAACTGCCACGGCTCCATGCTCTGGAATCTTGGGATTTGTAGTTTGTCGTGGCACCAGAGCCTCTGCAGTCTCTTCCGCCTATGAAGACTTAATGCGGCTGGAATGCAATGCAAAGCCCCTGAATAAATGTCAAATTAATTGGTTCACAAAGCTAGAAACCCCAGAATGCCATAGCATGGTGCCATGGCGGTTGTAGTGACGCCAAACTGCATTATTTCTGCAGTGTGGCAGCGGCCTGCAATTATTCAAGCTGGAGATGCTGGGATTTAAACTAGGGACTTTCTGTATGGAAAATTGGTGCTTTGACCCATCGAAGCTATGGCTAGACATTGTTCCTGCAGGCCATGTTTCTAAAATAGATAGATAGATGAACGATATTTAAAGTGAAGGGAGTTGAAAAGACATAGGCACACTTTTCAAGGTGGTACTCTCGCCTTGAGATTCCTCCTGTTGCTCTGCAGACTTGTGGGAAAGAGGGTCCAGGCCCTGAAAACCGGATTCCCAGATGTCTTCCTCTCTCTCCTTCTGACAATAAAGGTCCTTCTCCAACATCCGCTGCTCCATTTTGTCTGCCTTTTGCATCCATGCAAGAGGCAGCTGCAAATGTTAGCATCCCTTCCCTTCTTTTGCAGGACCTCTCTGGGGACTCCTCAACAAGGAGAGCAAAGACCCAGTAAATCCATGACACACATACACAACACCACAAAAGTGGCTCAGTATTTGCAGAGACAGATGGCAGAGAGGACACACTTTGGACAGCTCCGCTATCCAAAGAGAAGCAGCGTTAAGAGATATAAACCGGAGGCCTTGCAGTTTTGCAAACCTAGTTCCACAAAAGCATGACCGTATTGCACAATCTAGCAGAGGCCGCAGCAGTTTGCTTTTGCTTGGGTCTACAGGGAAAGGCAGGAGTCTGCTTTCTCCTAGAATCATAGAGTTGGAAGAGACCACAAAGGTCACCCAGCCCAACCACGTTCTGCCATGCAGGAATCCCTTTGCAAATCCCTTTGCATGCATCAGGTGCAGGCAAGATCTCTTTGCGTTCATGCATCAGTTGGAAGGGACCCCGAGGACCATCCAGTCTAACCCCTTCTGCCATGCAGGGATACATAGAATAATAGAGTTGGAAGGGACCCCAAGGATCATCCAATCCATCCCTCTTCTGCCATGCAGGAATACAAAGAATAATACAGTTGGAAGGGATCCCCAAGGGCCATCCAATCCAACTCCCTTCTTCCATGAAGGAATAATAAGAGTTGGAAGGGATCCCCAAGGGCCATCCAGTCTAACCCCTTCTGCCATGCAGGGATACATAGAATGATAGAGTTGGAAGGGACCCCCAAGGACCAACCAATCCATCCCTCTTCTGCCATGCAGAGATACATAGAATAATAGAGTTGGAGGGGACCCCAAGAACCATCCAATCCAGCTCCTTTCTGCCACGCAGGGATACAAAGAATAATAGAGTTGGAAGAGACCTCAGAAGGCCATCCAATCCATCCCTCTTCTGCCATGCAGGAATACAAAGAATAATAGCGTTGGGAGGGACCCCAAGGATCATCCAATCCATCCCTCTTCTGCCATGCAGGAATACTCTTCTGTCCCACTGAGTTAATTGAATTAAGGACTACTTTTGCACATTGAATTTGCAAGGAGGGGATTTGAATTTGCAAAATCATCATTATGGAAAGACCCCCAAAAAACCAAAGCAAAAGGTCAGGTTTCAGGGGAAGAAAGGCCGAATTGTGAAGACAATCCATGCCCGATTCGGGGTTTGGGGCCTGCGTCGTGTAAACAGAATGCAGCAAGGGGGGAATTCGGAGTAAATCTCCCATGCGGACAAGCCCTGTGCCATGGCGCAGGTAGCAGGCCTCATGGACTCTAAGGCCCCTCATCCCCTCCCTTGCTTTCTTTGGCTCCTTTCTCGTCGTCGTTCCTCTTCGCCACGCGCCTGTCAGCCATTTAATTATAAAACCTCCCTTCGGATCCAGTTGCGGGAGACTGTTGTTTAAACAGGCTTGACAGCTTGGCAGATCTGAAACTCAAAAAGAAGGAAGAAAGGGAGGAGGCAGACAGGAAAGCATCAAAGGCAAATGGAGAACAGGCTTTGAGATAGGGTTGATTTCAGTGCCTTTTCTTTTTTGGGAGGGGTGCCTTCCTTCTTCTCTTCCTCCCCAATACCCAGCTGAGAGGATCAAATAATCCCCCCTCTTTTACTTTTGCAAAATCTGCCACCATTTTTGCAAAAGGGAAACTGAGGCACAAGGAGGGGTATGAGAAAGGAAGGAAAAAGAGCTATTTGCAAAGCGCCTTTGCCTCCAGCGCAGCATGGAGCCAATTAATTGGCAAATTTTAACAAATTCCTTCCTCGTCTGTCTCTCTCTCTCTCTCTCTCTCTCTCTGGAACTGGAAAAAAATGTCCATTCTCTTCCTTTTTTCCCCCCTCCATTTTGAAGAGTTGCAAATAGGAGGGGATGCAAGAAGGTTAACTTCATAGCGAAAGCATGAAGGGACCCAGGCACTTTGACGCCTTGCAAAAGCTGAATATCTAAAAGATGCAGCCTTTTTGCAAGCTTCCCTGCTTCACCTTGAGGTCTAGAAACTTGTTCCGCTTTGTTCTCATCCCTGGGAGCCATGTTTGGGACCTGAGGAAGCCATGCTGAGATGAATGACAGGAGCAAAGCACATCATCCCCTTCCAAAAAAAAAAAACCACAGATACTGTCAGCTGCAGGTGTGCCTTCAAGTCATTTCTGATTTATGGCAGACCTATCGTAGGGTTTTCGTGGCAAGATTTGTTCCAAGGAGGTTTGCCATGGTCTCCCTCTGAGGCTGAGAGTGTGTTGACTCGCCCAAGATCACCCAGTAGGTTTCATGCCCAAGCTGGGAATCGAACCCTCGCCTCCAGAGTCGAAAGTCCAATGCTCAAACCAGTATGCCACGCTGTCGGCATTCCAGATGTTGCAAAACTGTAGCTCCCATCATTCTTCATCACTGCACACACCAACCAGGACCAAAAAAGGGCCATGCTTTAAAGCAGGTGGGAGAACCAGGTGGCCTTCCGGATGTTGGACTGCAACTCCTGATCAGTTTTGCCAATGACGAAGAACGCTGGGGGTTACAATCCCACTAGAAGGCTGAGTCTATCACCAGACTGCAAATCCCTGAATTCCATCACACAGAGTGGTGCTAAAGTGCATTATCTTTGCAGTATTGATGCGGCCTCAATTGTAGAGCGCGTTCACTTCTCTGCTGACTTCCGAACATGTACCCGATTCTGGGAACAGAGTAGCGAGTTCAGGATCATCCCAGGCCAGAGGTTTCAGGGCCAAAACCTGAGACCTAGGGATGGCCCTTGGTGATGCCTATAAGGGCTTTGGTTGTGAGGAGCCAGAGATGCTCACAATTTGTCATTCAAACATAGACATACTTAGAGAGAGAGAGAGACCATATTTTCTTGTTTGCAAATTAAATCTTTGCTAAAGAGATAAAAAAAGGGATCTTTGCCTGCATCTGATCCATGCGTGCATGTGCAAAGGGATCTTTGCATGCACCTGATCCAAGTGTGCAAAGGGATCTTTGCATGCACCTGATCCAAGTGTGCAAAGGGATCTGTGCCTGCATCTTATCCATGTGAGCAAAGGGATCTTTGCATGCATCTGATCCATGTGTGCAAAGGGATCTTTGCCTGCATCTGTTCCATGTGTGCAAAGGGATCTTTGCCTGCATCTGATCCACATGTTCAAAGGGATCTTTGCATGCATCTGATCCATGTGTGCAAAGGGATCTTTGCATGCATCTGATCCATGTGTGCAAAGGGATCTTTGCATGCATCTGATGCATGCAAAGATACTAAATCTTTGCTAAAGGGGCTGTTCCCGGATCAAGGGGATTATTCCTTCTCATTTATTTAGGGGGGAGACGTGATCAGGAATATTTAATCTATCATCCTTGCTTCTCATTAATCAAAGCAATGCCAAAATGCCTCCCAAGAGCAACAGCTTCCTTCCCCAATCTGGTGTGTCCATGCACAACCCCCATCATCCCCACCAGTATGGCCAAGGATTGTGAGGACTGTAGTCCTACACATGGAGAAATAAGAGGATTGAGTTGGAAAGGATGTGGCTGCTGGAGAAATCCAACTAAAAAGTCTGCAATTTCCATTTGTAGTCCTCTGCCACCATCTGGTGGACTGAAAGATCTCCTGCAAATGGTCCCTCAGTTCTGTAAATAAGTTTTATATCTTCTTGATTCTGTTGTTGTTGTTGTTGTTTCCAACTTATGGCGACCCTAAGACAACCCTATCCTGGGGTTTTCTTGGCATGTTTCTTCAGAAGGGGTTTGCCATTGCCATCCTCTGAGGCTGAGAGAGTAGGACTTGACTTGGGTCACATAATGGGTTTCCATGGCCAATCGGTGATTCGAACCCTGGTCTCCAGAGTCCTAATGCAATGCTTAAACCACAACACCATGCTGGAATAAGTGGGCTGATCGCCACAAAATCTCATGCTAAAATAAAAATCCAGTTTTGTCTTCACGCTGCTGCTGCATTCAAAGTATAGATAGCCATGTTAGTTTGGAAAATCAGTCTGCAAAGGGATCTTGTAGCACTTTGGAGATGATATAGGAGGATATAAAATGGGAACGGGTTTTGTATATGGGACGCAATTGCATTTCTTTCGTTTTTATGTCGTCGTTGTAGCGCGATTGTGTGACTGTATGAAAATTTTGATCGCTACAGCGCTATGCTTCCATTGTCTTCAAATAGCGCAATTGTTACGGAATTGGCCCTAGTATGATAATCTCCTGAGTGAAAGAAAGAAATTGGTAGCATGCGCTTTTGTAGGCTGCAGCTGACTTCCGCAAGACACATTTTTGCATGCATGTAAAGATCCCTTTGCAAATCCCTTTGCATGGATCAGATGCATGCAAAATCCCTTTACACACATGAATGGACCAGATGCATGCAAAGATCCCCTGCATGGATTCACTGGATGCATTCAAAGATCCCTTTGCACACATGCATCTGGGTCATACAAATATCCTTTTGCTTGCATGCGTCAGATGCATACAAAGATCCCTTTGCATACTGCTACATTCCTTTTTTTTTTTCCCTTCCTCCCTTTCCCTTCTTCCTTTTTTACACTGCAAGAGACCAACCTGGCTACTTTCTTTGAAAACCTCCTCAGAGATATTTTTATTCCTGAAGCACAAGAGTTGTGCCTCTTTTTGTTAATTTAATACCTGCGCCAAAGGAGAAAGAATTGCGGGGGGGGGGGTTGGATTTAGCAAACGCTCCTTGGTTTTTTCCAGCCTGGAATTGGAAATTTGGAAGCCTGGCCCAAATTGCTTACCCGCGCCACTTTTGCAAAATATGTGGACAAGGGTGGAAAAGTTAGTGCCATTCCAGGGGATTTCAAACCCAAAACCTGAGACCCAGGAATAGTCCCTTGCGTTCTTCCACAAGTTGGACGGCTGTCCGTTCCTGCGCTTCTCGCATTTATTGCGACGCCGAGTGATCTTACGCCACGAGAAAAGCAATTACTTCCCCCTCCGCATGCTGCCAAGTCCTAATGGGCAGCCGGCTTTTACCTCCGCTTTTAACATCAATAAAATTTGCCGAGATGAACTCAAGTGATAAAATTCATGTTCCGGGTGAGCGGCTGATGACTTAAATTAGTTAAGAAAGAGAAAGCATTAGTCCTAATGAATAGGGACGGGAGGAGTCCCTGGCATGCTAACTGCGTTGCGTGGCTTTGCCACAAATACACCCGTGTGTCTGTGTGTGTGCAATGTGCAACGGCTGAAATTTTGTTATGACCTCTTATAATTATGGTTTTATATATATATATTGCATTGCAAAATTTCATTTTGACCTCTGGAGAGTCTGGAGTAGGATCCAAACTCGGTGAAAATGCCATCCCCATTTCCTAAAGTGCATCTGCACCATAGAAATAATGCAGTTTGACTCAGCATTCACTGCCATGTCCCCATAATATAGAATCCTGGAGTTTATAGTTTTGCAAGATACCTCCACATTTTGGCAAAAAAGACTATAAAGACCTTGCAAAATGACAAATCCTAGGATTTTGTAGGTTGGCGCTACGGGCACCACTGTGTCAAACTGCATTATTTCTACAGTGTCGATGCGCCTTGTGAAACTATTGTGGCATTCCCCCCAGATTTGGACCTTCCTCTCTCCAAACAAAAAGGCAAAAATGAAATTTTGCACACGCACATGAAAAAGTCAGAGCGTTCTGGAAAAAGTTTCGGCTCCTTCGGGAAGCCGCTAACAATTTTCAGCCGGAGAGCCCAAGGAAGTACAAACTTCCAAGATCTCATAGGAATGGCAGCCTAGGAGTGGAAAGTGGATCCGGAGCGCAACAACAACCCTGCGGTGTGGACGCTGCCCCCGGATCCGGTGTCTTTGCAAGGCTTTGGAGCAAAACTATCCAGCGAGACGTGGACGGAGGGAGATTCCCGGACCTTGGAGGAAAAGCGGCGCGCATCCTGACCAGCGATGGATGGTCAGCAGAGGAGTTTGAGGAGGTTCTCGTAGCTAAGGAAGGTGACGGCATTGACGGGAAAAGCCCGGAGGCTGTTCAGGCTGAGACCCTTCAGGAAAACTTGGGGACCCTCCCGCCGGAGGCTAGTGAGGATGCAGTCCAGGATCCCCCGATATTCCACTTTCTTCACCCCGTCCATTTGCAAGCGGGCCTTCACCACGTCCATCGGGGTGGCCAGGGCCCACGAAGCTGTTCCCGCGCAACCGCCTGCAAGGAGGACCGTTGCAGAGCCTGCGGGGAAGAAAGGGACGCAAGGCTCAGAAAAATCCGTATATTTTATTTTATTTTACGTATATCCTACTTCTCTCCCAACATAGGGACTCAGGTCTTGGGGAGGAGGAGGATTTTGGGGAGACAGAGCCAGTGTGGGGCACCATGGACTTTATCAATAAGGCAAAAACAGCGCTGCGCTCCCATCAACGTCGCAGGACGTCGCCATCATCGCGCCACGATCCCGTAATTTTTAAAGTGGCAAAATCATGACAGTTTAATTCCAGGGGGGGGAAATCCCATTATTAAAAAGCAAATCAATTTTTGCCGCTTTAAAAGTCACGGGATCGTGGCACGACCATGCTGCCGCCGTGTGAAAAGCATCGCATTATTGCGCCATGCTGACGGGAGCATAGAGCTAATGGAGGAAAAATGGGAGAGAATGGACATTTTGTTTCCAGTTCCAAAGAGATGGAGGAGGAAGTGATTTGTTAAAATTTGCCAATTAATTGGCTCCACGCTGCGATGGAAGCAAAAGCGCTTTGCAAATGGCTCTTTTTCCTCCTCTCCTCCCTGTGCCTTAGTTTCCCTTTTGGAAAAATGGTGGCAAATTTTGCAAAAATAAAAGAGGGAAATTATTTGATCTTCTTCCTTTGCCAAGAAAACCCCAAGATAGGCTTATTATTATTATTATTATTATTATTATTATTATTACCTGGCTCACACCTGTCCTGAGTCAGCCCCCGGCAGAGCCCTGTGTAAGTCACAAAGTACACCGCCATGGTGGGTACGTCGCGCAGCATCAGCGCCATCCCACCGCGGAACAATCCTACGATGCCCTCTTCTCGGAGGATGTTGGCGCTGCAATGCACCGGTCCCCGGTACCGTGGCTGCGCCGTCCGTGGCGAAGCTGGATCGCGGCTGTACGGATGGGTCTGGTTCTGCAGCCGGACTTTGACAAGATCCACCGGAGCCAGGACCAAAGCCTGCAACAAAGCAGAGAAAGGTAAGACCCGCTGGTCATCAATTATTATTATTATTATTATTATTATTATTATTATTATTATTATTTTGGTGTCAAGATTTGATGCAAAAAGATCAACCCGTCCCATGCAGAGACTGAAGAGAGCTCTGGCATTGCAACAAACTACAAATCTCGGGAGTCCATAGTTTCTGTTATAATTGGTTATATAAAAGCCAGCCTTTATTTGCACTTGCATGAAAGTAATGAATATAGTTCCTTTCTTAAAAATCAAAAACGCTGGGAGTTCCTGCCCTCAGATACAGATGTATAAAAGTAACTTGAAATGATGACATTTACGTCGCAAAAGGAGTCAAATTATCCCTTGCAATGCTGCAGTTTCAACGTCACTAAGGCTGCGTCTACACTGCAGAAATGATCCAGTTTGACCTCACTTTAACCGCCAGGGCTCAATGCTAGGGAATCCTGGGATTTGTAACTTTGTGAGACATTGAGCCTTCTCTGTCAGAGAGCTCTGGTGCCCCGACAAACTGCAAATCCCAGGAATCCATAGCACGGAGCCATGGCAGTTAAAGCGATGTCGAACTGCGTTAATTCTGCAGTGCGTCTCCAGTTTATCCTCCCAACAACCCTGCGAGGTAGGGTCAAGGCTGATAGCAGCTAAGTCCAAGCTTAGCTAAGGAGCTTCAGGGCTTGTTGGGGACCTGGAACTAGATCTCCCACGCCCCACGCCACCACAAGCTCTCTCCTGCCATGCACATACCCGCGGTCTGGAGATATTGCTGCCCCTTCCTTACTTGTGCCACGCCGGAGACGCTGCCGGCCACGAAGACGTGGAGATAGCTGGGGGGGTTGGCGCGGCGGTCGTGGTGTGGGGTGTCCGAGAGGAAGAGGAGGGTGTTGCTGTAAACCCCAAACATGACCGAATTCACCGAGGCCACGCTCAGCAGCGGGAAACTCATCCCTTTGAAGAAGCCACGGAACTGCAAAAGAGGATCCAAGAGTTACGCTTGGAAATTGCCCCTAGTATAGACCGACAAAGTGGTGAAAGGAATGACTTTTTGGACTACAACTCCCTCTCCCTTCCCAGCTGCTTTTAAAATGTCCCGGTTTCTCCGTCCTCCTCCCACTTTCCCCCTTTGTCCTCGGCTTACTTCGATTGCTGCAAACTGCATTCCAAGTCCAAAAGCGGTTTGCAACACCATTTAAGTTCTCCCAAAGAGGACAAATGGGGCAAAAACCTATCATGAACTGTTTCTACAGTGCAGATGCACATCAAGGGATATAGAAAGGACAGTGGACCGACCATCTTGGCTTCCATCTCGGACATCCTAGCCCTGAGAACGGACCCCAAAACCCGAGCCTCGGAGGCCAAAATATATATCTGTAACCAAAAAGAGCAAACCGTTTCATGACGGTACGTCTTCACAATGCAGTCCAAGATATTGCGATAACCAGCCTGTGTCTGCAACCGGACCTGGAAGAGAAGAAATAGAAGAAATGCATCCCCTTCAGTGCCAGATTGAGAGTGGATTCTGACTCTGGAGGCCAAGGTTCAAATCCCTGCTCGGGCATGGAAACCCATTAGGTGACCTTGGGTGAGTCACACTCTCTCAGCCTCAGGGGGGGTGGCAGTGGCAAACTCCCCTCCAAACAAATCCTTGCCAAGGAAACCCCATGATAGGGTTGCCATAAGTCAGAAATGTTTCCAACCCTAAACTATAGGGTTTGCTAGGGCTGAGAGTGTGTGACTGGCCCAAGGTCACCCAGTGGGTTTCACGGCCAAGCGAGGATTCGAACCCTGCTCTGCAGAGCCACAGCCCAACGCTCGTACCACTACTCCAGATTGGATCTCCATATCAACTTTAAAGGTAGGTAAAGGTAAAGGTAGGTAAATACCTTTCGGGAGTGGAAATAAAACATCTATTGTGGCTTAATGGAAGGGTTAAAAATTAGAAAAATTAGAATCATCTGTTATGGAAGAGGAAGTCCTTCATGTTTCATTTATGTTAAATGTAAGTTTAGGTAGATTTGTTATTTTGTATTCTTTGCAGTTTTTGCAAAGCTTTGCACACACAAAAACAGCTTTGCAAGATCTACAAAGAATACAAAATAGCAAACCTACTATATATATATATATATATATATATATATATATATATATATATATACACACACACACATATATATATACACACATGCATGGCTTTTAAAGTATTTTTAATAGTATTTAATGCACACATTTAAACACTATTTTAAAAAATGCAGGACCTTGGGGTCCACTCTCAATCAGGCTTAAACTTAACAAAGTATTTTTTTAAAATAGTATTTAAATGTGTGCATTAACTACTATTAAAAATACTTTATTTTTATTAAATTATTAAAAATTAAATTATTAAAAATAATTTGAGGCTGGGAATGAAGTTTTTGGGGAGAATATACGTTTGCCTGCTGGAGGGGTATGCACTTGACTGCAATGATTTTCAACCTTTGGTCCTTTGGATGTTTTGGAAACCCAGAATCCAGAACCCTGGGGGATTCTGGGAGATGCAATCCAATATTATATATATATATATATATATATATGTTGTTACTACTTTGCAATCCATAATATCGCACCTTCACCGTGTCGATCGGATGTCCCAGAACTAACCCTGCCGCTCCTGTTGCAAAAAAAGGAAAATAGGAATTAATGTGAGGTTCCTTTAGGACAATCTCTCTTTACAAGGGGCTGCATCTGCACTGCAGGAATAATGCAGATGGACACCTGCCGCAGAGCCATGCTATGGAATGCTGGGATTTGTAGTCCAGTGCCACAAACAACTCCAAATCCTTACAAGCGCTGCAGCAGTTCAAGCGGCGTCGATCTGCATGAATGCTGTCGTGTAGATGCAGCCTTAGATATTATATACGTAAGCGTACTAAATGTTGTAGAATGCAATGTAATAATAATAATAATAATAATAATAATAACATTGTATTTATATCCCACCCTTCTGTCAAACAATCAGGGCAGCTTACAACAGGACAATGGTCCTGTTCATGATCCCGGTTGGCTTCCCAAAAGATTTATCACATTTTACGGTCTTTTCTCCCCAACCTATAGAGGAATTTTTTGTCCCTAAAGTTGCATAGCAAAACCCAGGTTTGTTAAGTTTAAGTCTAATGTTAGTCTAAGGTTTGCATCACAAACCATGACAGCCAGCGTAGCATCATGGTTTGAACTCCGGAGACCAGAGTTCGAATCCCCACTCAGCCACGGAAACCCACTAGGGGAACCTTGGGCAAGTCACACTCTCTCAGCCTCAGAGGATGGTAATGGCAAACCCCCTCTGAGGCTGAGAGAGTGTGACTTGCCCAAGAAAACCCCAAGATAGGGTTGCCTTCGGGTCGCCATAAACTGGAAATGACTTGAAGGTTGCACTGTGTCCTGCATTTTTAAAAGTCCTTGGACTTTGCAACGTTCTGGGCAAGTCGCCCGGCTAGGAAAAGGCTGGCAGAAAAGTTTTAGGACCTAAAATAATCCAGCCCCCATATTCTTTTTCTTGGTCCTTTTTCTGGGGTGAAAGGAATGATAAAGAGGAAGGAGGTCTTACCCGAAATCCAGCCGGCAGCAAATTCAACGCTGGACATTGCGGCCAAAAATCTGGGCAGTTTTCAGCAAAAGCGAGAGCTGGAAAAGAAGGAAGAGTTGGTCAGTGTCCTGGCAGGACTTTCTTAATCTTTAATCGCCTTCCCATTCTTTCCCTTTTTGAGATAAGCTATTAACCCTCAGGTTAATTAGCTGGAAAAATTCCCTCCCGGCTGTGAGTTTGCAAAATTTGCACCTTGGAGAATAAAGCTGCATCCGCACTGCAGGGATAATCCAGTTTGATACCGCTTTAACCGCCGTGGCTCAATGCTATGCAATCCTGGGAGTTGCAGTTTGGTGGGATATTTAGCCTTCTCTGTCAGGGTTCTCTGATGCCTCCCCACCCCCATCAAACTACAAATCCCACAGCATTGAGCTATGGCAGTTAAAGCGGTGCCAAACCAGATTATTTCTGCAGTGTGGATGCAATTTATGACTCCGGAAACCAGGGTTCGATTCCCAGGTCGGCCACGCAAGTAAGGTTGCCTTATGGAAATGAATTGAAGGCACCTCAACAACAAACAAAGGTTGTTAGACTGCAACACCCAGCATCCCTCCCCACTTACTGTGCTAACTGGGGCTGATGGGACTTGCAGTCGTCGACATCTGGAGTGTTACAGGATTCCTATTCCTGATTCAGGACTTTTTGATGGTCTCTTCTTCTTCTGGACACTGGTTCTTTTATTGGGCAGTGGAAAGATCGGGATGGTACTTGAACATATTGGAGAAGATACCTGCAGAAAAATAAATATATAAATTTATTATTATTATTATTATTATTATTATTATTATTATTATTCTGTTTGGATCTTTGGGAGCTTAAATCCCACCTTCCTTTTGGACCATCGACCCTCTGTATCCTCCACTGATTCTTTATGCATGGACTGAAAATATTTTATATATACCGGTATATATATATATATATATATCAAAAAGGAAAGCTTGGTTTTGCATTTTAGATAAGAGAAACCATTTTACTAAACCATTGCATTTAATGGGACTTGAGCATCCACAGATTTTGGGATCCATGGTGGATCCTGAACCCAAACCCCAGTGGATATTGGGGCCTAATAATAATAATAATAATAATAATAATACTATTTGGATGTTTGGGGGCTTAAATCCCACCTCTCTTTTGGACCATCGGCTCTCTGTATCCTCCACTGATTCTTTATCCATGGACTGAAAATATATATATTTTCCGTGCATGCTCAAGTCCCATTAAATGCAACGGTATATATATATATATATATATATATATATATATACCATTGCATATATATATATATATATATATATATATATACACCGTTGCATATATATATATATATATATATATATATATATACACCATTGTATTTAATGGGACTTGAGCATCCACGGATTTTGGGATCCATAGTGGATCCTGAATCCAAACCCCAGAGGATACCAAAGGCCCCATTTTTATTTGCTTTCTGCATTTATTTCCTTCAAGCACAGATTCCTTCAAGAGAATTACAGGAAAGAACTGGAGAGGAAGCCAAGAGGGTTGAAATCCGGCTCAGCGAGGCTCCAAAAACGTTTCCTGTTGAAATGAATGGACAGCTTGGTGAACTTGGTAAGCAAGAATAAGCAGCTTGCTTTTTTGCCTCCTCCCTCTCAACGCCTTTTCCTTTCATGTTGTATCTTTGCAAACAGAAAGTGGATTGCAATGATTGCAAATATATATATATATATATATATATATATATTTGCAATAATTGCAATCCATTTGCAATTTGCAATAATTGCAATATATATGCAATCATTGCAATATATATATATATATATATATAGTGCTCTGGGGGTGCAAAGCAGGAAGGAAAGTTATTATAGAAGGTGTTAAATTGTGCTTGGAGTTTGCTGCTCCTGGAAGTGGAGGCTCCATTTCATAACCGCAGCCGGTAGAACAGGATCCTGCGGAAAAATTATACTGAAGTGAAACAGGGAGGAAACTTTTTGCTTCCGGTGAGTGGGCAGAACCGGAAAAAGATCTTTGGAGGAATGGTTTGTTTGGGTGGATTGCATTTTGCATTTCCACCTCCGACCTCCCTCTTTCGAGAGTCTGCCGTTCCTAAAGCATTTGGGACACAATAGTGAATTTTGCAATTTCGGGGGGGACGATTGTGAATTTTGCAATTTGGAAGCTCAACTGTGAATTTTGCAATTTGGGGGGACAGTCATGGATATTTTTTTTTGAAATTTGGAAGCCCAACTGTGAATTTTGCAATGAGAGGGGGGGACAATAGTGAATCTTGCTGTTTGGAAGCACAGTCATGGATTTTGCAATTTGGAAGCCCAATCGTGAATTTTGCAATTTGGGAGCACAATCGTGAATTTTGCAATTTGGGAGCACAATCGTGAATTTTGCAATTTGGGAGCACAATAGTAAATTCTGACATTCCTAAAGCAAATCCCAAGAGTCCATTGCATGGAACCATGACCGGAAAACCAGTGCCAAACTGCATTCCTCCTGCAGCCAAGGCGATGGAATCCTGGAATTTGTAGTTTGTTGAGGAGTTGAGCCTTCTCCTTCAAACTACAAATCCCAGGAGTCCATAGCATGGAGCCCTGGCGGTTCTTCCTGCCATGCAGATGGACCTTTTCTTTCTCGGAACCACCTTCAAGTGGCCTCCCGTTCCGCAGGGGAACCCTACCGTATTGTTTCTAGTAGGAGCGCACCACAAAGAAGGGGAAAAGTTTCTCTGCCTGTGACGTCACGGGGAGGTGGAGCCAAACAGGAGGAGGAGGAGGCGAATTAGAAAAGGGGGGGGGAAGCCCAAGGATCAGCCAATGGGAGGGCTGGAAAGGGATGACGCAAGCAGTGGCTAGGGTGGAGCCCTGGGCAGAAAGAATTGCAGCAGAAGAGCTTTTGCAAGCAGCAAGGAAGCAGCCAGGTAAGAAGGGCTGGCATTTCTTCCCCCCCCCCTTTCCCACTTTATTTATTTATTTATTTATTTTGCAAAAAAAGTGGGTTGCCCCACTTTTGGGGGTCCCTTAGCATCCCCCCCCCTGCATGGCCCTGCCAGCTTCCCTCCTTTTCAAACCTCCCCCCAATTCCTTTAAAATTTCCCCTTTGTACCTTCTTACCTGGTTCCTGCTCACCTGGGCAAGGCAAGCACCTGGCCACGCCCCCCTCGCTTGGCCACGCCCCCTGCTGGACTCAGGGAAACAGTGATTTATGGGTTCCATCAGGGTTGCTCATACCGGTTGGGTCTCCCTTATCCAGAATTCCCCAAATCCAAAATTGCTCCAAAAGTTTTGGGGTTTTTTTTTTTGCATGGGAGGCTGAGAGAGTGGCACCTTGGCTTCCTGGTGAGTGGCTGAGAGAGTGACACCTTGGCTTCCTGGTAGTTCAAGGTATGCAGACTTTGTTTCCTGCAAAAACTTAATCCAAATATGGTTTAAAATTATCTTCTGGCTATGTGTCTAAAGGGGAAGCCAGGATGACATAATAGGGGTTTGAGACCAGGGTTCAAATCCCAGCTCGGCCACCTTGGGCAAGTCACACTCTCTCAGCCTCAGAGGATGTGCAACAGCGAGCCTCCTCTGAGCCAGTCTTGCCAAGAAAACGCAGTGATAGAGTTTTCGCCATAAACAAATGTGCATAAAGTGTGTAGGAAACGTACATGAGTGTTGTGTTTAAACTTGGCTCCCATCTCCGAGATATTTCAGGATGTGCGTGTGTGCAACTTGACAGAACCATATATATATATATGTATATGTATCCCTGTATTCTACTTATTTTATAGCCCTATATTCCACTTTATTTGCCATGGAATGCTGGGATATGCAGTTCAGGGAGGAGCACTTAGAATTCTCAGCCAAAGGGGCTCTCTTGATGACTACAAGACCCATCATTCCACAAGACATTGCCATGGCAATTAAAATAGAATATAGAATATAGAATTAGAATTGCATGGTGTGAATGGGGTCCTGGATACCTGGCTGACAACACTGGTCCTCAGTCTTTACTCTTCCAGCTGTTTTTGGACTTCACCTCCCAGCATCCTCGACCTTTAACCAAGCCGGTTGGGGCTTCTGGGAGCTGGAGTCCAAAATACCCGGAAGATCAAAGTTTGCAAAACACCAGTTTGCGACAAATTTTTACTATAGTGGTGTGAGTGTTGTCTGGAGCGAACCCACTGAAAAATAAAATAAAATAAGGATTTGGGGTGTTGAGTTTTGATGGGGTGCAAACTCAGATTTTATGGTTCTTGGGCTGAACGAACGCCATTTGGCTGCTTTTGGGGATGATGGGACTCCTCTGAGATCGGCCGACGAGGAAAGAAAAGCCAAGGGACGATGAATACTCTGGAGGCGAGGATGAGGATGAGGTGCTGGGTGCGAAGGAGGAACGACCTCAAGGTGGGAAAAACCCTAATTTTGGGGCCAAACTCCCTCTAGGGTTTGTGGGATCCACACTGCAGAAATAAAGCAGTTCCATACCTCTTTAACTGCCATGATACAACGCTGTGGGTTTCTGGGATTTGTAGTTTTCCGAGAGATTTAGGCTGCATCTGCACTGCAGGAATGATCTGGTTTGACACCACTTTTAACTGCCATGCCTCCATGCGGTGGACTTCTGGGATTTGTAGTTTGGTGAGAGATTGAGCCTTCTCTGTCAGAGCGCCCTGTTGTGCCACGACAAAACTACAAATCCCAGGATCCCATAGCATGGAGCCAGGACAGTGAAAGTGGTGTCAAACCGGATTATTTCTGCAGTGCGGATGCAGGCTAAATCTCTCACAAATCTCCCGATCGGAGAGCTCTGGTTCCTCCACCAAACTACAGATCCCAGGATTCCATAGCATGGATTCGTGGCAGTTTAAAGTGGAGTGAGACAGCTTTATTTCTGCCGTGTGGCTGCAGCCGCAAGGGTTTAAAGTGGCTTGCAAACATTTATTCGTTGTATCGAATCTGTTTATTCTTTTTGGGCAAAGACCCAAGGAAAAGCTTGCAAGTCAGACAAACAAAACTGCACTTTCTTACAAGCCTTTGCAGTCGTACTCCTGCTTTTCTCTTTGCAGATGGAGGAGGGAGACAGGCTTGCCGTGCCCCAAAACATGGGGGACCGGTCGCAACGGAGCAGCATTTCTTCCGCCGGACCCCGAAGTGAGTAAAAGGGGAAGAGAGATATAGAGCGTGGGTTGTAGGTTCTTTGCAAAGTTTGTTGTTGTTGTTGTTGGTGGTGGTGGTGTGTGCCTTCAAGTCAAGCAACAAACAAGCAACACCTCAACAACTTTTGCAAACTCAGAAGAATAAGCAGCGGCTATTAAAGAGAATATAGGGCACCTTCTAGGACAGCGGTTCCCAAATATTATATATATATATGGTCATCCGGGTGTTTGGGACTTCAATTTCCAGAAGCCCTAGAAAGCTTGGTCAGCAGTCAGGAATTCTGGGAGCTGAAAACCAAAATATTTGGAGGAGAATATAGGGCACCTTCTAGGACAGCGGTTCCCAAATATTATATATATATATTATATATATAAAATAGTCATCCTATATATGGTCATCCGGGTGTTTGGGACTTCAACTTCCAGAAGCCCTAGAAAGCTTGGTCAGCAGTCAGGAATTCTGGGAGCTGAAGTCCAAAATATTTGGAGAAGTGTATAGGGCACCTTCTAGAACAGCGGTTCCCAAATATTATATATATATATATATATATATATATATATGGTCATCCGAGTGTTTGGGACTTCAATTTCCAGAAGCCCTAGAAAGCTTGGTCAGCAGTCAGGAATTCTGGGAGCTGACATCCAAAATATATGGGCCTCCAAATATTTTAGACGGCAGCTCCCAGAATTCCTGACTGCTGACCAAGCTTTCTAGGGCTTCTGGAAGTTGAAGTCCCAAACACCTGGATGACCAAAGTTTGGGAATCGCTGGATTCGATGGCCTTTGTGCATTCCCACATTGACCAGTAAAATACAGGTCGAAACCTGCAAGTAACCATCCGAAAGCAAAGGTGGGACTTACTGTCTCAGCCACCCATATGGGACAATTTGGGGCTTTGGAGAGTTTTGGAGTATTATTATTTCTGAATTCCGGATAAGGGAGACTCAACCTGTATGATCTCCGTCCAGGTGAGGCATGGAAGCGGAGGGCAATTCTGGGCTCATCCTTTCCACTTTTTCCTGTCTTGCTTTCCCAGACCACGATGTCCTGGTATACCTTGTGGACGACACAGTGGTGCGCTTAACGGTGGACAACTTGCCGTCGGTTACGGCGCAAGAGTTGCACCGGATCGTATTGGAGACGCTGAGGCTACCCGAATATGCCCAGGAAATCTTTGCTTTGTGGCTGGTCTCTCCCATTCTTGGTAAGTTGCCCTCCTTCCCCAAAACAATCCCTAAACTTTTTCCTTCTGACGCCTTGGAGGTCTCCCAGCCTTAAGTCAGCCATGAAAGCTGCCTCCGATAAACTCGTCGTCTGAGCATATGCAGAATGCCTTCCCTCCATTCTGGGGCCCACTCATTTCTCATCCATTCCAAACGTGTTTTAGTTATGCTTTGAACTCTGGTGTCATTTTTTAATGTAACTTTATATAATGGGAGTCCTTGATCTCCTCTAGGGTTTAGTTCCAGGACCCTCCGGGGATCCTAAAATCTGTGGATGCCAAAGCTCAAATTAAATACAATGGCATAGCAAAATGGTGTCCCTTATATAAAAATGGCAAATAAATAAATGAAAGTTTTGCTTTTTGGAACCTCTTGTGTGTTTTTAAAAAATATTTTCGTGCCATGGATGGTTGAATCCATGGATAAAGAATCTGTGGATCAGGAGAGCTGATTGTACTGTTTTTAGATTGTTTTAAATATTATTATTATTATTATTATTATTATTATTATTATTATTACAGCCGCCCCTCCGTTTTGTCAGGGGATCCATTCCGGACACCACAAAAATGGAAAATCACAAATGTGCGTGCACCCCATTTTGTCCCCCCTCCATTTTTTGCCCATGAACGGGCGAGGGACACGGACACCAAATCCGCGAAAACGGAGGGGCGACTGTATTTTAAAGGTTTTTAATCTGTGGCCACCTTGGGTCCCTTCTGGGAGAAAGGCGGCATCCAAATGATGAAATCAATAAAATAAAATAAAATAAAATGGAGATGGAAATGGAGATGGAGATGGAGATGGAAATGGTAGTGCATGCTAAGAGTGCTGTTCTGCCCAGAGTATTCTTTCTAGTGTAGACGCTCCGTAGGTCTCTCAGTGGTCCTCTTGACTCCTTTCTTCTCTTCTTCTTTTTGCAGAGCTGCAACTGAAGCCGAAGCACCAACCGTATAAACTTTGTCGGCAATGGCAGGAGCTCCTATTCCGCTTCACCAGTTGCTCCGGGGAGGAGATCCTCGAAGGTGTGGGGATGTCTTTCCAATGACATTGGTCCTCTTGGCCATCTCCCATCACTGTTGTAAATGCCAGCTTGGCAGAGGAAGGACCTTAGGTTATACAGAGTTATACTTTAAACAGAGGCTGGATGGCCATCTGTCAATGGGGATGCTTTGATTTTGAGTTCCTGCATGGCAGAAATGGGGTTGGACTGGATGGCCCTTGAGGGTCTCTTCCAACTCTATGATTCTATGATTCTGTACTCTCCAGCTCCCAGAAAGGCAGTCATGCCTAGTGAGCAAGCACCAAAGGTCTTAAAAGCAATGCTGATCAGGGCCCTGCCGGTTAAAATAAATGTGGTTCTGGGGCTGGCAAGTTTTGGCAGGCTGACCAAATTATTACAGCGGGACCTTGGCATATCCACTGGAGTTTGGTTCCAGGACCTCCCCACGGATATCAAAATCCGTGGATGCTCAAGACCCGTTAAATACAATGGCGTAGTACAATGGTCTCCCTGATATAAAATGGCAAAAGCAAGGTTTGCTTTTTGGAATTTATATTCTTTTTGAATATTTTCAAGTCATGGATGGTTGAATCCAAGTCTGTGGATACAGGGGGACAACTGTACTCTCTTGTTTTTTGGACCTCTGGTTATGATGGCTGTGTCTGGCTGCATCTTGCAGTTTCACATTTTGTTTTAAGCAAGGCTAGGAGGGGGGAAACCCAGTCTATATATATATTCATACCATGAATGCTTGAATCCATGGATATAGATTCCGACTGGAGATGACTGCCTTTTCTTTTCCTTTCCAGATGAGCCGTCGCTTCAGTTCCGGAGGGACATCTTTTTCCCAAGAAGGAAGGAAGTGCAGGTGAGCTCCGCTTCCAGGTGGTGAGATGTGGAATTCAGGGGCAGGAAAAGGCAGAAATGGAACCGCCAAGCATTGCTCTTGCCACCTTGCTGTGGACCCTGTATTTGTAACAGAGCTTGGGAAAGAGGTTTGGGGGACCTATACTCTCTACAGACCTGGAAGGCAGCCCTTTCCTATCCACTTGGCATCATCCTTTTGCCCCCTTGGCCAGCAGCCCTATATCGCCCCAAAGGAACTTTGTTGTTGAGGATCTGGACCCATGGCAGTGATCCTCTGGATGAGACGTCTCCAGGGCCCCTTTACTGTCCTCTCCTGCTCTGCAAACTCTTTATTCGGGGTCTCTTTAATAAAGTCCATCCACCTGGTCTTCTCCTTCCTTCCCTCCCTCAAGGTCCAGGATGAAGATGTCCTGCGGCTCATGTACGAAGAGGCCAAGTACAACATCCTGGAAGGGCGGTACCCTTGCGACCTGGCCGACTGCGAAGAGTTGGGGGCCTTGATCTGCCGGGTGAACCTGGGGCCCTACGACGCCAAGCAGCACACGGCCTCTTTCTTGAAGTAAGCAGGGATTAGATGAGTACGGCCATCCCTTCGGATTTGGGGGGGACCCTCCGTTCCAGAGCCACCCGCTCACCCCCCGCAAATCCGGAAAACCACAACTATTGGGGTCCCATTTGTTTCAATGGTCGTGCGCTCCTGTTGCGGAGGCTGAAATGAGCGACTCTTCATGCTCAGACAAGGTTTAATTTAATGTGACGAGTTCAAGTGCCCCGGGTGAATGGTGTCCCTTCCGTAAAATGGCAAAAATCAAAGTTTGCAATTTGGAATTTTTTTTTTTTTTTAAATCAAGCCATGGGTGCTTGAATCCGTGGATAAAGAATCAGTGGATACAAAGGTCCAACTGTACCCAGACTTTGAAAACTTTGATTTTGCCATTTTATGGAAGGGATGCCATTCACCCAGGGCAGGGGACCCAAAGCGAAGGACATGATTTGGGCACCTGAGGCCGAAAATGCAACAGAGAACGAAATGCCCCTATTCAGCTCAGCCTCATGGGAGGGAAATCCCTTGTCACCACTTCTTCTTCTTATTATTATTATTATTATTATTATTATTATATTTATATTTATACCCCACCTTTTGCCGAAGCAATCTAATTGTAGACAGATTCTGCAGCATCTTTAAGACTAAGCGGGAGGAAAAAAAATTAAGAAGTTGTCAGCACAAGCTTCGTAGACTTCAGTCTACTTCTTTAGATATGCATGGTCTTCCGTGCATCACTGGATTGGAGTTCCCATGGTCCATGGTTTATCACCGACTTAACAGCAGCCAGGGCTATTCTTTGCAGGGCTATACTGTGTTGCCCGGCTTAACCCTTTTGCATGCAAAACTTGCCTTGCTCCGTACCTTTCCTCGGGGATCTGGTACGAACTTGGCCTGTCTGTCCTCTTCTCCGAGAGGGATTGACTCCGGCAGCTGGTGCAAATGCAAAAGCAAAAGCGTGGGGAGCAGGAATGTGGGCTGATCCGCCTTCCAGGAATGTGAGGTCTGGGTTGTAGGGAGGGTGGGAAGCCCACTGTATGTATACAATTGCCCATTGTCCTCTTTAGCAAGCCTGAGAAAAGATGGAGCCTTGGAGCCAGATGGCATTTCGTGGGCGGGTGCGTGCAGATGTTTGCGACTCTCAAAATGGCATTTGCTTGCTTGCATGCATGCCTGGAGAGTAGGAGACCTTAGCAGAAAGATGTCCAACGAGGATGGAATTTGGGAGAGGAATTTGGGAGAAAATTGAGGACTGCAACAACAACAACAGCTGAGAGAGAGAGAAGTGGGTCCATTTGGTCCTCTGTAGCCACAGATGATTTACCCACAAAGTCAGGCAGCCACGGCTTGAACATATATTTTTTAAAAAGTACAAATTGCAAACCTTGATTTTGCCCTTTTTTTAATGGAAGGGACACCATTTTACTCTTTAAAGGGACATAGAATCATAGGATCCTAGAGTTGGAAGAGACCCCAAGGGCCATCCAGTCCAACCCCATTCTGCCATGCAGGAACTCCCAATTAAAGCATCCCGACAGATGGACATCCAGCCTCTGTTTAAAGACCTCCAAAGAAGGAGATGCCACCAAAATCTCCAAGAGTGTGTTCCAAACTATCATGGGGACTTGAGCATCCATGGATTTTGGTATCCACGCGGGATCCTGGAACAAACCCCAGCAGATACTAAGGATTAAAAACGGCTGGGATGTGACCCCCGGGTGGACAAGTATATGGTCATCTCCAACCAAAGAGAATTTCAGTGACAAAGAATATCGAGTATCGTTTATTATAAAAGCATTTAGATTCTTAAGGGAAGGTAGGAGGATGGTCTAGAAAACTGAACAATAATCGCAAAGGAATACAGGTTGAGTCTCCCTTATTTGAAACCCCTGGTGTTTTGGATTTTGGAATACGGTCGTCCTTGCCCTTGCCATCCTCTGAGGCTGAGAGAATGTGACTTGCCTAAAGTTACATGCGTACATAATAAGATACCTTGGAGATGGAACCCAACTCTAGATGCAAACCTCAATTAAGTTTCATACCATACACCTTGTACACGTACTCTGAAGGTCATTTTAGGTGGTATTTTTAAATAATTTTCCACCTAAAGCAAAGTTAGCGTACGTTGAAGCAAAGGCGTCACTGTCTCAGCCATACATGGAAAAAATGTTTTGAATTTTGGAACATTTCTGGAGAAGGGAGGCTCAACCTTTTTGATTCAAAGCATGGTTGAAAAGGGGCAAAGAAAGCAGCGGCAAGCAGGATAAAAATATTTAAATGGCCTCCGCGGCAGGATTTGAAAGGCCATAAGCCGATCGTAGAGGCCAAGAGCATTCCTAAAATTATTGAGGGTGGTAGAAGAAAGAAGGATTTTCTCGAATGTGGGGTTGTTGTTTTTCTCTCTCCGCAGAGAGAGGCTGGAGTCCTTCCTGCCCTCCCATCTTTGTCGAAGAGGACACAGCTTGCTTGCCACACTCTGGAAACGGGGGGCCACCCGGCCACCGGCCGACGAACAGGGCTTGCTGCGGGCGTACCGCCGGGTGCCCGAGGAGGACGCCGCCTGTGAGGACCGCGCAGCCCTGCGCAAACTGTACCGGTCCTATCTCCAGAAATGCCACGAGTTGCCCTACTACGGGTAGGTGCCCCGGCCTGGGGGCAAATGGGTCACCCAGTGGGTTTCATGGCTGAGCGAGGATTCGAACCCTGGTCCCCAGAGTTGCAATCCAACCCTCAAACCACTACTCCACGCCGGCTCTCTTCTCCTCCACACGGGCTTAGTATTTTCCCCATTATGTCTCGTCCCCACTCCTTCCAGGTGTGCCTTTTTCTCTGGGGAGATCGACAAGCCGGCCCAAAGTCTGCTTCACCGAGGCGGCCGAAAAGCTGTGATGGTAGCCATCAGCCTGGAAGGTGTCTACATTATCGACAGCAAGGAAAAGGTAACTTTGGCAAAAGGTAACCGGCCAGCCTTCAAGCCCTTCCTGTTCCCAGGCCCTGAGATTTTTAGAGAAACATTATCGTATATGCTTCAACTATAAGTTCCATTTTGTTGTGTGCAGTTTGGTTTCCTGCCCTGTCTTGGTTTTTCAAATATTTCAGATTTTGGAAATCTGGGATTTGCAGTTTAAGGGAGAGACATTAAGACTCCTCAGCCAGGCAGTTCCTCAAGTGGAACTACAAATCCCAGGACCCTGTGGGATGCAGCCGAGGCAGGGAAAGCGGAATCGTAGAGCTATAACTGTGCAGCATGAAAGCCGTGGCAGCCAGTTTCCAGGAGGGACGCATGAGCTTGTGATGCCTTTCTGTGCCATCCTCCATTACCTCCTCTTTTCCGCATTTCTTTTTTCCACGTAGCACGTTTTGCTGGGCCTGCGGTTCCAGGAACTCTCATGGGATCACACATTTCCAAGCGAGGAGGAACACATCTTATGGTTGGAGTTTGATGGAGAGAATGAAGGCACCCCGGTCAACAAGTTGCTCAAAGTCTACTCCAAGCAGGTAAGTGGCCAGAGGCTTGCATGCAAATAGTGGGGTGGGTATACGTGTTGGATTCTTTATTGTATGTATTTGCAGTGATTCCCAAACTCTGGCATTCCAGTGTTTTGGACTTCAACTCCCAGAATCCCAGACCTTTGGCCAAGATCGCTGAGGCGTCTGGGAGCTCGAGTCCAAATCCATCTGGAGGACCAGAGTTTGGGAATTAGTGATTTAGAGTGATTTATATTCTGTCCTTCAGCCGAAGCAAATGGATAAATGGGCAACACTACTGCAGTCAGCCCTCGATAGCCACAGATTCTGTATCCATGAATTCAACCATCCACAGCTTGGAAATATTCCAAATATATATATATATATATATATATTCCCATAAGGGACACCATTTTAACATGCCGTTGTATATAATGGGACTTGAGCATCCACAGATTTCGGTATCCAGGGGGGACCCAGAACCAAACCCCAGCGGATACCAAGGGTCCCCGCTGTAAAGGAAAAATCGTTAAGGAAAAATGAAGAAGAATGTTAATATTTTTGGAAAGAGGCATGGGCAGTTGCATAGCAAGTCTTGGGAGGAGGGTCACGCTTGCCACTTGCTGCAGACCAAATCCAGATTCTTCCAGATGTGCTGGACTACAAAGCCCATCAGCCCCAGCCATTTAGCATGGGAGTTGTAGTCTGGCACATCAGGAGAGGCACCCAATTCAAGGCAGGGTAAAATATACATATATATATATATATATATATATATCTTAGTAGTTCCTTCCTTCCTCCTTCCTTCCTTTGCAGGCCGAACTCATGAGCAGCCTGATTGAGTATTGCATTGAGCTGAATGCGGCTTCGGAGGGACTGGATCAGGACTCGATTGCCAGAGAAGCCCCCCATTCTTCCAAGGCCCAGAGCCCCCCATCTGACAGGCGGCAGCCCAAATTGCAGCGGCAGAACAGCGTGCTTTGCAGCCGCATTCAGCACCTTTCGACCATCGACTACGTCGAGGAGGGTAAGATGGGCCAAAAATAAGTATATTTTTGTCAGGACCTTGTCTTCCCCAGTAAGTTCCCCATCATGCACAATGCAAATCCTAACCACACATATTTGGGGTGGTGGAGGAGTGTTGAACCCAGCATGCTTGGTATTTTGGGATCTCTTGGTCCCATTTGTGGGTGACCTGGGGTATAACCACACTACAGAATTAAAGCAGTTTGAGACCAACTGCCATGTCTCTGTGGTACAGAATCCTGGAACTTGTAGTCTGATAAGCTCTCTGATACAGCAGGCTGAATACCTGACCAAACTACAAATCCCACGATTTCACAGGATGGCGCCATGACAGTTAAAGTGATGTCAAACTGCTTTATTTCTGCAATGCAGAAGAGCTACTAGAGGCAGATCCTGGTTGTGCCACCATTCCCCAGGCACACAGGCTTGCCTTAAAGGGAAGTCTATTTAATGCTCTTTAAATACATAAATACAAGCAGTTGCAACAGTCCAGAGAGGAAATGTTATTAAAACACATTAAGATACTCTTTTAAATAGATACAAGCCATTGCAACAGGGCAGGGAGAAAGAGTGCCCAGAGAAAACATTGTTAAAACACATTAATATGAAATTTAAATAAATAAATGCAAGCAATTGCAACAGTGCAGAGGAAATGTTGTTAAAACCCATTAAAATGCTCTTTAGATACCTAACAAGCAAGTGCAACAGTGCAAAGAGAAAACATTGTTAAAACACATTAATATGACATTTCAATAAATAAATACAAGCAATCGCAACAGTGCAGAGAGAAAACATTGTTAAAGCATATTAAAATACTTTGTGATGCATATATATATTTTTTTATTTTGCTTAATTATACGAACCAGTAAGCAACATATAAAGAGATAGCAAACAATGCACATAACTTAAGAAACATCTTTCTTAATGAATCCGGGTGGGATTTTTTGCATTGCCCAAGTTGGAACGGTTGAGCTTTAAAAATCCTGGATGGAAATTGGCATTGCCAAAGTTGGAAGGGGAACAATTGAGCATGAGCACAGTATATCATATACACACATTTTGCAATACAAATAACAATAATAATAAATCAAAAGATAACAGAGGACTTCCTGCTGAAGTCTCTTCGTAGGAAACACTGACTTTCTTGATGCAGCAAAATTGGTCATTTCCCATCTTTGGACTTTTATTGTTTACCCCTCTCTTGGTGCAGGAAAAGAGATCAAGAGGGTGAAACCCCGCCGGACAACTTCTTTCTTCGGTCGCCAGCTTTCAAACCTCCCAACTTCTTACTCCGCTGTGCGGGCTGCTGAAAATCTGGAACAAGGCTGATGATCTTTAGTGGCGGGGAAATTACAGATGGGACCAAAGCAACCTTGCTTTGCAATGGAAGCTGAATCAGTCTTGGTTATCGGTCTCTTTTCTCCCTCTCAAAATTGGATCAGATCATCTCAAGTAGGCAATGTTACTCCAAAGCTTGGGGGGAAAAATGACTTTCGTTTTGGACAAAAAGCTCCCTGATTCCGGGAACTTTTATCCAAAAAGGTCATTTTCCCAAACTCTGGATTATTCTGAATATACTCTTGTCCAGCCTGGTTTGTATCAAGCTTGGATCACCTTTTCCTGCCTTGTTCTACTTTATGGAAGTTCCTTTCTATTTTCCTTCCCTCGATCCCCAATTTTTCTTCCCAGCATACAAAGATGATGCCATGGGAGATCCTAAAACGGGTTCCCAAACTCTTCCGGGTGTTTTGGACGTCAACTCCCAGAAGTCAGGAATTCTGGGAGCTGAAGTCCAAAATATTTGGAGGACGAAAGTTTGGGAACCACTGTCCTAGAAAGTGCCTTATGTTCTCTTTGATGTCTGCTGCTTATTCTTCTATTTTCAGAGTTTGAAAAAGATGTTGAGGTGTTGCTTGCTTGTTGGTTTGGACTAATGTGGCCAGTAGAGAATTCTTGGAGTTTTGTCCAAAATAACTAACTTTTCCAATCTGTTTCAATGGGCTGGCCCCAATCCTTGCTACCTCTCCATCCTTGCATTTCCCTAGAAAGATTTTTCATAATGCGGAGTAAAACCAAATAGGCCCAGGTAGGTTTTGGGGGGATGTTGGGAGAGCCAGGTGGGATTTTTGCATTGCTCAAGTTGAGCTTTAAAAATCCTCGGTGGAAGTTTGCATTGCCAAAGTTGGAACAGTTGGGTTTTTTTAAATCCTGGGTGGAAGTTTGCATTGCAAAAGTTGGAACAGTTAGGCTTTAAAAATCCTCGGTGGAAGTTTGCGTTGCCAAAGTTGGAACAGTTGGGCTTTTAAAATCCTGAGTGGAAGTTTGCATTGCCAGAGTTGGAAGGGGAAAAGTTGAGCTCAGCATCCTTCTGTGTTAAATCCAAAGAACACTTTTTGATCCAGGAAAGCACTTGGATTTATTATTCTGGAGCCTATAATGCTGGGATCCCCCAGCTCTGATCTTCTAAGTATTTTGGATTTCAACTCCCAGAAGCCCCAGCTAGCTTGGTCAGTAGTCAGGAATTCTGGGAGATGAAGTCCAAGGCATCTGGAGGACCCAAAGTTTAGGAATCACTGCAAGGTGAGCTTTTTCATGGCTGGATGTTTTTCAAAGTATCAGCCCTTTCCTCCCCTTCCATCTCCTTTGAGCATTATTTATGGGAGTTGGTTGTCCCATTTTGTTTGCAAATAGAGTCCAACTCTATCCTTGTTTTCCAGCATTTTTCGTGCGGGATTGTTTCGTGGAAGGAAACAACAAACGTTGTGACCTTTCGTCATCAGGCAACCAAAAAAATTGCAAGAGGTTGTATCTTACCAGTTATCCCAGTGTTGGGTCTCTCTTTGTTTAGGAAAAGTGCCTTTGGTTGTGCTCCAGAAATAACACTATGCAACATGTCTTTTACCAATCTCTGTTTTCAGGGTGTCTATACTACTGGCTCACTTTGTATAGTTCCTTGCAATTGTTTGGTTTGCATTTTTACTGCAATAAAATTGCACCTTGGGTTTGACAGTGTGTTTCATGTTATAAAATACACGTCATTTTTAAGAGTCTTTGAAGGCAGCTTCCTATCCAAGTAGGGACCTAAATAACCTAAAAGCACCAGATCCCATTTGTTCTTGGAAACTAAACAGGGACAGCCCTGGATGGGAGACTAAAGCTGCATCCACACGGCAAAAACAATCCAGTTTCACACCACTTTAGCTGCCATGGCTCAGTGCTGTGTAATTCTGGGAACTGTAGTGGAACCGGAGCTCAGAGACAAAGAAGCTAAATGTCTCATAAAACTACAGTTCCCAGAACTACATAGCATTGAGCCATGGCTATTAAAGTGGTGCAAAACTGGATTATATCTGCAGTGCAGATGCAGCCTATATAAACTTTTTTTCAAAACCCATGCAATCTCCATCCAGAGACAATGGCCACTACACATAACCCACCTTTTTTATTCTTTTCTTTCTTCTCACATTGCTGAAATTTACTTCTGTCTGGCCTGGTGAAGCCTTTTGGAGCATGCAAAAGCTTGCTAGATGTGTGACTTTTTAATGTTCCTATTAAAAGTATTTAAGCAACCAGGAATTCCTTTCTTGCTATTTACATTTTAAGCAGACTAGAGGGCACCACTGTGTCGCATTTTCAGCGGCTGCAAATTTCCTAGTAGTTTTACGCAGCACTGCCGTTTCTATGGTTGTCGCGTACCTTCAAGCCATTTTCAACTTACAGCAACCCGAAGGAGAGCCAGATTTGTCCAGAGGGTCTTTGCCTTCCTTTGAGGCTGAGAGAGTGTGACTTGCCCAAGGTCACGTAGTGGGTTTCCATGGCTGAGTTGGGATTCGAACCATAGTCTCCAGAGTTGTAGCCCAGTGCTCAAACTGCTATGCCACACCGACTCTGTTGTGGGGTTTTCCTGGCAAGATTTGTTGAATCGCTAAGAGGCCTCTGATTATGGATTGATTATCCATAATATTTGTCTAGTTTCACACTCTCTCAGCCTCGGAGGATGGCAATGGCAAACCCACTCTGGAGAAACAGGCCAAGAAAACCCTATGATAGCTTCGCCTTAGGGTGGCCATAAGCCCAAAAAGGCTTGAAGGCACACAACGACAACAAACACACACAAAGACACAATGCATGTCCCTTGCTTGAGGGCACAACTTAATGTTTCTTCACCCCATTATCCATCTTTATTAGTCCATAAATGTTGGTGATGGGGCTGCAACAGCTTAAATGGGAGATACGTCATCATCCTGCAGAACTTTATGCTTAATTTCTCGGCCCATAAATAACGTAGGCTCCAGGTCATCGATTTCTTTCTCTTGCATTTTATATTTTCAATTTTTGCCTTTGTTAAATCAGCTGTTCTTTGAACGAATTCCAAGAGGTGACATCATTGCAAGCCTAGGAATGGAAAATTCCAGCCTGGCTTTGGTTCCCTTTGGCTGCACTCAAGTTTGCAATGCAAGGAGCTCAGATTTCTGGGTTGTTCAGCCGCAGGAGTGCGCTTGCAAAGGGAGAGACGACAATCAGTGGCAACTACCCTTGTATGTCTCTGGAGACCTGGGTTCGATTCCCAGTTCGGCCATGAAACCCACTGGGTGACCTGGGGCAAGTCACACTCTCTCAGCCTCAGGGGAAAGCAAGGGTAAACCTCCTCTGAACAAATCTTGCCAAGAAACCCCCACGATAGGCTTGCCTTAGGGTTGCCATAAGTCAAAAACGACTTGAAGGCACATGGAGCAATCCTCTCCAGTTTAATATGGAACAGGGAGAAAGAATCCTGCAGCTTTGTATGGAACGCGGAGAGCCTTGAAATGAGATGAACCCCGTTTGGTAGCAAGCCTTAAGGAAAAGGGGCTTAAGGATGATGGCTGCGGAGGGATGACTATTTTGTAGGGGGTTACTGTTTTACCCCTCCGCCTCTTTACTGCGGAGGAGTCACCCCGACCATCTTCTTTTTGGCAGTGCAACGGCCCTAGACATCCTCTATAAAAAGGCTGCTGTGGCTGGACCACTGCAGGAGCCATGCGGATGCTGCTGCAGTGGTTGCCGTGGCAACAAGAGCATCCCTAGCATCCCTAGACTGGAGCATCTCTAGCATCCCTAGACTCTCCCTGGATGGGAGAAGATGCAGCAAAGGAGAGAAAAAGCAGATTGTGGGGCAGGATTAAGGGAGGAACTGGAGTATGGGAAGCTGGCTGGGCAGGCCCACTTTCCCTTAACATGGGTGCTTAGTATCTGGTATAGCCCCTTCTGGGGCTGGTACGGCCCTTGCAAAGTCCAAGGGGCTGTAAGGGAAATGGGAATATTGCCCCCAGAAAAGGGGCAGGAGGAAGGAGAAAGATAAATTTGGTGCCGTTTGGAGAGAAGGACCATGGAGGGCAGGGTTAGGGGTTCAGGGCACGCATACGAAAACTTTGTGCAGTTCTCTTTTCCAGGTGGAAGAAGATCTCTCTCTCCCCATAGACACACATCCATCTTTCTCTCCTGAGATTCTGGATTCTGACTTTAAAATCCCAGCTTCTACAGGACAGGTAACCCTGACTCTTTGTCAATGGCAGGTAAGTTGGATCCATATAGGTTTTTCTAGCAGGGTGGAACTACAATGTCCAACTGAGGATTTGGGGTGGGGGGGGGTGAGAGTGGCAGGGAGAAAGGGGTTATATGGCTCTTTTTTATGTCTTCCAGGTGAATTTGGCCAGCCTACAATTTCCCGGAATTATACCCGGAGTGCAAATCCAGCCCTATGTTCGAGGAGTTTGAACGAAGACCTTGAGGAGGATGGGGATCACCTTTGCCCACGTGAGAGACCCTAAAAAAAAAAAAAGAAATTGGAGGGCATTATTTTCTTCTATGTTCCTGTGCCTTTTTGAAAGAAAGCCCTCAAAATGGAGGGTTTTCTGCTTGCAGGAGTGGCACCCTTCTTTTCCCATTACTCCCATCCCTTCCAAATTTGTGCACCTCCTTCCTTCCTTCCTTCCTTCCTTCCTTCCTTCCTTCCTTCCTTCTTTTTATGGAGGCTGTGCAAAATGCTTAAGACAAACATTTTGGGCTTGGGTTAAGTTTCCAAACAGCCCACCCTGTTTTAACATTCCTCCCAGATTCCTTTCTGCAAAATGGGTGCAATAAAATTCCCCTTTCCCTCCCGCTAAGGTTTCTTTGCTTGCAAGCCAGGATGTGTCTTTGGAATGAAGACACTTCCTTCAGCTCCTACTAAGAAATGGAGATCCTAAATTTAAAAAGCAAATGGTCATAGGAGTGACCTCAGTTCCTATAAGCAGGATTGGGTTTCATCCAGCGCTGTTGAATCAGACACAAAATATATATATTTTAGGCAGATGAGATGCAGTGGGCTTGTCAAGCAGTATTAATGCATCCATGGTTTTTCTCCTAGCAAGCGACCATGGTTTCCAGTGACTTAAATTTAAAGGACAGGGACAAGGAAATAAACCTTATGTTGGACACCGATATTTTAAGGACTCCTGCAGGCTTGCAGAACTTTAAACTCAGCTACACCAACTTATTTTATTTTATTTATGTCATTTGTATGCTGCCTTTCTCCCAAGGCGACCAAGGATTTTGGTCTCTCAAGTCATAAATGCAGGTAGAATATCTCTGAGAAACTGCTACCTTTTTTGTTCCAAGTTCAAGAAGATTAAACAAGGTAGGAAGCTAGCAAGGAAGAGTTACGGAAGCATACATAGGATGAGCAGAAGGAGTCCTATACGTCTCTTTTCTCGACCATTTTATCCTTACAACAACCCTGTGAGGTTGACCTAAAATCACCCAATGAATTTTGTTGCAAATCCTGGCTCTATATATTTGGTTTCCAAAAATGGCTTAGCTGACAATGTCCTTTTAAAACCCAGCTGTGATTCTGGGGGAGAGAATTATTTTGTTGCCTGGTGCCAGGTCTCCCTAGATTGCATCTACGCTGCAGAAATAATGCAAGTTGACACTGCTTTAAATGTCATGGCTCCATCCTATGGAATCCTGGGATGTGTCGTTTGTTGGGGCACCGGAGCTCTCTGACAGAGGAGGCTAAATATCCCACAAAACTACCAACACCCAGAAACGGTGTCGAAACTGCATTAATTCTGTAGTCTGGATGCAGCCCAAGTCTCTCAACCCACGTTGGCCCCAGTTTCCATAAACCAAGAACTAAAATGCAACCAGTGTGCTTTTTGTTTTACATCAAGACTCCTTGCTTGTATCCAGAGGTCATCCCTCCAAAGCTGCTGTTGATAAATTTGCTTCTAATAATAAAACCTGCCGGCCGTCCAGGTTGTAAAAATAGCAGGTTGTTTATGGCCTGCCCAGTTTGTAGCCTGAGGTCTAACAGCAAATGGTGCCACTCCCCTCAAAGCAAGAAATTCGGGTTATTTGGGCCCGGAGGCAGAGATTAGCAACAAGGGCCTCCTATTCCCCTCCATGGCAGTGAAGATATAATGGTCCAGTCGGTTTCAACCCTATGAATGAAAAGACCTCCAAGTCAACCTGAGACCTGCTCAGGTCTTGCAAACTCAACTTTGGCAAATTGAGGTCTTGCAAACTGAGGTCTGGCAAACTCAGGTCTTGCAAACTTGGGTCTGGCAAACTCAGGTCTGGCAAACTCAGGTTGTGGCTTCCTTGATAGTCTATCCGTAATGTGATCTTCCTCTTTTCCTGCTTCTTTCTACCTTTCCAAGCATTATTGTTTTTCCTAAGGCGATATCTTCTCACGGTACATCCAAAATATTTGGACCAAAGTTTAGTCAAAGATGTAAGAGCAGTATATTAAACAACAGAGAGAGTGTGTGGTGACGTGGTTTGAGCGTTGGATGATGACTTTGGAGTCCTGTTCGGCCATGGAAACCCACTTGGGTGATCTTGGGCACGTCACACTCTCTCAGCCTCCAAGGGAGGCAATGGCAAACCCATTCAGAGCAAATCTTGCCGAGAAAACGCTGTGATAGGTTTGCCCTAGGATCAAGTTGGAAACATCTCGAAGGCACACAACGACAACAATATGACACAAGACAACACCGTTTGTTGTGGTTCATGATGCCCAAAACTAGCCGTTCCAAAGCCTGGCTTTAACTAAATGCCTGGTCCTATCACATCAGGGGGTTTCTGCCTGCCTCTGCTTGGCGCAAGCATTAAAGCACTATAATAGACAACATTGTTAAAAACAGCAATTGTACGAAACAGCAAAGAGCTGTGGCATTGACTCGTGTTGTGTTAAAGCACAATGGGAAGCAGCTGCAATTGTTAACAAAACTCACATTCTCTGCAATGGTCCTGCGCTGTCATCAAAATAAACCCCTGGGTTGTTCCATTTTTTTTTTAATTTAATATCTTTATTATTTTGCCTTTATGTTGTCCCTGGAGAAGGTTTTATTGAGCTACACTGCAGAAATAATGCAGTTTGGCACCGCTTTAACCGCCACGGCTCCATCTCACAGAATCCTAGGATGTGTAGTTTTAGATTTGTAGTATTTGTAGATTTGTAGTTTTATGTGGCACCCGCACCCTTTGGCAGAGAAGGCGGACCTTGCAAAACTACCAATCCCAGCATCCCATAGGATGGAGCTGCAGCACTTAAAGTGGTGTCAAACCGCATTATTTCTATAGTGTAGATGCACCCTGAGAGTCTGCATCCTCAGGTGCAACTGACTGCTGTCGGTCGGAGGATAAATGACACCAAATTTAAGCAATTTAGAGACCGGGGTTCGAATCCTGCTTGGCCATGAAACCCACTGGGTGATCTTGGGCAAGTCACATCCTCTCAGCCTCAGGGAAGGCAATGACAACCCTGCTCTGGATAAATCTTGCCAAGAAAACCCCACAATAGGGTCACCATAACTCGAAAGGACTTGACGGCACACAACAACAATGACAACAAAGACAATTAATGAAAGAGAGAGCCGGATAGTCATCCTAGGCTGCAATTTCATAGCCCAGCATCCCCAAATGTTGGTCTCAGTGGCTGAAATTCAAGCCAGGTGGTAATTTATAGGATAAAGACGAGGAAATGAGATCACTAGCCCTGGGTGGCAACCGAAATCAGCCGGGGGAACCGGTCTGAAAACTTCTTCCAAGGACGACAGACAAAAAAAATCCTGCTGGTTTCCGCCCTCCTCTTGCAATTTGCAGGGTTTTAGATCTTGAAAAGAGTTTTTAGATCTTGAAAAGAGACGTTCCCATTGCATATTCGCCTTTCCAGGTGCATTATTGTAATCGGTAGGTAAAACCTGGCATTTCATTTTTCAAAGATTTCCATGAGAGGCCCTTTAGTTGACTCAGCTTGGACGCAAATCTTGCTGCAGCATGAATCAGTGGCCCTTCGACGCCTGTTTTCTTCCTGCGCACATTTTTTCCGGCGCCGTGTGACGCTGCCAAATATTCGCCCGCGTGGCTCCGAGCCGCCTTCGTAATGACCTCTCTGTCTCCGAAAAAATAAATTAAAATAATGCCTTCCTTCTCTGCAGGCGTGCAGCAGAGATAGCATCATCCGTTCCCCGGCGTATGAGCCATGAGCAAGGGAGCATTACCTCCCTGACTCCTTCCTTACAGGGATGTCCTAAAATGGCTGCTGTCTCTTTTGCCTAGCCCATCATCCACTCATTAGGGAACCAGCTCTCCGTTCTGGCTCAGTGCTGTGGAACGCTAGGAATTGTAGTTTGCCTGGGGCAATGACACAGAAGGCGAGACATATTGCAAAACTACAAAGCCATACCATGGAGCCATGGCTGTTAAAGCAGGGGTCAAGCTGCATTCATTCTCCACCGCAGATGCAGCCGATGCTATGGGGATTCTGGGATTTGTAGTTTGGCGAGGTGTTTATCTGCCTCTGTCAGAGCGCCCTGGGGCCACCACGAACTGCAAATCCCAGGATTTTGTAGGATGGAGCCCTGGCAGTTAAAGCCAGTGTCAAAGTGCATTATTTCTGCAGTGCAGATCTAGCCTTTAATTCTCTGTTCTCTGCCAAAGAAAGGCTCACAAAACTACAAATCCCAGCATTCCATAGCATGGAGCCATGGCAGTTAAAGCAGTGTCAGACTGGATTATTCCTGTAGTTCAGATGCAGCCCAGGAAGATCTAAATTCAGATCTGTATCCATATTATGAATCTCACTCGGTAACCTGGTGAGCGCCATTACGGCATAGCAGTTCGAGCATTAGACTATGGAGACCAGGGTTCGAATCTGGCCTCAGCCATGCAACCCACTGGGTGACCCGAGACAAGTCACACTCTCTCAGCCTCAGAGGAAAGCAAAGGCAAACCTCCTCTGAACAAACCTTGCCAAGAAAACCGCAGGATAGGTGCACCTTAGGGTCGCTATTAGTCGGAAATGACTTGAAGGCACACAACAAGGTTACACTCTCTCGGCCTCAGAGGATGGCACTGGCAAACCCCTTTTGGAGAAACTTGCCAAGAAAACCCCATGATAGGTTCTCCTTAGGGTTGCCATAAGTCAGAAATGACTCGAAGGCACACGACGACGACAAAGAACCAATGTTCCCTTTAAAATATGTTCAGCTACCACCGGAAAATGATGGGCGTGAAACCCTAAAAGGAATTTTCTCCCCCAAAAGCTTTTGTCAGGAAAGCTCCTGGGCCGACTGTGGGTGCCATTCCCCGATGCCAACCCTTTTTCTGTTGTGGGCACGGGTTTGAGTCCCACGCCGAGGCAGGAGCAGGTTGGGCCGCGTGCGGAGGAACCATTTTGGGCCCCGTGACTCATGCTCTTCCTGCGCCGCCACCTCTTTCTTCTCTTGTCTAATCTGGGATTCATGGGAGAAGCGCCGCTTCCGTTCCTCCGCACTGACCTCCCTCATTGTCGCCGACTTTGAATCCTCTTCTGGCTTTCCTCTTTCTCAAAAACTGAAATAAAACTGCAAATTCGTGTGCTCAGGGCCTTTGGAGAAATGGGAAAATTTTGGCAGAGGCATCCGTCGGTCGCTTTAAAATCCGGTCTTGCCTCTTGTGTTATGATTGCATCTGCACTGCAGAATGAATGCAGCTTAATATATAATAAATAATAAAATTTTATTTATACCCCGCCCAATGGATCACCAATCAGGGCGGCTCACATATATAAAAGACTTGAAATACATAAACATATTACAAAAAAGGCCCACCCACCCCCCCTTAAAAGAATATTAAATCAAGAAATAATTAAAATCAATATAAATTAAGTTTAAAAAAAAAAGAAATCCACACAGAATAGAGAGCTAACTAAATGGTCTCCTTTAACAGCCGTGGCTCAATGCTATGGAATCCTGGGAACTGGAGTTTGGTGAGAGATTTAGCCTTCTCTGTTAGAGAGCTCCCAAATCCCAGGATTCTGTAGGATGGAGCCGTGACAGTTAAAGCGGTGTCAAACTGCATTAATTCAGCAGTGCGGCAGCAGCCTTGCTGTTTGTTGTTGTGTGCCTTCAAGTCCTTTCCAACTTATGGTGATTTGCAGTTTGTGGTGGCTCTTCAGAATCAGTTTCCCATTGCTGTCCTCCGAAGCTGAGAGAGTGTGACTTGCCCAAAGTCATCCAGTAGGTTTCCATGGCTGAGCAGGTCTGGATTTCTTTGAAAGCAATAAGGAAACATGATGGGATGTCTGAATGAAATAGCTCTTCTCATGTTCTTGAGCCTCCAGTCTCAGAGGCAGTCCATCTCTAAATGTAATTTGGGGGAAGCCAGCTTGGCACCGTGGTTTGAGCGTTGGACTACAACTTTGGAGACCAGGGTTCGATTCCCAGTTCAGCCATGAAGAAACCCCTGGGTGACCTTGGGCAAGTCACCCTCTCTCAGCCTCAGGAAGGGAAGGGCAAGCCTCATCTGAACGGACCTTGCCTCCTCCTTTGGAGGTCTTTAAACAGAGGCTGGGTGGCCATCTGTCGGGGATGCTTTGATTCTGAGTTCCTGCACGGCAGAATGGGGTTGGACTGGATGGCCCTTGGGGTCTCTTCCAACTCTAGGATTTTATGATTCTAAGAAAAACAGAGACAAGCTGACTTATACTGAGTCAGGCCATTGCAGCATCTTGGTCAGAAATGCCAGTGCCACACTGTCTCAGCCTCCTACCGCTTTATAAATGGGGCGGGTTGGGTGCCTTTATGGAAGCGACCAGACAGGAGTTGCATAAGGTCCGCTTTTGCACAGATCCTGCATTTTGTGCCAGTCCCATGACGCAACACAAAACGCACAACGCCACCAAATAATCAGATTTATAAAAGTGTGTCTTTCTCCGGTGGCCTGACTGATCTCTCCAAAAGCAGCCCCAAAGGCAAGATGAGTAAAAGAGAAAAGGACAAAGGGATGGGATGGGATAGTGTGTGTGTGTATATATATAACACACCGACACACCCCACAAAGCTTGGAAATTTCCACTCAGTTCTGGAAAAGGAGAAGCAAGAAGATCCGGCTGAGCTGTGTCATCCGCTCCTCTCTTCCAGATTGGAGGCTTTTGTGCTGACTGCCAGAAAGAGGATTTGCTCCAAATAAAGTTACACAACAACAACGACAACAACAACAACAATGGCTCTCCCATTTCTTCTTCCGGCTCTCCATTTCTTTTGCTGCAAGGACAGGAAGGATTGCGTCCGTCTTTTGCTTTTCAGACCTTTGAAAGAAAGAAACCGAACCGAAAAGGGAAACAAAATAAAAAATAAAAATACATTGCATCTTGTTAGTTGCTACTCCTGGCCTTTGTTACTCTTATCTATTTAATCCATTCATAAATAGATAAAGATAGCTTTTGTCTAGTTATCTATTTGTTTATTTTTCAGGATGGGTTTGTGTACATTCCCACTGCAAAGTTATGGAGGGATATGCCGAAGCCAGGGTGGACTTTTGAGACCAGGGTTCGAATCCCTGCTTGGCCATGGAAACCCATTGGGTGACCTCGAGCAAGTCACACACTCTCAGCCCCAGAAAACCCCATGATAGGTCTGCCTTAGGGTCACCGTAAGTTGGAAACACCTTGAAGGCACACAACAACACCACAGTTTGAATCCCTGCTCAGCCATGGAAACCCACTGGGTGACCTTGGGCAAGTCACACTCTCTCAGCCTCACAGGAATGACTCTTGCCATGGATGCCCCGGGTGAAACTTGATAACAAGGACAATTCAAGGAGAACAATAGGCCTGACTTATCTTGGAGATACACAGCATGACCTGAGAGTAAATAGGATCCTGTTTATCAGATACACAAACCCGAACTCAGCTCCTACATGAGGTTCCATCTTTGAGAAACAGAGGCTTCGACCTTTGCAAAGTTTGGAAAGAATTGAGTGCTTTTTTAAAATGTATGACCACATGAATAAATAATCTTAATTTGTGTGATTTGCATTGTTTGGATAAGCATTCAAGTATACATGTTTGGTATTAAAAGGAATCATTACGATGCACACTTGCGACTGCTTTTTTAACAAAACAATGGCTTTTAAGACATTATTCTAATTAAAAAGAGAGAGAAACAGGGCAGAGAAAACTATTCACCGTGGAAATTTTCCATATAATACTATTATTTTTATCCTGCTCCAGTTCTTCTGCAATGCAGTGAAAAATGAGTCAGCAAGCTTGCAGTTTAAGGAAAAGAAAAGCATGATGAAAGAAACCAAATACAATTTTAATATTTATGGTTTATGAAGAGAGTCAACATTTCCTTTTTCCTAATTTTCCCTTCTATAGTGCTTTCAGCTTTCCTGCTCTTTTTTCTTTCTGTATTGTTTATTTGTAATTCTTTTTGCTGCTTTAACTCTCTATTTTGTTTCCTTTTTTCTCATTTTCACTTTATTATGCTTTCAATTTTCCCTGCTCTTTTCTCTTTCTGTATTAAGGTTTATTTGTAACTCTTTTTTTGTTGTTTTTAGTACTTTCACTCTCTATTTTTGTTTCCTTTTTTCTCATTTTCACTTTATTGTGCTTTTAACTTTCCTGCTCTTTTTCGGTATTGTTTTAATGTGTTTATTATTTTCTAATGTTTATTTTTTTTTCTCTTTCTGTATTATTTTAAGGCTTATTTGTAACTCTTTTTTGCTGCTTTGTAGTGCTTGAATTCTCTATTTTTGTTTCCTTTTTTTACTAATTTTCACTTCATTGTGCTTTTAACTTTCCTACTCTTTTCTTTCTGTATTATTTTAAGGCTTATTTGTAACTCTTTTTTGCTGCTTTGTAGTGTTTTAACTCCCTATTTTTGTTTCCTTTTTTTACTAATTTTCACTTTATTGTGCTTTTAACTTTCCCTGCTCTTTTTTTTTTTTTTCTTCCTCTTTTGGTATTGTTTTAAATGTGTTTATTATTTTTCTAACGTTGATTTGTAACTCTCTCTCTCTCTCTCTCCTTTTTTTTGGCCGCCATGTTGTGCTTGATGTTTCTACTTTGTGTATTGGTTTAAAAAACTCCACAGAAGGTGTCTCTGTGAGGGGAAGGCAAGGCCTCAGCATGGCGCATGCGCTCTGAGGCACTGCGGCAGGGAGCAGCCGTTGGGCAGAACTGGTTGGAACCGGTTTGAGCCGGATAGAACCGGCCTCCCCAGCTCCCTCCCCGCCCCTCCCATCGAGTGCCAGCAGCATTTTCAACTGCGACATAAACCAGGCCTGGCCTTTCCTTCCGTTTCTTCTCCTCCTCCTTTGGGCCTCACGTTTGGTATCCCTCCGCGCTGCGTGAGGCGTTCCTCCTCCTCTTCCTCCTGTTTTTTACCTCAGCAAAGCTGGGCCTCCATTTTGAGTGCTTCTTTGGCTCTGTGCCATACTGACATTTTCTCCTGTTTCTGAGGCAGTGTCAGCACCAGTGAACTCTAATCCTTCAATAGAGTTCCCTGGCTATAAACAAACCCCCTTACACTTGTATTATGCTGCCTTTCTTCCCAATAGATCGTTGCTATTAATAGATTTTAACAGATTATATTTCATATCCTCCCACCCTGAAGTCATACCATTAATAACAGAACAATACACAGTTTACATGGGAATAGCAGACAATATCCTTGATTGCATTTCCTCCCACCCTGGAGCCATGCCATTAACAACAGAACAATACCTATTCAACACAGAATAATACACAGTTTACATGGGAATCACTCCTTCCTACCCAGAGTCTCACAGTATATATCAGGGGTAGGCAACCTTTCCCCTTTAAGGGCTGAGGGACTTCAGCTCCCAGAAGCCTCAGCCATGTTGGCCTATAATAGTCCCATGTTGGCCAACAGCTCCTGGGATTCTAGGAGCTGAAGTCCCTCGGCCCTTAAAGGGGAAAGGTTGCCTACCCCTGGTATATATAGACCCATTCTCTTCCATTCCAGTATTCTCTGAAGATGCCAGCCACAGATGCTAGCGAAATGTCAGAAAGAAACTCTTCTAGAACATGGCCACACAGCCCAAAAAACCCACAAAAAACTATATATATATATATATATATATATATATAGTCCTTGTCCTTTGTATAAATATGTATGCATATCATACAGCCATCCCTCCCGATTCATGGGGGATCCTTTTGGGACACCCCCACCCCTGCAAATTGGAAAAAATACAAATATTGGACCCCTATTGCTTTTAATGGCCGTGTGGCTCAGTGCGCATATACGCCATTTTATCCGCGGAAATCCAAAACCGCGAACAGGAAGTCAGCGAATCTGGAGGGGCGGCTGTATAGGTGTATATATAATATTTATATATATGCATATAAACAAACCATATGAATATAACATAGGCATATAAATAAAGCTTTAAAAGGAACAAGAGAGATAGATACTTTACTCCTTTGAAAGCTTGGTTTATATGCATATGCTTTGTGTATATGCATATGATGTGTGTGTGTATATGTATATATATATATATGTGTGTGTGTGTGCATACATATACAAAGGACAGGGACTATTTTTTTGTGACGTATGGTGGAAAGATCTGGCACATTCCAGGGAGTGAGGCGGCCTGGGTATAAATACTGGCCTCTTGCCCCTCCTTTGTCAGAGCTGTAGGGAGCTTCAGGCAGTTAGGATGGATTACTGTTGGAGGGAGAGCTATGATAGCTTTTAAAAATAAAAATAAAAGCCATTTAGTAGCTTTAAAAAAGAAAAACTATAGCTAATATTTTTAAAGTAAATTGTTATACTTCTGAAATATTAATTATAGTTTATAACTTTTTTATTTAAAAAAAAGAATTTTAACTAGGCATCTCTTCTTAAATTGAAGCGATCGTTTTAAATATAGGTAATATTGGAAGAAAGTAGAAGAACGAAGACTACTTTTTAAAAAAAAAAACAGGGAGGAAAATAAGTTGGTTTACAAAAACGATGGGCTTCAAAGCCCCGGCAAGCAAATTGCGCTCGAGCAAAGCTTCAAATTTAAAATTAAATTAAGATGAAGATTTCAAAGAGAGAAAAAAAGAAGATAGAAAAAAAAGCAAGATAAATAATGAAGATAATTGTAGGCTAGAGAAAAAAAGGTTTACATTCTTTAGTTTGTAAACAACTAGAGGGAAATGACATCTGCTTCAAGCAGAGGAAAATGAAAAGAAAACAAGGCTTTTCCTTTTTAAAAAAGGGCAACTAGATAAGCAATTTTATTTTAAAAATGCTTAGGTTGCTGAAGGTAGAAAAAGAAAATTGGAAGATATCTTCAGAGAGAGAAAAAAAGGAAGGTAGAAGGCAATTTAGAAGAGAGAAAAAAAGTTAGAAGGCATCTTTAAAAGAGAGAAAGGTCGAAGCAACTTAAAAGAGAAAAATAAAAGGCATCTTTTAGAAGAGAGAAAAAGGTAAAAGGAATCTTTAAAAAAAAGAAAGTTTGAAGCAACTTTAAAAAAGAAAGAAGGCATCTTTAGAAGAGAGAAGGGTTGAAGTGGCTTAGAAGACAGAAAGAAAGGTAGAAAACAACCTAGAAGAAAGATAGAAGGCATCTTTAGAAGAGAGAAGGGCTGAAGCAACTTAGAAAGAAAGAACAAAAGAAAGATAGAAGATAGAAAAAGGTAGAAGGCATCTTTAGAAGAGAAAAAGGTAGAGGCAACCTAGAAGAAAGGAAGGCAGAAGGCATCTTTAGAAGAGAGAAAAAGGTAGAAGAAGGCATCTTTAGAAGAGGATCCAGGAACAGAGGAGGGGAAAAAAAGGGGGAGAAAGGACAATGTAATGCTTAAAATCCCCAGCTTTTGCTGCCATATTAGTTCGGACTGCATGCTAGCGAAGGTGTGGCGCACTTTGGAAAAAGATGGGCTGGTGGCCATTTTGTGGCAGGTTGTCTTTGGAGGAGGACTGTGTTTGAGGCTCTTGTGAAAGTGGGGGAGGATTTGCTGGAAAAGCCTGGAAAATGCCGCTGCCAAAGGACTATATCTATCTATCTATCTATTTATATATATATATCTATATATAAAATAAATCTACTTGAGAGAGAGAGAGAGAGCAGCTGGCAAAGTTTTTAAGAGGTCATGGTTGTGAAGCTAGGAAGAGAGAAGCAGCCAGTGCAAATTGGTGAAGCTAGCAAAGAAGGCATGGAAAAACCCAAGAGAAAAACTTCCTGAGCAAGAAAAGAGGAAAGTGGGACGAAGGTGTAGCTGTAGAAGGTGCTAGAAAAGACCCAAGAAATCCCATTTTGGGGGGAGAAAGAAAGAGCGAAGACGACTCCACGCTTTGGTGTAGTTGGTAACATCATCCTGCCGGGGGGTGGGTGGGTTTCTGTATTCTTATTTCTTAGCAATATACTTGTCGAAGGGTGTATATTTTTGGGAGGGGATGGAAGTTGGGGTTTTTTTGGGGTGGCAGGTCTCTTTCTTTGCAGGCAGGATCCTTGTCTCTTGGCTGGGAAGCTAATGCGGAAAACAGGAAAAGTGAGCCTCTTCCTCGTGTATATATATATATACCACCTTCCTGAGGTTAGAAATGCAACTCCTTCCCACCTGGCCCACGTGAGATGATGGTAGATATATATAGCCTTTGTGTGGTTGTCGCAGGAGATCCAGTGAACACAGAGAGAGAGAGAGAGACCAGAAAAAGCCAAAAAAGGGTGAGAGTATGTTGTGCCCCATTGTGGCCCAGGGGTCTTTGAAGGGGAGGGCAGGCACTCTTGTTTTGTTCCTTCAGGTGTGTGCAAGTAGAGCCAGAAGATCCCAAAACAACAAGATACCCCAAAAAATATGCAGTCTTTTAAGTAAAAGGAATCCTCTTGGAGGAGGAAGGTTTGGTGGCTCCAGTGAGAAAAACCAAGGCAAAGGAGGAAGAAGGTGTTGGTTGGTGGCAGCAGCAGCAGCAGCTTTGAGTCCCTTGAGGGCATCTATCTGTTCAGGAGGAGAAGGAAGATCAGGGGAGCTTTTGCTCCGGCCACAAGCGAGAGTCCAGGATGTTGCGTGCAGTTGCACCAGTGTTATTCTCTGCCGAAATGCTAAGTATACGGAATTTGGGACTACAAAACCATGATGCACAGTGTGTTGTTGGGGGAGAGGGGTGGGCTCACCACCAGCTTCTTTCTAGCCTCTTTGCAGGTAAACGGTAGCGTCCCCTTGTGGCGTGGCTTTTAGCAGTGTGGCCCTGCAGGACTGACTCTATGGCAAGCCCAGAGGTTGGATGGAGAGCCCAGTGTCTGGCAAGAAAGGAGAGAGTTCCCAAAAAATTGTCTTGCTGAGAAAGAAGCCCCAATTCATTTGGCCACCAGAAGCACTGGGGACTGGCAAGCTAAGTTCTTCCTAGAGGCCAAAAAAAGCAGGTTCCTTGCGTGTCGGTGTGTAAGGTGGTGGGGCGGAGGGGCATAGGATTTGGGGTGGGGTGGGGTGGGGTGCACCATAACTATATTCTCAAATTTTCTCTCCAGAAGACCTGTAACTTTAGACCTGGGGAAAAAGTAAAGAGTATTCAGCTTCTAGCCTGGAGTGGCAAGTAACTCTCAGCCATGCGCCTCTCTCCGAAGGTGTTCAGTTGGCCCATAGAAGTCAGTGTAAATATTTCAGAAAATATGGGTATATTGTCTCTCCAACATTCCCTCTAAAAGGGAGGAGAAGGCAGGTTAATTCTGGGCTCCTGGCTAAGAAGGGTATACTAGTGCAGTAGTAACATCCAGAATCCACAAATGCTACTAGTGTTTTGTCCTATTTGGGGAGGAGAAGGGGCTGTCGGGTGTAGGCAGGAGTGGCGAGGTGGGTTGGAAATCCTAGTCCTTGAGATGCCGTAGCCTGTGGTTCTCTTTTGACATTTTTTCCAGGTGCTTAATATGCCTTAAAGCTCCTCTTGAGGCTTCAGGGAGAAGGAAGGAGCTTAAATGAGCCTGGTGTGTCTGTCATTCCTTCTGATGGTAGCTTGTGTAATGGTTCAAGTAAGATTCTGCTTTTGATTTTGCTTTTTCCTTTTTGTCAATGATGAGTCGTATCAGCGCATAGGCATGATGATAATCTGTTGATGCACATTTTCTTGTACCGTAGAGTCTGTAACCTACTAGTAAAAGTGGTCCTCCTAGCAGATGTAGAGTCATGACAATAATTAAAACTTGAGCAACTACCTTGAATGCACCTAGCTTGGAATGTCTCTTTGTCTTGTTGTCTTGGGGGGTGGCGGTGTGTGGGGTACAACTCTTGTCTAGACCTTTTTCAGATCCGTCGCCAGAAGGCTAGCAGCCTCTTGGAGCCTGGGAAAAAAAGCATGGCATCCTATAAAGCCGAGGGAGCAGCTGCTTGGGAATGATAAGTAAAGGCAGAAATCATGCCCTGTGTGACCTCTTGTGTGATGGAAAAAGGTCCCAGATGTAAAAACAATGGAGGTGGAAAAGGTCCCAGATGTAAAACAATGGAGGAAAAATTTAAAAAAGCCAATCTTGGCCAGCGGGGGGAGAACCCACCAAGCCTTAAGCAAAAAAGGAAAGGAGGAAAACAAAAAACAAAAAAAAAGGCAAATTGAATGTCATGAGAATTGAGAAATGTTCAATACAATGAGAGGAGCAAGTGCTAAAGCTATGCGAGAAATCCAATTTCTACCATTAAAATAAAAGCGAATCTTCAGGGGAAAAACCAGCAAAGATGATACCCAAAGCTATGATGTGAATTTAATCCCTAAATCTGAATGGAAATGGGAGAAAGAGAGAGAGAGAGAGAATAATGCAAAGTGATGTAATAATGTCGGATCAACTGTCATTGGATTGGAGAGGAGGAGGAGGAGGAGGCTTGTTGTGTGTTGTTTGCCTCAAGACAGGTGCTCAGCCCTACTAAGGAGAGGAGTTTGGCCTCGGCCACCCACCTGGGAGCTACCTAAACCAGCAGGCACCTGCGACAGATAAGTCTTACTACTTCTACTGGGATTGCATGTCAGGGAACACTGGGTCACCAAGGCATATGTTCAGAGTTGTGTTGCCAAGTGATAGGACCCCCAAGCCTTTCCACTCTGGCCCTTTTGGCTGCTCAATATTGGGCTGTGTTGGGTTGCCCCTGGCTCCCGCTGCCCTTCCGAAGGAGAAGCTCCTGCTCTCCCGGAGGCAACTTTCCTTCCCTGGCCTCGATTGCCATGCTCGCACTTCGGACGCCCATCCGGCCCGCTTCACGCGGCGCTGAGGAAAGATGCCAGTCAGTGCGCGCCCCTCTTTGAAGGAGGCTGCTGTGAAAATTTCAGTTACTGAACTTTGTGTCAGAAAACGTACTAAGTAAATACGCCCTTGTGGCATTCGAGCGTTCGCACCAAACGTGCAAGAGAAAGTAAACACAGTACCATAATAAACATTCCAACGTTAGCCACATTCAAGACTAGGAAGTGCTGTCTTTTGCTAATTTCTACATAAAATAAAATGTGCTGCTGCTGTTGTATTTTTTTTTTGTGAATGGTTCTGGGGCATTTGGTGTGGTGGGTTTGGGGGGCCTTCTTCTCACTCTTTTCAGACGCTTTCTTCGTGAGCCACGTGGTCTTTGTTGGACAAGAGCAGAGATTTGAACAGAAGATTGATTCTCTAAATCAGGCAGGAATCTTTGCAGAATCTTATTTCCTTCCCTTCCTCATTCCACTGAGACCAAATGTAGACCCAGGCAGCCGTTGGGCAGAATTAGAGGCATGTAACTTAAGGAAAGTGAGATGGCAAAAAAGAAAAAAAGGGATGTCTCTAAAAGGCTTTAAAAAGTAGACCAGAGAGGGGTAAAAACACACTTAAAGCAGTTTGGGGTAAGTAAAGTACTTATTCATGTATTCCGGCCCAAGAAAAAGCGCTCTTCCCTTGCAGAGCTTTTTGAGCCTTGGTGAGCTGAACCAGGCCAAACCTAAACTAAGGAGGATCAGATTAGTAGACATGTCTGTCTCTCTGTCCCTTGAGCTTGAATAATAATAATAATAATAATAATAATAACCCTTGCCCTGTTTGGGACTCTGCATGCCACTCCAGTCCGCTTGCCTCCATTTCCCGCAGTGCTTGTGGTGTGTCATCTCTCCCCAGCTAACCTTGGGGCAGGGCTTGTGGGGGGGGGGGGGCGTAGGGGGCAACGGTGTCAGTGTTTTGTTTTCAGAGGCTTCATCCCCTAATGCCGCCGCTAGTCCATCACTTGCGCAGCTGCCCAGGATTGACTCCTTTTGCCACCCCTGTGTGCCCATGTGCATCCTTCCAAGGCCTGCCTAGTGAGTTGCACTCCTTGTCATCCTACACATAATAACGTAGCAAAGATGTCGATATATTTGGGGGGGCCCATAACATTGTGGGGAGGCGGGAGGGCTTACCTTGTTCCAGCTCTTCTTTTTTTGCAGACAAGCTCCCAGAGAGATAACCCTGTCAGAAGCAGATCTGTTGAGTTGGCAAGTAACATGGCTGCAGTGTGCTTGATGGATCTGCTTGCGTAGAGAGAATCTGAATCGGCTTTTCTCTTGGGTTTGGAGTAGTGATTGTTGGAGGAGCGATCCCCGCTGAGTGACAAAAATGCCTGTGGTTTGAAAGGAGGAGCTCTTTGGTGCAGCTTTGGATTTAAAAAAAACACAAATCTGGTGGTCCTTGTATGACTGTGTGCGTTTGTGCAGCTTTTAGGTAATTAACAATGCTCTATTTTTTGTTGTTGTTGTTGTTGTTGTTGTTGTTCCTCTTTGGCAACGGTGGGAGGGGAGGGAGGGCACTGAAGCCTTTAAGTCTCTTCCAGATGCATCTTGAGATCACATTCACACAAGAAACCAAACCTTCAAGAAGCTTAAACTGGCAAGTCCCTTCACATTTGATCACTTAGTGACCTTCTTTAGTACGTTGCTTTTGTATAGTTGGGACGGGGGGGGGGATCTCTCCTTCTCTGGTTTTTTAACAGTTGCTACCAAGAACACACGACCCTCAAAAAAACAAAGCCCAGCTCTCCACGATCAGCCACAGAAGTCACGCCAGTAAGACCAGTTGCATTCAGAAGCTTTTTTCTACCCATTTTCTTGGGGGTTACTGGGAGGGACTGGGGGGAGCCACCCGTGTCTTGAGATTGCTTTTCACAGATCAGGAGGAGGAGACAGTGTCAGACACAAAGGAGTTCACACTTCAATGGACACAAAAGAACAGGTGAATCGTCTTTTCTCTCTCTTTCCACACCGAGTCTAACACGGGAAAGGTTTACTGGGAGACTTAAATCTCTATCTCCCTCTTCTGCTTCCTCAGATTCAGAAGGCTGGCCCCAGCTTCAGGCTGATCCGTGCCGTTTCAGAGTTGCAAAATGGAATGCCTTTAAATTAGGATTGAGGCAAGTTGGGTTGAGATCCTTGGCGTCTTCAAGGCGACGGGAGATCCCCATTTTTTAAGGTCGGCTTTATGCTGTGCAACCTCATAAAGACCTCTTTTTAAAGAGGTGGCTTGAGAAGCCAACAAACCTTACTTTCTACAGCCTTTCTAATCGCTTGTAACTCAAGTTGGAAGCAGAGTTAATGCTGGCCCTACTGAAAATATAGGGCGACTGGCTTGTCCAGTGTGTAAGTCAGGTGCACTTACTTAGCCAAGAGTTGTATCGCAAACCAACAGTGCCCTTTGTAGTAACTCCGCATTGGGCAGCCCATAAGAGGCTTCTTATAATCATGATTGTAGTAACCTTGACATCATGGTCTGCTTTTCATAACTGATTCATAACCGTGATCGTAGTAACCCTGACATCATGGCCTACCTTTCATAAACTGATCGTAGTAACCTTGACATATCATAGTCTACCTTTAGTAAGGGATTAAAAGACATATGCCTAAAGGGGAGGAGGAGGAGGAGGGCAGGGATTGTCTTGCAACCCGGTTTTTCTTGCTAAGAGTTTTCCAGGAACAGCCCTTCAGTACATAACTCAGACAACACAAAAGCATTTGACTCTCCCTACTAAAACTCGGATCCTGCCCTGTGCTGCTGCTCTCAAGGTAACCCATTTAAAATGCCCGCTTCAAAAACTAGACTACTTTTGCCTGTAACTTCTCACTTGGAAGCTTAAGCTCACAGTTGAAGGAAGGTAACTATATCTATATCTCTAAACTTTTTGAATGCTCCTAGATACATAACCCCATGCTGATAAAAGTGTGGCAGGCACAAATCTCTCTTTAACATGCCGAAGTCTCGATTGTTGCATCTTTTCAAATAACCACCATCAGTATGTGTTTTGACTTTTGGGGATGCTGGGGATGGGTACTTTTTGGTTAAGTAGGTAGGAGGCTTTGGGGAGGGTGTCTTGCAACTGTCTGCTAAGACTCTTTCAGGTCGCAATAAAACGAATGCTCAGAAGTGGAAGCTTTATGGAAGAGAAATGTCATCCTCACTCGAAGGTTTTCTTTTCCTGAGAGAACAAATCTGTGTTTTCTCAGGTTTTGCTTTTCTCCTTGCTGCATTGCCAGAAAAAAAAAGCAAAAGGCGCCGGTGGTTGGCACTCCTGGTTCCCAGGATGGGGTTCGAGTCCCTGTGGTGTCCTTGCTTTTTATCTCCAATGCAGCTCCGGTGTGTGTTCACATTTCATCTCTTTCTATCAAATTCTGCACTAATGTTTTGGGACTTGGCGCCAAGGAACCAAGATTGTAGTGGTCTAGGACTCCGGGAGACCAGGATTCGAATCCCTGCTTGGCCACAGGAAACCATTGGGTGCCCTTGGTGCAAGTCCCACTCTCTCAGCCTCAAGATGGAATGGGTGGCGAAACCCCATTTGACCAAACCTTGCCATGAAATCACATTAGGGTTGGCGGAAGTGAGGAGCGACAAAAGCACAGAGCCAAAAAACTGCAGCAAAACGTGTGTTCTCATTGTGTTTTTCTCTAATTTCTGCCCCAAGTAAAATATATGTTATGTGATGGTTGGAAATAAATTTTGGAGTTATTTTGATCTGCATCTGTTAAAGGTTGTTCATTATTATAATTTCAATGGGGGGGTGCGCTACATAAACAATGAACAAGAGACTCTTTGACATCCAAGACTACACAGGTTGTACTACACATGGAAAGTTTGCTTAAATATATTTTAACACATATTGAAAGTGGTAAGAATGGTTGGCGCAGCCTGATGCTTTAGGCGTAGGACATTTCCCATAAATATGTGCCATTACACTAAATAATCCTGCTCCAACAACTTCCAGGGTTTGTAAGGGAAAAGACAAAAGTCCTGAGTTGTTGTGCTTTTTCAGAAAGGTTTCCAGATTTTGGGGTCAGCCATCTCTGGGAAGGAGATTCTCCAGTTTTGGAAGTTTCCGCTCCAGGCTTTGTGCAAATTGCCATATATACTCGACATTCATAACACATCATGGATCCCAGCCTAATCTCTTGTAAGAATTTAGGAGGACGTTTGTCCTTCAAACCATAGGACCAGCACATCAAACTATGTTTCTGGTTTAAAAACAACAAAACCCACAAATGTTGGAAGAGCCGTAGGGTTAGATATAAGAAATTTGCTAACTCCGAAGATTCCAGGAGACATACATATGCATGTGCACACACACCATTTCCTGGGCTTAAAGGTGTTTTGTGTGTGTATGTTGTGAAGATGCCCCCTAGTAGGTGCATGGAAGCCACTAACTTAACAATTTCAAAGGGGAAACTAATAAAATCAACTTCAACAGGGAGGCACCTAAGGTACTGCAGAAAAAATGAAATGCACAAATATAGGATGAGGGACACCTGGCTTTACAAGACGACTTGTGAAAGGGATCTAGGGGTCTTAGTGGACCACAAGCTGAACATGAGTCAACAGTGCGATGCAGCAGCTAAAAAGGCCAATGCGACTCTAGGCTGCATCAATAAAAGAAGTATAGCATCTAGATCAGGGGAAGTAATAGTGCCACTCTATTCTGCTTTGGTCAGGCCTCACCTGGAATAATTCTGTGTCCAGTTCTGGGCAAAACAATTCAAAAAGGATATGGACAAGTTGGAGCGTGTCCAAAGGAGGGTGACTAAAATGGTGAAGGGTCTGGAAACCATGAAGCCCCATGAGGAATGACTTAGGGAACTGGGTATCTTTAGCCTGGAGAAGAGATGGTTAAGAGGTGATAATGATGGCCCTGTTTAAATATTTGAAAGGATGTCATATTGAGGAGGGAGCAAGCTTCTTTTCTGCTGCTCCAGAGAATAGGACACAATGGAGCAATGGATGCAAGCTCCAGGAAAAGAGATCCCACCAAAACATTAGAAAGAACTGACGGTAAGAGATGTCTGACAGTGGAAGATGATCTAAACCAGTGGTACCCAAACTTTGGTCCTCCAGAAGTTTTGGACTTCAGCTCCCAGAATTCCTGTGGGTCAAGCTGGCTAGGGCTTCTGGGAGTTGAAATCCAAAACACCTGGAGGACCAAAATTTGGGATTTATTTGGGAATCACGGTCTACTTCCATTGATGCAGCCTAGAATCGCATTGGCTTTGTTAGCTGCCGCATCACTGTTGGACTCATATTCAACTTGTGGTGTACTAGGACTCCTGGATCCCAGGTCTTCTTGTTAGGACTATGACTTTCCTTGACCTAGACGCTATACTTGGAGGCGCCGTGAGGGAGAGGCCCTGGGTCTCTCAGCTCCTCCTTCGTCATGGCCAGCGAGGGAGAAAACGTGGCAGCCTGAGGTAACAAAAAGGGAGGAGGAGGAGGAGGGGGTTGCAGGGCCGCCATTTTAGAACCGTCGACGACGACTCCTCAAGCCTCCTTCCTTCATTATCCCTGAAGGTGAGGTGAAAGAAATGGGCAAGAAAAGACATCTTTTCAAACAAATATTTTTATTATACTGTGATAATTTCATTACTTTCTCCCACTCAAGCGAAGGAGTGAAGAGAAAGAGGCTTTAGGCCGGCGACGCGTGGCAGGCGGAGTCTGCGCGTGCGCAGGGTGTGTGGGTGTGGCGCGGTGCAGTGTGGGAAATGTATTGTGGCGGCCTGTTTCTGCCCCGTCGCAAACATAGCCGCGGCAGACAAACGTGGCATAGGGCGTCTGCGCGTGCGCGAGGCGCGGTGCCCTATGGGAGATGTAGTCCTGCAGCCCCATTCCTCGCCTTGTTACTGCTGTTGGAAGAAGTGTACTGTGTTTTTTAACGGGATTTCGAGAGGAAGGCCGTTTTCTTTGCAACGTTTGGGGCTTTTCTTAGCGTGGTGAGTAAACTAGTAAATGAGGTAACACCTACCCCCTACCCTCCGAAGATTTAATCCGTGTTTACTAGTTCTGTTGGGTGCATCCACACTGCAGAATTAATGCTCTTTCATACCGCTCTAACTTTCACTGTTCGGTGCTGAGGGGTTTATTGGTTGGTGGGATCTTTAGCCTTCTCTGGGTGCATCTACACTGCAGAAATAATGCACTTTTGACACCGCTTTTGAGTCCTGGGATCTATAGTTCGACAAAGGTCCCTTTTGAGTGCTGTAGCCCCATCCCTATGGAATCCTGGGATCCATAGTTCAACAAAGGTCTTTTTTTAGTGCTGTGTTCCCATTCCTATGGAATCCTGGGATTTGTTTCTTTGATTGAGAGTTCCTGCATGGCAGAATGGGGTTGGACTGGATGGCCCTTGAGGGTATCTTGCAACTCTGTGATTCTATGACCCCCCTCTTTCCCTTTCCTTACAGCTCTGCGTCTTTGAGGGAAAATGATGGAAGAGAGCGGCATAGAGACGACTCCCCCCGGCACCCCTCCGCCAAACAAAGCCGGGGCTCCTCTTCCCACAGCCGCTCCAACCTCAACAGGTATCAGACTGGGAGTGACTGGTGCGACTGGGTGCGTCCCAGGGCTTGCCGGTTAAAGCACATACTGCCCTCCGCTTAAATATGGCATACATACGTTGAAACATTTTAATGCAAAGGTAGGTTTACCATGGACCATGGGGAAAGGCAAATACAGGAGGCCCTCCATGGTCCAAAAGACACTGCAGAACTCAGCCAGCTCTTAAAATAGTTTTCTTATTTCAAGGGGTGTTTTTTCTGTAAAGCGAAATCCTCCAAATTCAGAAGATAGAACAAGGGTAGATCCGCTTCCAAGAGTCCACTTTATCCGCTTGTTAGTCACCCATTTATTGCTATTAGAAATGAGCTAATAATAATAATAATAATAATAATAATAATAATGTTTATTTATAACGTCCTTTCCACCAAAGGGCAGAACATCAAACATATATAATTAAAAAATGGACTACTGGAGCTGAGATCTAACCATTTTATTTGCATCTTTCCTTCCTTTTAGCCATCCTGTTTATATTTCTCTTAGTATCTCAGCTACGTTTTCGACCAGACCAGTCTTATTTGCTCCTTACATCCTTTCAGCTCTGCTGTTTATATTTGTTTTTGTATCCCAGCTACATTTTAGATATTTTAGCAGTAAGGTTGTTTTTGTACCGGCGTTTGCAAACTTTTGTCTGGCTGGTTTGTAGGGGATGGCATTTGTTACAATTGCAGCTCCAGTTGCCTCAGTTGCAAAACAGGACGGACTAATTGGGTTCTCTCTTTTCTCTCCTTCTCCCCAGCTTTAGCAAGCCCTCTCGTGCCTCCAAAGATACCGGCGGCCTCCACTTTTCCTTCTCAAACCTTCGCCTCTCCTTTGCCCCCAACGGTTTCCCCCTTTCCTTCTGTGGGACCCTCTCCCCCGGTGCCCTTTGTGCCTTCTGCACCCATTTCGACGGGTAGCATGCCCATCGGGACCTCCATCCCACCTTCCATCGCTCCCCCCGTTGCATCGGCTTTCAGCAGCCCCATTCCTCCATTTCCATCCTCTCCCCCGCTAAATCCCACGCCTGGCCCTGTGCTTTCTGCCCCGCCATCCAGTCCCCCCATTTCCGGATTTTCTATCGGTTCGGCCTACGACATCACCAAAGGCCACGCTGGGCGAGCGCCACAGACGCCATTGATGCCCTCGTTTTCTGCCCCATCGGTCACAGGTAAGTTCTGCCATTTCCTTTAACTTAGGTCCAAATCCCACTGCAGAAATCATCCCGTTTGAGACCACTTTAACTGCCCTGGCTCAGCGCTAGGGAATTCTGTAGTTTTGTGTGAAAGCCTTCTTGTCCTAGAGCTTGGTGCCACAACAAGCTATAGATCCCAGGATTCCCTAGCACTGAGCCAGGGCAGTTAAAGCAGTCTCGAACTGGATTATTTCTGCAGTGTGTTTTGGACCTTTGTTTGCCCAGTTCAGACGATGCTTTACTGGGGCAACTCATGTTAATACTCTACCAGAAAATTTTGCCTAAGTGTGTCTACGCTATACAGCCATAGCAGTTTTGAGACCACTTTTCCAGCTCCACTTTATGGAATCCTGGGATTTGTCATTTGTTGTAGGACTTGGAATTCTCTCCAGAGAGCTCTACTGCATTCTTATGAACTACAATTCCCTAGGTACCCTGATTTACAATCCTATACAATCCTGCGGTTTGTAGTTCTGTGAGGCACCAGCACTCTTTGGCTGAGAAGATCCTGTAAAAACTACAAATCAAATGCTACAAAGGATTCCATAGACTGGAGTGACAGCCCTTAAAGTGGTGTCAAACTGCATTATTTCTACAGTGTAGATGCACCCTAAGTCAGAGAATCTTGGTGAGCAGAACATTAGATGGCAGCTTTTAGAACTAGGGGGACAGGTTCCAGCCCATACCAGGATATTAACATAATTTATGTTTGTTGGTTTCTAGGGGTCTTAACAAGCCCTGTGTCACAGCAGACTTCTGTGCCACCATCATTGGTTCCCGGTCCTGGAGGTGCCTCTTCCATTACTTTTCCAGAGCAAAATGAGGATCCCAGGGTTGCTGGTTTTCAGAGCGAAGCGTCTGCTGGTGGCGGCCTGTGGGGCTTCATCAAAGTAAGTGTGTGTGTGTGTGTGTGTGTCATTTGTGTCATAAAAAGACCTTTCAAATGCCCCCGACACCTTGTAGAGAGTATTTGGAGATTTTTCTTATTTTTTGTGTGGGGTGCAGTGGGAGTGCTTAGCCATCCAGGGTCTCTGTGGGGCTAATACAACCCCCTAGCTTCCTGCATTCACCCACTCCCACATTACGGATTGGAGAGATTTTATTGTTGTAAAATGTAAATGCAATTTAAGGTACATGGCTCACCAAACCAAAAAAATCTCAGTGATTTGTGTGCATTTTTCTCCTGCAGGGTGTAGCTGGGAATCCAGTGGTCAAGTCGGTGCTTGATAAAACCAAACATTCAGTGGAGACCATGATCACGACACTGGATCCTGGCATGGCTCCCTATATCAGTAAGTGGTACTTGAAAGCTTAGCAGTGAAGGCTGAGGATTTCTATGTCAGTGGGTTGTTGTTTTGGTTGTTGTTGTGTGCCTTCAAGTCATTTCTGACTTACAGCGACCCTAAGACAACCTTGTCACAAAGTTTTCTTGGCAAGATTTGTCCAGAGGAGGTTTGCCTTTGGCTTCTCTTCTAAGACTGCAAGAGTATGACTTGCAGAAGGTCACCCAGTAGGTTTCCATGGCTGAGTAGGGCTTCGAACCCTGGTCTGCAGGCATCCTACTCCAAAATTCAAACTTCTGCACCATGGACATGAATGGTTTCTAATATAGGTTGAGTCTCCCTTATCTGAAATTTCAAGATCCGAAATATTTCAACATCCAAAATTGTCCAAAAAGTATGTGGGAGGACAGAACTATCATTTTGCAGCAATCTTATAGTGTTAGAGGTGGGTGGGATATTGCCTGGACTTTCAAGGGCTTCAGGATTGTACTTTGGGGCCCTGAGTGTCACATGGAGCCTTTAGGATGCATTTGGCCCACTCTTGGCATAAGGGATGAACATCTGCAAATGTATATGGTGGACCCTTCCCATACATGGGGGATCCGTTCCGGACTCCCCCGCGTAAGAGAAAAAATGTGTATGCTTAAGCCCCATTGAAACAAATGGGTGTGTGCTCCTATGTGCAACGTGGGTGCCATTTTGTCCTTCCTAGCATGCCGTATGCATAAGCTCAAAGCCACGTATGGCAAGCCCTTATATGGCTCAGGCGCGCTGTACCTTGAACCCTCTCCTGGAGAACCACAACAAAAAGGCAGGGGGGAAGAGACATTCCAAATTTCTCAGTAAAAATACTATTCAGTGTTAATAGGTTTGTTGTTATGTTACAGAATCTGGGGGAGAGCTGGACATAGTCGTCACCTCTGTCAAAGAAGTCAAGGTTGCCGCCGTGAGAGACGCTTTCCAAGAAGTTTTTGGAATGGCCACAGTGACGGGAGAAGCTGGACAGTCCAATATTGCCCCACAACCCGTGGGTTATGCCGCTGGTTTGAAAGTGAGTAGCTCTCGTTTGGGAAGCTTTGAGGGAGGGATGGTGCCAAGGGTTGCATTATAACATTTTAAAAGCTCATTTGAGAAATGCTTCCTGTCTCAGTTTCATGTTCATTCCTTCTCTTCTGTGCTGTGTCTTGCCCAACGTTTTCCTACTGACTCCTTTTGTTCTCCTTTAGGGAGCCCAAGAAAGGATCGACAGCTTACGTCGGTCGGGAATTATACATGAGAAACAGCCTGCGGTGTCTGTGGAGAATTTTATTGCAGAACTGCTGCCTGACAAGTGAGACACTCAGAATAAAAAGTCCATTTTGTGCCACCTCCAGAGGGTTCATAAAACGCTAGTAATCTAAGATGGGGATGGGAGGGGAAAAGAGCCATCCTCTACCTGTCGCTGTTCTTGCATCATCATAATCTGCATCATCATAATCATTACCTTTATATCCCACCTTTTCCCCAGCAGGTGGGATTCAAAGGTTGACACAGATACAGCTTTTTTTTTTTTTTTTAATCACATACAAAAGTTAAAATTATAATTAAACTAATACTTTGGTAGCATTCACCTTCTTGCATTCAAAAGTCTCAGCTCAACACAATTGCACAGTTTTCTCAGGAGGTTTGGGTCGGTGATCCAAAACTTATTTCCAAAGGATTAGGTTAAGGCAGTAGAGTGACTTCTCATTTTTTGGTTTGCCTTCAAAGGCGCTACCAGTCTGTCTTGAATTAGACTTCAGCAAATTACTGGGTACATCCTCTTTTTTTGTCATTCCAGGTGGTTTGATATTGGTTGCATAATAGTGGAGGATCCCATCCATGGTATTCACCTTGAAACGTTTACCCAAGCAACACCAGTGCCTCTCGAATATGTACAGCAGGTTAGTTTTTCTACCCAAAGAATTGGATCTTCTAAGGTAAGCCACAGATATGAACATGCACATGCACGCACACATAAAGACACTGTGCCATTTTTATTCACAGTCAGTTCTATATCCACGGGCTCTGCATCCATGGATGCAACCAACCATGGCTTCAAAATATTCCATTAAAAAAATTCCAAAAAGCAAACCGTGATTTTGAGTTCCTTTCTACTGTATTTAAGGGATGCCATTTTATTTTTGTTGTTAACTGCCTTCAAGCCAACTTCGACCTATGGTGGCCCTACGAATGAGAGACCTCCACAATACCCTGTCCTGAACTACCTTGCTCAACTCTTCTAGATTCATGACCAGGGCTTTTCTGATTGTGGTATACAGTCTTCCTCTTTTCCTATTGCCATCTATTTTACCAGTCATCATTGTATTTTGTAGTGAGCCCTTTTGTCTCATGATATGGCGAAAACACTACAGACTTAGTGTAGTCTTCTTGGCTTCTAGGGAGAGTTTGGATCTGCTCTCGAACCCATTTACTGGTCTTTTTGACTCTCCACAGTATCCTTAGCACTCTTCTCCAGCATCCCATCTCAAATGAGTTGATTTTCTTCCTATCTGCTTGCTTCACTATCCACCTCTCACAACATACATAGAAATGGGAAATACGATGGCATGGACAAGCCTAACTTTAGTATCGAGTGATATTCTTTCCTTTCTTCACTCACATCTGCCCATTAGCCAGCTTCCCAAAAGACAAACAATCTCTCCGCCCAGCATCACCATTGCACCGCATAACCCATCGTCCGATATTGTAGAGCATATGCAAAATACATGGCTAGCAAACATGGCAGGGTCACAGATCCTGGCAGATGTGAAACCTTACCCTTATCCTTGGCAGTGCTCGTTCTTAGTCTTTTCTTCCAATGTATTCATGCCCTTTCCTTGAATTATTTCACAGGCCCAGAGCCTCACTCCTCAGGATTACAACCTCAGATGGTCAGGTCTGTTGGTGACCGTGGGCGAAGTGATAGAGAAGAACTTACTGCACGTCGACCGGACAGACTGGCACGTGGCGTTCACCGGCATGTCTCGCCGCCAGATGATCTACAGCGCGGCCAAAGCCATCGCAGGAACGTACAAGCAGCGTTTACCTCCCAGGACCACTTGAAAGAGGACTAACTCCTCACACCGAAGAAGACTCATTCCTTAGAGGCCTAGAAGTTGGAAAAGCAAGGACTGCACCTTCCCCTGTTTCACTCAGTCTTCTGGTGGATACATCTCAGCTTTGTAATCTACATATACACTCTTAACTTGGTTGGTTGTTTTGTTCTGTTTTGTTTTTAATCAAAAGTATCCTTTGGAAAATGAAAGTATCCTTTGGATAATGAACATGAACACATGCTGAATGTGTTTCCATAATCAAATAGCTTCCAAAACTCCAAGATTAAGCAAGCGTGTTTAAACACGGTCAGGAAGCATGAAAATGTGTTGTTGTTTTTTATTTCCAGCCCTCAGCTGGATGTAAGATGGGCATTCAGTATTTTGTTCCATGAATGTATCCGTGCATAATCATTACCGGTGCGGTTTTTAAAAGTTTGCAATCCACAGTGAAGAGGAACGGAGTGCTTCAGGTTTACAGGTATAGAAGGTGAGATCTGAGCTAATAGGGCTGGGCTTTCACATGAGAGCTGCTTTTTTTATAGTTACACTTTGCAGACACCAGCCAGTTAAGATGCATACAAATGTAACTTAAAAGTGTGTCTTACGAGTACCTTAATTTAAAGCTAAAGACAATTTCCAGAAATCTTATTCGCTTAGCCCTGCAGTAAAGTCAAGCACACACCATTTCAGCCTTTCTGCAGCATTTTAAGATGCAGGGCGTTACTGAATGCTTCAAAATGCTGGGATACAGCATAGAATTTTTTGAAACACATATCTGTATCCAGAATATAAGGCTGTAGTCTAATAGTTGTAATGAAGGAGCATTGCCCTCTGCTAGCTTTCCTGCACCGGTAATCCATGGGCTCATGGCTTAGTCTTTTCTTCCAGGTTGTACAAGAGTGGGCAGAATTGTCTGTTTGCTAGCTTGTCTCTGCAGATATTTACTTTCCCAGGTAAAGTGAATTTGGGAGCTTCCCTTGTACAAATGGGAGGAGAAGAAGAAGCCGCCATCGCCACCTCCAGACAAGGACAGAAGTTGCTTCCTTGCTTCCAGATTTGCAAAATTGGCTGGACCGCTCCCAGGTCCATCCCTGTGGCCGAAGGATTGAAGTTCAATCTGGAAGCTTCCAAGTGTCTCGTCCAAGGAGGTATTTTGTCCTTCCTTGCGCAATGTCTTTAAGCCCTAGCTATCTACGGTGGTCCCTCCACATTCACTGGGGTTAGGGGTGAAGGACCCTCCGTGAATGTGGAAAAACCATAAATAAATAAAAACACTATTTTTACCTAAGAGAACACCTCTCTAGGAATCTCCAGCTCCTCCCGTGCAACTCTATGGTTAACATCTGCCAGAAGTTGATCATAGAATCATGCTGGAGGACCTGCAAATGCCTAGACAAGTATCTTCTCTAGGTTCTCCAGCACAACTCTATGGTCAGTTTCCAGCAGAACTGCGCGGGAGGACTTAGAGATTCCTAGAGAGGACATATTAAATCCGCAAAAGCCAAATCCGCAAACGTATGGGCTAAAGACGTTGCGCAAGGAAGGACAAGATACCTCCTTCCGAAATGGGCTTAAAAAAGGTTTATACTTGCATGATGGAGAGTTATGTAAGTATAAGCCACCTGCAAGATTCTAGCTTACTTGTAATATATTTTTTTTCCCTTGGATTTTCTGAAAAGCCGATTCCCTCCAGGATGGATGGAACGTCGAATTCAATGCAATTTAGATTATATCGTTTACAGGTTTTTATCAATACTCGCAAAGATCTCAGTAGCGCGATAGAAGGAAATTAACCAGATTTTGTCTTGTAGCAAAGGTGGGTCACAGAGAAGGACCCTCCCAAACCGTTTTTTGGTATCCAGACTCCACCTTTGCAGGCTTTGGCTTTTGCAAATTTGATTCATACGTTCTCTCTGGGAATTTCTAGGTCCTCCAGCACAACTCTATGGCCATCCTCTGGAGCGGCCGGGCATTGTCGTTTTACTCTCTGCCAAGCTTGCATTTTGATTTTTCTTCCATGCAATGCCTGTCCGAAATCCGATGCGCAGTGCAAGCATTGGCTCTCTTCGTATTTATAAAATGCCGAGGAGGAAACTATTTTGATAACCGTAGAAAGAAACCTACCTTAAGTGCAAACTTCTCCGTTTATATACTGTTCAGTCTTTTTATCTTTTGCAAATGCTTTGGAAAGACACTTTTATATAGAATCTATGGCTAGCCGGTTTCTTATATTCCTATGCAATTGGGGGGAGCGAATTCTGTCATTGTTTTCAAATAATATATTTTGCCGTTCTTGGCTTATCTTGTATAAACTATTGCGCCTCTTGGACTGTAACCTTTCTCCCTCCCAACCCTTTTCTGTCTTTGGAGTGTTTTGTTGAATAAATCGCTGCTTAGTTAATGAGTCTTTCCTATAGGTTTTTAAAATAATAAATATATATATATGTACGGCCATAAATGTAAGTCTGATGTCCTATACGTTGTCGGTTGGTCTCTTACGCGGAGGTCAGGTTTTGCAAAATTACGCTTTTTCTAGTTGAAAGAGGGGTCTAACATCGAGGGTCCTTTTGCACAACGCAATTGTAGGACAATGGTCCTGCTTTAACAATTTCGACAACGTTTTTGTGGAAGTCTGCAGTTTGCCGAGGCACTAGAGCTCTCCAGCTAAGAATTTTAAGTTTGTCATTGGTTGTGTGCCTTCAAGTCTTACGGAGACCCTAAAGCGAACCTGTCACGGGGCTTTCTTGGCAAGATTGGTTAAGAAGAGGTTTGCCATTGGTTCAGAAGAGGCTGAGAGAGTGTGACTTGCCCAAGTTCACCCAGTGGGTTTCATGGCCGAGCAAGGATTCGAACCCAGGTCTCCAGAGTCATCATCCAAACCACTATGCCAGGCTGTTGTTTAATATAACTTTGTTGGCATATATTTATGCTACCCTAAAGAGATGGTGGGCTATTGTGGGATGGGATTGTTTATTTTTTCTTGTAAGC